>CM052198.1:12340386-12409476 GCA_028455805.1 Lasioglossum figueresi | reverse complement strand
CCCGTCTTTGCATTATTGAGAAATCAGAAGTGGAATCCCGGACCCTTGCAATCCTCGCGTACGTATACGTGGTCTAGCGGTGTGTGAGTGTACTGTGGTGATTGTGTGCAGTCACGCGCGAGTGTCGTCTGCCTAGGAGACGCAGTCCTTAAAGGTACCGCGAAATACGATGCAACGGTCCCGCGGATACGGGATCCGGAACGTATACGTATACAATGATATACAACGTCCGTATCGATACTTCCATTTCATATTTCGAAACGCGACGATTGTCATTAGGAAGTCTGGCGGTATACGCTACGAAGGGATTTATTTGGAAGAAGATAACATAGGTGAATCGTATAGACCGATAAGAGCGCAGGGTGTGTAATTTCACCGTAACTGTGTCTATTAATAGATTAGGGCTTGTTTAATTTGTAAAGCATGCATAATCGCGTTTAAGTGCCTCTCAGGGATATGATTAACTCTGACGCCGCTCTCTTCCAAGAAGCAGCTCATTCGCGTCCCACGAGATAGGATAGCAGGCCGTAACGGTCCAACCTGACAAACTAAACTCTAAAAGGGTAAATCTGTCAATCCGGCCGTTTAATTAAATTTCGATGTCGCCCCTTATCACAATGGGGTCCAATCACAATTTACTAGAATTCCGGTGATAGATTCCACGCCGACTTTCACTGCTATCGGTTTACACTCTTGGCCTCGTCCAAAAAAGTCCCTCCGCATCGAAACAGGAATATGTATCGGGTGGCTCGGAATAGATAATATGTTCCCACGCGTTCCATCCGCAACCAAAGTTATTTTATACATATATTATAAATTACGTATATTATATTCTTCATTGTTTCTACGGAACGCAGCGCAACATTATTACATTGCTATTTGCGCGTCAAAATGAACGTTGATCAAGCAAACGAATTTCTACGATTACTTGATCAACCTGTCGAAGAAGGAACGTCTTCGAGACCGGCGCGGCGCGGCGGCGCGACACCGTCTCTCCTGTCATCGATGTCTCTAATTTGTCTGCGGTTACTCTAATATGTTACGTCAACGCAGATAAGCGGCGGATCGTAAATTCGCGGAGATGTATCTTTTACGATCGTTCCTAGGAGTCTCTCATTGTCACAGAATCATTTAGTTTCCTCTTGATTTTACTCAACGAAGTGTCTGTACTCGAAGTTCGATCTCTCTTTCCCAACAATTAAAACTACGACAGGAATTTGAAACATTCACCCGGCTCTGCTCCGTGGAGGCAATATCCTCGAGGATATCTCGCTTCGGACACGCCGCGCCGACCGATCTTGCTCCGTTATCGGCAGAACACAAGACGATCTCGCTGCCGTGATTCCACAGATCCGATCAGCCTGATCCGAGCCACATGACGTGCTGTCGTCGACTTTTAAATTAATGAAATAAACGAGCTACCTGTTGGGAGATAACGGCTATCGATAGCAGGCGAACCGTGCCGTCGATGTGGCGTGAAGGGTAAATGTAACTATAACTGCGGGTGTAGGTTTTACCGCGGTATGTTTTCTCAATGAGATTAGATACATACATGTATGTACAGACGAAGAATACATTCTCATTGAATTGTACAAATTGATTTAAGGCAAAATATTCGTTTTTACGTATTTTAATCTCGTTGGGAAAACATACCGCGATAAAACTTACACCCCCAGTTATAGGTACATTTACCCATCGCAAAGGGGTATATAAAGCTAGTCCGAAGTAAAGTTTGCTACTGAAGAGATAGCGTTTAGAGAGTAGTCCCGGTTTAAAGTCGTCCAGTGACGAACACCAGAGAACCTCTCACTTAATAAAAAAGAAGTACATTTACCCTATGAAACCGATAGATATTATTGAGAAACGATTGGCGTCTGATTGGTCGAGCAGAGCCGTTTTTGGCGATCGTTTTTCACTCGATTCTCACGAGAAAGGTGTTTAGGTCCTCTCTGGGTACATCAGCTCGTGATTCGCTTTTCAGTTGGTTCCTGGTAGCACGGTTCAATAGCCTTATTTGTGTTCCGAGGCGTGTTCCCTGTCCGTTGTGTGTTCTTCGGCATGAAAACGGGTCGATGCGTCCTCTTAATGGGACGCTCGCTCCGGATCAGCCGTAGCTGGCAACGGTTTAAACGGATTAGACGAAATATCTACAGGGCCGATCAAATTTCTTCGGACAAGTAGGTGTACGGGCACAGGATCATCCTCGGCGCACGAACACAAAGAACAAAGATCACGTCGCGTCGAGACGGCAGATTCGCTTGTTTGCGCACCGCCAACGTCGACCGACACCTGAAATAGTTTCGCCCACGTCGATGCATTAAACACGAAACATCGTTTCGATCGAAGGAGAAAACGATCGTTTACCGACTTGCCAGCTTCCAATCCGAGCATTCCTCCAATAGCGAACTTTTTGATCGCAGATCCGTTCGATCATGTACGATGATAACGCGCAGGTGCTCGCGATAAGAAAGGTCCGGACGATTATTGCTCATTCGATTCGCGTGGGCGAGGCCTGAAAGATTTGTTGCTAGGCGTTTGCGTCCTATCTTCATGGACGAATGATTATTTGTTGTTTCACGGCGGAGGCAGAAGTATTTATTTGTTCTGCTGAATTATGCTCTGAGCAATTGCTTTATTAAGTGTGCTGGAATGTACGCGCGCGAGATACGCCTATTCGAAAATAGTTGAACGCTAAAATTATATTTTCGGCTATTATTACGCGATTCCGGGAGATTCTAAAAATTCTTCTCGCAGATGTGCTCTTTATTGATATACCCAGGAGAAACGTAAAACACCAGCGGCATTATAATTATTAACGAAACAATTTGCCTCGCTAGTAAATGTTTACGCAATTTTCAATTTTTGCAGATGAATTTTTAGAAAATGGCTATTCCTATCGGTAATAAAAATCGCACTCGGTTCCGTCGAATTTGATGCTCCAGCATTTTTTTAAAACTTTCACAAGCCATAAATGCACAAAGATCCGCAGTCTAATGATAAGTGATATTCCCATAAACGTTTCTGGGTTGAATGCAGCCGGTATTCGGACAATGGGCGACTCTACAGACATGACAGATCGTACTCGACTAACTGTTAACGCCGCTAATATTACCACTGGCGACGAGTTTATGCCCGACAACGGCGGTGTCGGTATAAGAGGTCCTCGATCACGTTCAAGTGAAAAAACGTCGGTGTACGCAGTGTCGTCTTCGCTCTGTCGATCTCGACGAGCACGTCAGGAATGTTCTTCGCTCTTCCACGTGACAGATCTCACGCGTACGTGTCCAATAAATGCATCCGTACCGAACACATTCCTGTCTTCGTATCCTCTCTCTCTCTCTCCTCGTGGTCGCGGCTAGATAAGACCACGTGGCAGTCGAGAGACAGGCCGTCGAGCGAAAGTGTGTTTTAAAATTTACATAAAAATAAATAGAATCGGTTGTACAGTCCAATACAATCTCTTATTTCAAAGGATAAAATTTTAAACACGAATTTACTTTGAGAGACTATCTTCGCAACAGAATGCACTTCTCGGTTCTCGATAATGAAAAGACGGGGTTTTTTACGAAATAAAAATTGCAAGAAGCCAAAGTTAAACGAAAAGATATTTTATCTTTCAATTATCTTAACATAACGTCTCTAAACACTTTCCTATCGGCGTTATCATCGAACAGCGTACGATTTAATGGCATTAGGTCCGCGTATACCGGCCGCGGGGACACAGAACAGAACACACATTAGCGCGGCAGATTTGCAGCCAACAAAAGGACATATATTAACACTCGTGCAGCATTAAATCGTATCCCGCGACGGAAGATCTACGATAAGGTGGTCGGTGGTGCAGGGCGTGTAGGTATAACTCACCGTTTCTATTTGTTTCGATAATTAATGGCACAACATACCCCATAACGTATCAGATCCTACGGAAGAAAGAAGTCCCCCGGTAGGCCGGCTGAAAGGCAGTGGCGCTTTGACAAAGTGGATTTCCACGGGATAAGTCCCCTGGCATGGGGTACAAAGGTGCGAAGATGAGCCGTGGGATCGGCTACCAATTTCAAGCTCCCATGAAGTCGAGTCGAACGTGCGTCCACATAAGTTTACCTAATGCCATCACGGTGGCCGTCGTCCATAAAACCTCTTTCCATCGTGTTAATACATCGTCGTCGTCGTCGCCACCCCGGCTGTGAAGAAACTCGTAAGAAAAGCTTCCGACTTTCATCGATTTGCCGCACGTTATCGATAAATCTGTAACTCGCGCTTTTACTTAATACGGTTGCCGTTCGACGGCGTACAATGTTTAGGCGCTATTACAATAATTTCTATGCAATTCTTATCGAGATCTAACTGCAGATGGTCAAGCTGAATTAGTTTGAGAAGCTCAGCCTGTTCAACGAAGAAATAAACAGATTTGTAGGAAAATAGCGTGCGATGCGTGTAAAGAGCTATCAACCTGGCGATGTTGCTTGGGGGTCTGCGGTGTCGTTCTCAGGTTTGACTCAAGTTACACAGTGACGGGATATAAACGTTCCCGCATCGCAGACATTGCGGTGATTGTTCGATTGCGTCCTCGCGATACTCGCGTGCCTCTTGTCCGAGTCATCGCCGGAACGATCCGCAGGAAACGATTCCTTGGCGCAAACCTCGCCCAAGAAGGCTATCGGGGTATCTCGGTGCACGAAACACGGGTCCGATCTCTCATCCTAGGGGATACGGATGAGTAGGCGCGATGGATACACTGCGCAGAACACGCCCGACACGCTAAACGTCCGCCCCGGACTCGTGTAAACAATTATTCATCCGGCGGATCCGATTTGCTCCGTTTCTCAATTAGTCCGGGCTACGGCACGGGGCCGCGTCGCTGTTACTCGGTGCCAGCCGCTTCCGGTCTATCCAAGAAGGGATTTCTAGATTCACCATTTTATTTTTATGACCGCGAACGCTTAGCGTCTCTTGCCTTTTGCCTCCAGTCTCTCTTGCCAGAGTCCCCGGAGCCCTCTAACCGCGGCAATAAAACTCAAATGACGTCTGTCTCGCTGCTCTGGCGATTTGTTTTCCCGCGAACACACGGAAGAGGAAGCTCGATGATTGAGCCTCCGAACATGTGGTATTCGGCGGCCGTAAAATTCTCTTTCGCGTTTACTGCCTCCGGAGACCTTCCGTCTTCCGATCAAAGTGGCTGCGGTGTCGACGAAATTTTAGCAGGGACGTCAATCTATGGGGCTGGTTAAAATTTAGTCGTTTACACCGAATAAAATATTTCCATATTTCCGTTTCTATTTCTTTGAATCTATTCTTCTTCTACAGGTTTTGCACTTCAAACTCACGCTCTTGCAAGTTTAATCTAAATATCTGCAAAACATATATCTCTTTTACAGCGATTCAGACCGTGCATAGCACAACACCTCGATGGTAGCTAGTTCGAAACCGGCCTCCAGTTCGGACTTTTGAAAACTCGAAATTTTTCTCACGATACCGGTGGCCGGGGTATTTACTTTCGAGGCACGAGCATAAATTAGTGGTACGTGCCGCGCGTGTAACGAATACTCCCCGTCCCCCTGATTGGAGAGATTAGAAGGATTATAAGGGGTCCGCTTGGTCGCGGTCGCGGTCCCGGCACTCGATTTTCTCGGCCGTTCGATTGCGTTCTGTTAATCGTTGCTGGAGCAGAGGACACAGAGAGGCGAACGAAGCGACGGTCGTGCGTCTTAGCCGGCTGACAGCCCCGACTCGAAAAGTCGGTTTTCTTTTTCCATCGCACCGGCCACGGTATCGTCCGATGAGAATCTTAATGTTAATACCGGCGGCCCGGCAACGGGTATCGGCGTGTTCGCCCGTGACTGCAGATCCGCCGATAAATAACGCTTTTTAATACCTTATTCGTGCCACGCACGAGGTACTATCGCATTCAGACGTCCCGCCGATCTACCAACTTTCCACGCTACCCTGTAACTAACGATTGTCACCTATCCGGCTATTCGTCGATCCTGTCGGCCGTGTAAAACGTGGTTCCTCGTTTTTTCTTTGGAACGTGTCTTTGAAATACAAGTAGGCTGGGTACTCTTTTCGTTAATACTTCGTTGGTGAAGTATTCGAAGACTTAATTATGTAGGATGCGTCTTGGAGTATTTCCTAATCCGTATTTTGCGGTATACCTCGCATGTGTTCGTCGAGCTTGCTCTCTTTAACGCTTAGTACCCGACTGGTGATCGTTATCCAAAATATTGTTTAGATTATTAAATATGTAACAAGATTAAAAATTAACCACGATCGTCCGCCGCAACGTGGACTTAAGGACTGCGTCTCCTAGGCAGACGACACTCGCGCGTGACTGCACACAGTCACCACAGTACACTCACACACCGTTAGACCACGTATACGTACGCAAACATTGCAAGGGTCCGGGGATTCCACTCCTAATATCTTAATAATGCAAAGACAGGGTTTCTTATTAGTCAAAATCGGTAAATAAAAGATCAATCTAGGAGGCTATTTGCCTCAAAAGTCTTACTTTTACGTTTACGACGCGTAATTCTCATTATTCGGTAGCATATCGACAGCCACGATAGGCGGCAGCACCGTCGCCTCTCCATTGCTACTCGCGGCTCCACGACATGCTGCAGAATAATGAGAATTACGCGTCGTAAACGTAAAAGTAAGACTTTTGAGGCAAATAGCCCCCTAGATTGATCTTTTATCTACCGATTTTGTCTAATAAGAAACCCCGTCTTTGCATTATTGAGAAATCAGAAGTGGAATCCCGGACCCTTGCGATACGTATACGTGGTCTAGCGGTGTGCGAGTGTACTGTGGTGATTGTGTGCAGTCACGCGCGAGTGTCGTCTGTCTAGGAGACGCAGTCCTTAAAGAAAATGCGCGAGACAAGGACACTGCAGACATGATTTTAATTAATTTTCACAGAAAGTGAAAGATTACCTTGCAAAATTTGATGTGGCTTTGCAAGATGAACTTCGTGCTCGGAGAAAGTGGGGAATGCTTCAAGCGGAAGACCTTTGATTGTAAAAGGAATAGTCGAGAACAACGGTCGACCGTCGGGTTTGAATCTGCGAGAGGAAACACGAAAAAGATAGAAGTCGACACACAAGAAGCCGTGAAATACGATCGTTCGACGTGTTAAGGACAAGAATCGATATTTACTGGCCGCGTGACGCGTGGGGTCTCTCGAAGGGTGTTCGCGCGTGTGCGTTGCGAGGATAATGAGTTACCGGAACAAACCATCGGCGATAAATCAGAATCATTAGGGGATTGGCCGCGCCTTTCACGATTCTTGGTCGCTTCTTGTACCGGTCGTGTGATTTACGCCCCCATAAAAATCTGTATCGTTCTGCGGCAGCTACCTTCTCCGAGGTTCTCGTCCATGGACGTGGTTCGGGTCTCTCTTGAGATGCGCATAATGTGAATTACGAAGGCCAATCGCAAAGAAATGTCTTCTTCTCGCAAAGGTTCTTAGGTCGGCCCTTTTAGAAAGAGCCCTCTCACGGACATGTTGCTTTCACACAGTGCCAAACGATTTTATCGTCGAGCCTTCTAATGGCCGTTAAGCCGAGAGGATTATTGACGTTCGGCATTCGGGCGCTCGGCGTTTACGATTGCCGCGAGTTCGCATAAATGAGCGAATGATTTGTTCCACGCGGAACGATTGCCTTGCGGTTTTCACGGAAATTCAACCTCGAAATAGAACCGTAGCCATTGTCATCGGGGTAATTGCCTGTGGCAGCAGTGGCCAACCTTTTATATATCGCGCGTCTATTTTTCTATCTAGCAATTCTTCTACCTTCTTACGTTCATTGTTGCGGTTGGAAAATAGAAATAGGATAACTCGATCACGCAACTAAATTAATTAATTTACGCCAGTTCAGAAGACACACGTTTATCGGAGCACCGATCTGTAATAGCGGTAAATGATCTCTTGGTCCGCAATCGTAAACTTTCAAAAAATTGCAAAAAGGCTGTACGAGCTGAGAGCGCTCGGGTATTGAAAATACGAAGATGGACTCAGTTGTGGCGTCTACTTTAAAAGAATAAGTAGAGGTAAAGATGCAACGCGTCGTTCGTAATCATCAAATGTGCCACAAGTTGGCCACCCCTGGCCTATGGCAACAAATTCGACAGGATAGCGATCGGGGAAATAAATTCGAAGCCGAAAACCTTTCTATCGGCGGTAGTCTCACGAGAAAGGAATAATCGGCTGCATTCAGGTATCGAAGCGACGACAGTGCGTCGGCGATGTTATCTGAAAGGTTTAGACGTAAATTTTCAGCCCATCCGTGCTGCGTTCAGCTGCTGCCCACAATGATCTGTGAAATGTGTAATATTCGCTAAAACAAGTTCGTAGGAAACGGTGAAACTTGCTTGGATGAAATCTTGCAAAGTTCCTACACCGTAAAGTGTTGCTAAAAAATCCATCGGCTCTCGAGCGGGAAGCTAATAGTCGACGGGTAATAGTCTGTCATCGTTGCCGCTAACGTGCCATTAAATGGGAGTCCATGAACTGCAAGGATTTTCTACGCTAGCTCCGCTCGAACATCATCTTGGGTGCGCACGTAAATCTGCTGGCGGAATACGCGCAGTTTACTCGCAATCAACATGGATCGGCCAACTAATTAATTATTACGCCGGCTCGTCGTTGTCGGTAATAGTGAAATATACGATCGAAATAAACTTTCACTTGTTTCGCGAATATAGCGGAGTCGATGAGTTACTTGTATAATTGGAAATGCCGACAAACTTTTTGCCCGACGTTCGAGATCGTATTTTTCTGGAAAGAGAACATTTTGCGAGTTAATTCCCACGACGTTAAACACGCGACGAAACGCACTTAAAGCGAACAGTGTTGAAATTCATTGCGCGAGAGCAAGTGTTTAACGAGAAGTGCAGTTAATTGGAGCGTTGGTCCGATATCGGCTAGATAATTTCGAAAGCCACGAGGTATTCGCGTTTCACGGTGAACGATACTTACACGCGGAACGGCAAAACGGAATTCGTCGTGATCGACCGACAGAAGAACGCGAAATGTCCCGTCTACGTTACCGTATCTATTTTCATCCGACACGTTGTAGATGCTCCACTATTGAACCCGACAGGCGAAACGCGTTGCGCATTGGCTCGTGACTGGAGAACAGACTGTGACAATTTACGTGCCACTGCCAATCTAATGTCACACAGGCTGTTGAACAGTAAGATCAGTTGAAATCCCGAAAACTATCTGTGTTGCACGCTGCACCTCGAAATCCTCGTTGTCTATTATTATCTTGTTTAGACGACAAAGTTCATTTTACCGAACAGAATTACATTTCTATCGAAGACGTTATATTTTATACAATTACAGACACTCTTATATTTCGAATAAAATACGCCACCACAGCTGTAAGATTGATTAAGTTACAACTTCGTACGATTCGAAGACTTCGAAACTTCGTGCCCTTCGAATCTTCGAAGAGTCGAAGCATCGGAAAAGTAACAGCCCTGCTATCCAAGTACTAGAAAAGCGTACAGGATTGTACTATTTTTCTCGAAGATACAGTGTATCTGTGAGATACGTCGTGAAATGTCAACGTCGACTACGAGGAACGTAAAGTGGTCTGATGTCTACGGTCTGATTCGGGGCAACGTGACGATCAGGTCGCCCCTGGCGCCGTGGGCTGTTTAATTTTAGGGCATTACGCGTGCAGGCGGCAGCCTGGCCGAGGCTAAAGGGTTCCCTGGGTCGGTATTTGTCGAGATATTATCGCGAACAGGGAAAGGGGAGAAGCCCTGGGTAACAAGGAGGGCGTGACTCTTCCTCGGAGCTGGGGCTCTAAGATGCCTCCGACACCGTTTCGCGAATTAGCCTCGTCCCTCGTCATCGTTTCCATCGGAACCGAAGAAGTCCTGGCGACTGAAGGCCCCGAAATAAACTGCAAAAATTTCATTCTTTTGCAAATTCTGGTTATTTCTTAACTCCATCTCCGACCATTTATCTTCGTACAAAATAAAAGTTTTGCACGAAGAAAAAGTCGAAAGTAACATGTTTACATCGATATCTGAAATTTTAATACGGTCGTTTTTTTTATCGACAGATCGTTTTTCATCGAACACCACGATTATGATATTTGCATATATCTCTTCGTCGCCGCGAGCCATCGACAGTCGGGATGTAAGCGAAACCTTCTATTCGCTGGCGATCATCTCCGATTTTAATTTGCGGCTGGGCAACGGCGTATTCATTCCCACCAGGAACGCATTCGCATATTTCTTAGTCGCGATCGGCAGTAATTAATAAAGCTGCTAACTCGTCCGTTAAAGGCCCGCCTTTAACTACCGGAGTACTTGAATTACTTGTCTTTTTTCCACGGAATGGCTGCCGAAGGCACGTGCGCTAGCGCGGTAGGTGGTGATCATTGTGCTAGTCTCGTTTCAGCGGTATACTCGACGATCGACAGAAGGTGTTCTAGAAAAGTGATGTATCAGCTGAATTGAAAACGAAAGTTGTAGTTAATAATCTGAATGATAAATTTGACAAGACGCGTACGTGTAAGCATGCGTTTAAGTATAATGTATAAAATGTTATACCGACACCAGTTGGTCTTGTTACATGAACATTGAACATTGAACACAATGTTAAAAGAAAATTGATAACAGCTCGTGCCACAGGGTGTTTAGTATTCATGGGTGCAATAGTTTATAATATGTAGGATCACGTGCGAATACAATATTCTCATCGTTTAGATTTCCATAGATCTATACAGCGATATCGATGAGAGTAATTTCGAGCAACCAGTGCGCGTAATTATACTTCACCTGTGAATGTTAACAGACGCGCCGCTGAAAGTTTCGTGTGGTTAACAGCTCGTGCACGTACGAGATATAAGTTTGATACCGCGCTTGCGTGCAGAATCACCAGATTATTATCGACTTACAGTGATCGAGGTGCGAAGCGTGCCCACGATTTCGTGCGGCGAATTTATAATGGATTTGCAATCTCGCGTTCGAGAAGCGTCGTGCCCTTCGTTACGGCCGAGATACAGTGATTGCACCTTCCACGCGTTTTATTTCACAGTCGCAATCACACGTGTCGCATGTTCCTCGCTTCGATACATCGACTACCGTATACATACATATAGGCAACAAAATTATTCATACCGATTTTTATGTTAACCCTTTGCACTTGTAGCTATTTTAACTCGAAAATTAAACATTTCTTCCAAACTAAAATAATTCCATTTTATGTGATTTTTTTAATTTTATGGATATGAAATTGATAGTAATAACTCGTACAATACTTAAATGTTTAGTAATCGATTCTAACATATGTAATGATGTAAACAATATTTTGAATAATGGTACAGCAATTTCTAGTGGCGCCTCGGAGTCACCGCTCGAGTGCTAAGGGTTAATATGTCGAATGTAATGAGTTCCGAAATCTGAGTTCTAACGTCATATAAATGAAATTTAGATTGATCTGAAACCTTTCTGAAAACTTGGAGAATCACACAGGGTAGTTTGCTTGAAAAAGACTGGTTAAGAATTCTTTAAGGAAATCGTTGTCTTCCTTTACGTACAATCTCCGGTCTGCTATCATATTAAGACACGGACAGCAGTTGATCGATTAGGTTGGGAATGAATGAATGAATCGATCGTATCGCGCATGCAGCGTGAATTCATTTGAACGCGACGCGGCGCGGCGGTGTCAGATGGTCGCATGCAAATGAAAAAGGAGTTTGATAATTGTCTCGAACAATGGCGGCGTTTATTTATAAGCCGTATTGTTTCGTTTCGACCGATCATCTTGCGATGCGAACGCACGTCGGCCTGTTTACGTTAAAAATTGAGATTTCGAGCGCGCATTAACACACGCGTGCAAAGATTATCCAAAAAGTCAACCAAGCGAATATAAAAATGAGTGATAAGTATCCATAATTAGTAGTTAATCCGACAAGTCGTCGAATAGCACATTCATCGCATAGTAGGATTTGTTCAGCGGGAAAGACGTGTCGACGACGCGACGTTACGCGTTGAGACCATTGATCCAATAGCTATGTGCAGCTACAGAATGGCATTTAAACGTAGGGAAAATGATAATCTCAGGCTATAAATCCAACTGGATCAATCTTTAAGAGCTTTATCTGGAAAGATTGACCGGATCGAAAGAGCTACTCCAGTCAAAGCCTAATCCCGAAGTAAGTGTCGGCTGAAGGTGTCTCGTTTCTCGCTTTATATCGCTATTAAATCTTCCGTGAGATAATGCGGTTCTATCTAGAGTTCCGCGACTCGGGAACGCTGCGGTAAAGAATGAAATTTACAGGTAGCGTAAATTCTAGGATGAACGCGTCCATTTCTTCGAACAAGACCGCGGATAATTGAAGCGGGATGCAATCGGGAGAACTGAGGTGCCGAAACGAGTCTTAAACGGGTTCGAAGGATGAAGATAAGGACCCTATAATACTCGACAAGATGAATTACATCGTGCATAAAGGGTAGAAAAGCCTCGGAGGGTCGTCATATTTTACGGCTCATTTTGTTACTCTTTACTGTCCGATCCTCGTGTATCGACGTTCGTCCATCGTTAAATCTCGCGCGTCCAATGACCAGTTGCCACTCGAACACCCAGGATTTGCGACAGTTATTCATGGCTTCCACTTAATTACGCATATTACGCTTGTCACCCGACGAATTACGGCAACAAGGAAAGTTTGAAATTCAAAAGCTAAAAATGGTGTAAGAGTAAGAGAGATTTATTACAATACGTTCCACAGCGAAGTTCGATTATTCGAAAATTTCCGCGACGACCCGAACTACGAGCGTTTCCGAGTTGTTGAAAAAAGAAAAGAAATCTCGTTCGAAATCTGACGGTCGCGTTGAAAACGAAGTCGCGTGTAATTTCGCCGGGATCCGTAGGAATTCCGTAATTCGCGTGACTCTACGATCCAATTTTTTTCCAGCTATTTTTAGAGCGGCGCTCTCTGTCGGGCGACCAGTATCTCCGCGGCCGGTGCATCGAACCCCGCGATCGGTTCCAAGATTGAGATAAGCGCCTTGCGAAGAAATAAGTAGTTTAAGCCTGTTCGCGTGGCCGGAGATTGGTCTGACGTCGCTCTGCACCGAGGAGTGGGGATGTTTTATGCATGGACCTCGCGTTATGCATCATTCCAGGTGGATCTCGAACAGAACCCGTCGAACTCTGGTTCCGTGCGAGGGAACCATGTTACGGCGACCAGGGAACGGTGCTTCCCAGCCGACAAACTTTCGATCTCGTCGAAAAGTTGAAAACAAAAACTGTTCGTTTGATCCAGGCTTGCTCGAGTGCATTTAATTCGCGACACAGGTCATTCGAAGACAGTGTACCCATCTGTGTTCTGAGTTGATCAAATTTTCAAGTTCGCGTCATATGGCTGACGTGGCGGTCAACGTGTCGATCAGCATTAACCGCCGTAAACTACCATACAAGTAGCAACTGCGGTTTTCGCGGTCGAAATAGGAGGCACGGACGAACTTTCCTAAAACACGGAGATCGCGTGACGATCTCCGGCATCGGGGATGTTGTGTGTTCGCGTGTTGGTGGGGGGACATCCGAGGGAGAGTGGGGGCGTGCGTTACGCAGGAATTAGGGTTCTGCGTGGTGGTGAGGAGCCAGCACGGCAGAGCAAGGCGCTCGTACGGTGTCGGAGAATCAGCCGGCGGCAGCAGCAGCAGCAGCAACAGCAGCACCAGCACCAGCAGCACCGGCAGCACCAGCAGCATCAGCACCAGCACCAGCTACCAGCAACATCGCCAGCACGAGAACAGCATACACGAGCGTACAGGGTTCCGCCGCTGCGGAGAAGCCTCGCTGCTCTCGGTCGGAGCAGTCTGCGGCGATCTTCGGCCCTCACGGTGTCCCGTATGGCCATGCGTCGCCTCGATATCCTCGTCGACTCCACGCTAAAACAGACAGTCGAGTTTGCACGAATTGCCATCGAGTATCTGCGAGCGGCGTTAATCCCCGCGACGATAGCGGCTCGTCGGAGGAAACAGAACGGCGAAGGGAGACACGCGGTCGCGATCCTAGACCGACGATCGAGAGATCCAAACGCGACAACGATAGGAAGAGAGACCGATCGTGCGGTGAAGATAGAAACTCTGTCACGGGGGCGCGCGAAAGACAGACTTGTCATCGTCGTACAGTGCACGCAGGACACCGACGACGATAGAATCGCACCAGGATCGAGCGATTTGAAATTTCTACCTGTTCGAAGAATCGGGAAAGATACCACCGGGGCTGTATCGATCGGAAACAACGGATATAGCAACGGTTTCGTGGCGACGGGCGACGACGCGACGGTGACACGCGTCGCAACCGCCTTGCACGCAACCGAACTTGCCAGGGTTCGCACGCGCGAGGACCAGCCGTGCGTACGGTCCACCTATCGCTCCACAACTCGACGACCGAGTCAGTGTTACTCTTGATTTCCGCGCGAGCGCCAGCCCCGGCTTAGCCGGGACGATACCAGCGATCCGTTCCGTTCGTTCTCGACGGATCCGTTCTTCCGTGGAACAGTTCGTCGCAAAAATTCACCCCGACGTTCTTGCGTCGAGTGGAGGATCTTCGAAAAGGTGTTCCAGTGTCTTGTCTCGTCGTCGACCCAGTGACCGACCGAAATCGAACGCGGTGCTGTGCGATCTGTGCGTTTCCTTTTCTTTTTCGTTGGATGACGGCGAGTGAACCTCCTCGATGAACTCTAACGCGCTGTACCGAGTCCCAGAAGATAAACGTGATAAACCGTTATCGAGGCTGGCGTGTATCGCGATCTGTATCGATCCGATAAACGTAATTCCTCCGATGTGTCGACGGTTCGACGAGAAACGTACCCGTTCGCCGTAGTCGCTCGGTGCTTCTTCGTTCGGTTCTTCCGTTTCATTTTTTCCCACGAGACTTCGTTATCGCGGACACGTGCGTCGCCTTGAACAATCGGGAATCTCTGCCCTGTGTTTTTTTCCACGAAAAAAAGTGCGATCTTGTCTCGTCGGCGAGGTTTCATCGGGAGCCTGCGAGCGAGCAAATCGTCTGGAATGGTTACGTGGACGGCCGGACGACGGTCATTGGAAATCGCAAGCGTCGACTGGCGGTTTCTCGAAGAAGGAAGTGAAAAGGATCGCTGCGGCGCCAATCTCGACGTCTATTTTCCGACGCTAGGTGCAACGTCGCCGGAGTAATTAAACCCGCGCGACGTAAACGAGAACCACGCACCCATTGCATAACCCCGGGGGCCAATTATTCCGCCGCCTACGAAGATACACGCGCGTTACATCGGAATCCTCTTAATCCGTACACGAATAACTGGGTCTCGATCGATAAATTTTGCGAGTTATGACGATTTCGTCAACCCGATTTGAATAAATAAGAAGAAAAAGCAGAGAGAGAGAGCGCGCCTCGACAGGTTCTTCAAAGGGATCCGACACGGGTTTTCGAAAACGGGTCAACGGAAGAAAAAACAAACCGTTAACGTTTCTCGCAATCTGCGCGGCGATCGATCATCTCGATGAACGTGTAAAACAATCGTTATTATCATCGGCGCTGTCGTCTCACAGATAACGAGCGAGAGCGAGATCGAGATCGAGATCGTAGACCGCGATCGATCCCGAGGAACGAAAATTACAGTTTCCCCGGGAAATTCCATTGGACGCCTTGGGGGTGGAACGAACGCGGTCGATATGGAGGGGTAGGATCGGAAGGAAGTAGTACTCGGTATAGTACTCTGTCTCGGCAGTAATGCGCGGAAATTATGCGGTTCCACGGAGCAATGGCCACTGAGGAGCGGGCACTGGTCGCGCGTTTACGCTTACGGATAGTCCAGCGTCCACCGATACTCATGTTCTGCCCCCCTTGCTCTTCATATTCTTTCCACGCTTTACCACGCCGCGCTTTCTCGTCCCCCTCTCCCCGCTCGCCCCGTGGTGATCCCACGGCGTTCGTCTCGTTCCCTCTCTCCCTGCGCCGTTAAAGAAACGATCCTGTCCGTTCGTTCGTTCTTTCGTTCGTTCGTTCGTTCTTTCGTTCGTTCCGACTGAACCGCTTTCGGCGTCCGTTTATTCGTGAAATTCGTTCGACGTCCATGCGTGCCGAGGCACTCTACATGCATTCCTCATCTACGTGACGCTGCGCCCCACGCCGCGAGAATCCTCCTGCGGCTCGAGCAAGGTGCAACTGCACCAGCGGCCGATTCTCCCGCTTACGCGTCCCTCAAACTGTTTTTCGGGCTCGTTCCGAGAACGTCGTTCCGTGATCGACATCGCTCGACATCGCTCGACGAATTTCCGAGGAACCAAACAAGTCCCGCCCCTTTCTCAACCAACACGGGCGACAGACATTGTCCCCGCGACCGATCAGACAATTCCCGAGGAAAGTGAAAATCAGTGGCTTTTCGAACACTTCGAGATCGGTCGACTAAACAGCGGATCACATTGTGGCTTTCCCGGTGACATGTCGGTTCGGTTGGAAACGGCGTCGCGGAAATCTCTATGAAAATCTCTACGTTGGATCGCTGGGAATTACAACAGAGTTGAATGATAACTCGCGATCAATATACACGATAGAATTGGCCGGCTTCAGGTTTGTCAAGATCCACTTCTTGATTTATCGGTATCTTCACATTTTCGTCCTTCGAGTTCCTTCAAGTTCCTTCGAACACCTCGAGTTCGGTCGACTGAACAGCGGCGGATCATCGCGAGTTTCCCGGTGACTCGAAACAGTGTTGCGGAAATCTCTAGAAGATAATCTTTCCTATGACGGACGTACCCGAAGCGACATGTCCGTTCCGCTGATCTCGGAGATACAGTCGCGCCAGTGTCGCGCAGCTGTCAGTGAAAATAGGAAACATCGAGTACCGTTACGGCACCGTTTACCCAGATCTCGAAAGTGAACAGACACGTGTCGAGAGTGCAATTACTTGAGATTTCGAGGTTCGTGGACGCGCGCAACTGTCGCCTGACTCTGGACATCACAGGTATTACGAAATCGGCCGGCGCAGCGTACCCGGCGCGCTGCTAACCAAAATAATAACCCGGTTGGTGTTCGCAATAGTTGTTTACTCGTGTCGTACGAATTGCATCTCCCTTTGGTCGCGGTATTTAACGTGGATTTATGGTGAGAATCGTAAAAGTGCAGAGTTCGTAAAGAAGCTGCCTGCCGTTCAAGATTCTCCGTGTCGACATTGTGTAAAGGATAACGCCTGTGCTTTCCCAGTGACGAAATTCTTCACGAATGCTAGCCGCCGAACTTCGTGCTACACTCGTTCTGGTAAGTACCCGCCATTATCGGATTCTGCATGTTGTACGATGGATCTTGAAATTAGGAAAATTCTTCTACAGGTTTTGCAATTGAAATAACTTTTGCGAATCGATCTCAACCTTTTACGAATAAAGTATTTTCAACTTTTAGCATTTAAGTATTATTTAAGTATTTTTATTCTTTCAAGAATAAGTTAATGTCCCGCCAAAAATATTACAAAATTTCTCTGAATGCCCATTCTTTGCTCTCTAATATATCAATTTATAGTCTTGTAACGAGAATTTGTGCAAACACGTTAAATACAGAAAGGTTTCAAATAATCTCAATAATTGTGAAATGAAAAATCTGGAACCGGTTATTTGACCGGCGACGGTAAGTTTGGTGTTAAAGAATGTTTGTTCGAACGGTGCCGAACTAAAATAAATAGTTACGGATGAAAATAATTGCGGTGATCGATAGACAGTCGGACGAAATCCGTTTGTATTTGTTACCGACGAGTTTTAGCATCGAACAACCTATAAATCTTTCGATCTTATCGGTGTTATCATAAACGAGCAGAACTTTTTATTAATCGGAGATTGCATCTCGTAAAGCATGAACAGGTTCGAACGGGTTCGAACAGGTTCGTTTGTATGCACAGACCCGAAATAAAAATTCTGGCCACGCCGGGAATGCTTGATGGACGTCCCCGTTCGTTGACTCTGATTTTTAAATTTCGCCGAATTTCTGTTTCGCTCTGCTACATCGCTTGCCATGACGCGTACGGCCATTTATGCGATCCGTTAAAAGTTTCCTGGAAAATATCAGGCACCAAATAAATCGGCGACTTTATCTTCTCTTTATTTACAACTTCCGATTGTTCCGTACCGTCTATGGAAGACCGGATCGAAAAACCATTTTTTTTTTGTAATTACAGGATCAAAATCTCAAAGATGCGCGACGATGCCTTAATTTTCAAGAATATCAAAGTCAAAGTATATTTTGTTATAGACGGCGCAAGGGCAACGCGAAACAGTACGATGAAATATAATTAAACACGTATCCCATTTTTCTTATAAATGCATAAAATCCACTGGCTATCTGTAACAGAATATACTTCGAATTTGATATTCTTAAAGATCTCGATATTTTCTGTAAATTTTCCAATTTTAGGCTGAACGCGCAATCCGAAGGCATCGTCGCGCAACTTTATGATTTTGATCCTGTCGCCAGAGCGCCGGACCACAACTTTTCCAGTTTGCGGCGTTTTCGATTTCGAAGAAAATGGATTTTCGATCCGGTCTAGCGTACAGCGACCGTTTTCCTCAATTATTCGCAAAAACAAGTATCCTTTCACGGAGCACGAACACTCGCGCGTCGCTTTGTTGATTAACCATTACTCCACTTACGATGCCGCCACGCAGCGAAATTACCATGAATTAACATATACGATAAGAGCGACGTTAGCAGTCTGTAAGTACTTTAAATGTATCCAAAGGTATTCAATCGTTGTGCTGTTGCGAAACCGTGCGCGGCGCGGCGCGGCAGAGTGGACGCGTGGAGTACGCACGGCACGGCACAGCACGGGGACTGGGGACACACGTTCAACGCACCTATGATTTAGCCACCAGTGGAATTCGATGGAACAGATTCTTGAATACATTCGCGCCAATCTCGGAACCAGATTAACACGGTTCGCGCGCGGACATACTCGGACAAACAACGAGTTGTTACATTTATCGAGATAAGCCAGTTTGAATATTATCCTGCCGAGACGTACTCTAGAAAACAGAACTTTGTAGACTCGCGCGAGCTGCTTTTCATCCCAGATTCTACGGTCTAACAAATACGAACGTTACGCCTTTCTTTTTCAATGAAATCACATTTGATTCGTTTGTAATCGATGTTTAACCACTTTGGACTCGGAGCTATTTTAATTTAATTTTAATACCCCGTACAATACCTAAATGTTTAGCAATCGATTGGATACCGATATATTTAACAATGCATACAATATTTTGAATAACGGTAAAGCAATTTTTAGTGGCGCCTCTCAAAGAGGGGACGACAGAAGATATCAATTTTCTTTGCTTATTTACGAGATTTTTCAGGATAAAGACGATTTCGATCAGCGTAACTGTAAAGAAAATAAAACGGCGAGGGGTTGATCTTCTATTATTAGTTGAAATTCTTCGACAGGAATTCCGCGCAAGACGGTACACGGTTAAGGAAACCCATAGCCGAATATGTGGCCGGGCTATCTCGGTTTACACGAACAAAGTGCATCCTGAGACGCGAAAGGGGCAAACAAACAATTGGGCGAGCCAGAGTTCGGTGCACGTGCGGCGGGACGGGTAGAATGCTCGCACGCGAGGTTGAGACGATCATGATCATTCGTTAATATCGGCGAAGGAAACAATAAATTCGCTTGCGGTGCGAGAAAGAAAGAAAGAGAGACGGAAGAAGTGGGAGAGGGAAGGGGCGATCGAGAGGGATCGTAAGTGGTACTAGATAGGGGAGCGTGAAACGTGAGAGTGTAAATCGTAGTCTTACCGTTTCATTGGGACACGCCCCGTTAACTCACGGGTTAAACGTGAATCCACGCCCATTTTTGGGGTGAGCAACCAGATTTTCTACTCCTTCCCGACCCGTCTCTGTTCGATGCTCGCGATCCCCGAAAGGTACTGCGCAACCAACGGAGATCATGCGTACGACCTCTCGACGATTTTCGATCGGGTTAAGCAAACAGCGACTGGGTTCTCACCTTTATCGCGATAATAGCTGTAATTTCGGCGGTACTCGTTCCGTTCCGTTCCGTTCCGTTCCGATCGGTTCCATTCCGTTTGCTTCGGCGGATGCACCACGTACGCGTACGTGCAACTCCTCAGATTGCAGACGCATAGTTGCCTGATTGCACGGCACGGCTTCCTCGCGCGACCGCGATTTATTACGGGAACCTGTCCCACTCCGGCTGCTTCTTCGATCATCGCTGCGATTCCGCAGGAAAGGGCGACCCCTGAATTTATTTTACATTGCAAAAGCCTACGTGCGGGACAACGCGATCGCTCGCTTCTCGTCGCGATTCGTTTCTCACGAACGTGCTTTTTTCTTAACACGTTCGATGCTCAAAAATAATACTTACTAGAAGAAAATATTCGATCGTCGTCGGACATACAAATACATTTTTACGGTATTAACATTCAGGAAAGAAGACTGCTTTAATGTTCTCCACTTCCAGTCGGCTCGAATACGAGGTCGAACTGTCCAGTTAATCGTTGTAAACGTACGGAAGAAGTTGGAAATGGTGAAATTGTGAAGTTAATCGCGGTTTCTATAAGTCGCTCGAGAAATATTGAAATTAACATAAACGAGCACGTAGTCTCAACGATGACATTTCTTATTGGTTTACGAAGCCGTAATTTTGCCGGAGGTTTCGTAGAGAGAGAAGAAACACCGCGCAGCTTGGACAAGGTCTGGTGCCAACTATCCACCTTGTTCGACGTCCATTCGTCTTTTTCTTCGTGCGGTACTTGCGCGATGCTTACGACAGACAAGCGTACGAGTTCCGGGGGGTTCAATGAAGTGCACATCCGACAAGCTCGCGTCTAGACGTCGAGGTTCGGCGAGCAATGCTAATGTGGAAAACACGATAATCGACGGCTCTACGAAAACGGGGGGTAAAACCTTTTTGCCGTCTCGGTACTTCGGCGTACAAACACAAGCCCCAGGCAATATTACACGTTTTTGTCTGCGGTTCGAGCCTCCAACCGGCTCGGAAGAATCTTATACGAGTATCTTATACAAGTTTTAATTTCCGTTTAATTTACTTTTCTCTATTTATTAACTTGTTGAACAGAGTACAAAGTTGATGTCCATAGAGAACAGTGCTATACGTAAGAAAGAAAAGTTGATTTTCAGGTTTGGTAAAACAGACTTGAAACGTGCTATCTGGTTGCCTAAAAAAACTAGCTCCCAGGAAAGGAATAACAATAAATCTGCCGAAGGTTAGGAGAAAGTTCGACGAGATGTTCAATATTTACTCGATTACGATTTTCAAATACGTACACGCTCCTCGAGTACAATTTATACCGAAGAAGTCGCGCATGCGTGTCCATGCATTCCCTTCCTAGCGCGTCACGCTGCGTTATTGGTCGTACCGCGAGTAACGACAAATTCTAGCGACTGAAAACCATAGTAATTTGGGCGGTTCCTCTTGTCCTGTCCTCTCTTCTTCTGTCTATCTTCGGCCCACTTTTACTGACCACACCTACTATTCTCGGGACCGATCGACCGTATAAGTACGCTCATCCGTATGAATATTTATACGTATACTTTTCTATTAACCGTCTGGCGTTTTCCTAAGAAACTAAGCTTGTGCGACAAGCTAGAAAAACTTCAATTCTCAGCCATTAGGTTGGCTTTAGGTTATCGAAGAAGTACTCCAACTGACATCCTACTGGCTGAATCTGGGCTGGTCTTTCCGAAAGATAGAGCTACCTATCTATGCCACAGTTTTCTTGCAAAAGTCTCATCCAACAAGAGTTCCCTATGTCTGCAAGCCATTCAGGGTTATCGCGATGTAGCTAGGGCCAAAAATATAAACATCAGCTCAAATTGTATTTTACTTTCAAGTGTTTTGTCCTTTTCAGATTCGTTTAGCACGATAAATTCTAATACTCGTTTCAATATCTTTTGCCATAATTTTTCAACTATATTTACTTCGATTCCCGTTAATTATCAATTTGGTATGGATCTCAGAGGTTCTGGCGACCCCTCCCAGAAAGTAAGTAACCTCATAAAGGATTGCTCTGCTTATTCTATATATACGGATGGCAGTAAGGTTTCAAACGCTGGTTATCTGGGCGGTGCTTGCTTTTGTCCTGATCTTAATGTTCATAACAACTTTAGCATTGATAAAAATGCATCAGTTTTTACGGCTGAATGTGCTGCCTTAAGCAGTGCACTTGACATTGTGCTAGAAAACGTTCCGCAAAATTACTGCATTTTTTCGGATTCCATGAGTGCTCTTCAAGGTCTTGAATCTGTTAGAGTTGCTGCAAAAGTCAATTCCTATATTCTCGACATCAAGAGAAAGTATAATCGATTCATTGGAACTAACTCAAATAAATACTATATTAAATTCTTCTGGGTTCCGTCCCATTCTGGTGTTTGGGGCAACGAGATAGCAGATAGCCTGGCCAAAAGTGCCACTACTTTCCTTTCCTTAAACATTTTCAGAGTTTCTTATACCGATCTGTACGAACTCTTTATGAAAAACGCCTATACCAATACTCTATCCTTAATTAGAAAGCAAGGGTTGTTTAAAGGAAAATATTATTTTGCGCACTATTTTAGGAATAACCGTCGTCCTTGGTTCAAAGGCATAAATTTACCTCGTCACTTTATCGTCTCTATAAACCGATGCAGAGAGCTGATCGTTATCATTTGGCCAGTTCCCTAGCCCGTATTGGCTTCATTGATAACCCAATGTGTAGATGCAACTCGGAGAGTGAAACCCTCAAACATGTTATTTGGCAGTGTGATTTGTATAATGCACAAAGATTAGTACTTTTGGAGAAACTCCACAAATTAAGATTTCAGTTACCTTTGGATGTTTCCTTCTTTCTACCCGGGCCCAATATTGAGGCATTGCATTATATCCTTCTTAAATAATTGTAATTTGCGTGTTTAGGTGTCACCCAAAAGGGGAAAAAAGATAATTGTACACCTCTACCTCTACGTTTATATTGTCAATACTTCTTACCATATAATTTTCTGTTTGTATAATATTACCTAACGTTGTAATAAATCTTTTCTAAGATTTAAAAAAAAAAAAACCGTCTGGCGTAGGTACATTTATAGCACGATGGGATTAATAGAAATTGTAGGTACCAACTATTGATAGAGCCACCGATACTTTCGCGCATCTGGTCTCGCGCCAATGAGCGCCGCTTCAAACGACCACGAACGTAAACTGTGCCCGGAGGTTTGGTAGTTTCCAAGCTACCAGTCGGTTCGGCTGGGCTTTCGTTTTAAGCTTTGAACTTTTAAAAGCACGACGATCCCGGCCGCGCAACTGTTGCAACCGGAACTAGTTACCAAGAATAAGTGGCTTGCCGATGGTCGAATGAGTTATCGTTGGATAAATAAGCCGACGCAACGTTTAAAGGCCCGCGAAAACCGCTAATTCGTCTGGCCCGATCCCGCGCGCCATTTAAACAGCGAATTCGAAGAGCCGCGCAACGAACATGTAACCGAAAATGTTTATAGAAATACGCGGTCCAACGGTGGAACACTCGAAGGCAATACTCGTCAACGAGTGCTTGCTTACATCGTCTGTTCAAGGTTCGAAATGGACGAATATAGTCAAGGTGTCCCTCCGAAATCCGTGTGAGCGCGACCGTGCCTGTCGAATCTCTCCGTATATGTACTCGGCGGAGTGTTTGCAGCAAATATTTGTAAATAACTCCACGAACAGCTTTTTTTGCCTCTCTCGAAATTCCTGACCTCCTAGAGAAATCAAACCTCTCGGAGATTTGCGAAGCTTGCTCGGGGACGAACCAACGGAGGAACGAGATTGACCCAAGGTTTATCGGATCGGAGAAAAATATTGTACAGACAATGATTCTATTATTATCGTTGTCGCTGGAAACCCGATTAAGAACTTCTTTAATACAACAAGCTACGCGAAATCCGATGTCTGAGTTGGAGATAAGATAAGCGGCTTATATATAGAGAGCACAGAACTTTTCGTTCCTGTCTAAAATCATCTTTAACCCTTCAACCGGGCATCCCTTTGCTGCATTTCTTTCAACAACTTGTTAACGTTCCTCTAAAAAGTATTACAAAAATTTCTCTGAATGTCGATTCTTTGCTCGTTGATATATTCTATTTGGTTGACCACATAAGGGTTAAGTAAACCAATGGGGAAAAATGCCGGGGGCCTGCAAAGGTTAAAGTTGCTTGAACCGTGGAAGGGGCCGAGTTTTAATTAGAATCGATCAGCGCGATGATCGTCTGGCGGACGGTGGTGGTTAGTCACGTCCGAGTTCGGCCAAGTTGAACGAACGAGGAGAGTACTCGATCGAGATCGGCTTGGCCCGGGAAATCGTCGTTTATCGTTTTCGCATCGTCTTCCGCCCGTGTGTTGCACGGACTCGTATACAGGGACCATCCTCTCGGCACTGTCCATCTAATTTCGAATGATCTAAGCGCGCCGGTTGTTTAGGCACGATCCCCGCGTGTCTGGCGGATAGGTGGTGGTTGCTCGGATGCGAGCAAGCGAGATAGCAGGAAGAAAGGGGTGGGGGTAGCTGTGAATGAAGCTAACCACGCGCTCTCTGAATGGAGCCGAAGCCCGCGCGGTTGTTGGATCGGTGTGTATTTCCGTTCCTGTTTATACAGAAATGCGCCCGAGGAGCCCGGGACATTTGAAACGTAGCAGAGCTACTCTACCCAACCCGGGTCCCCTGTTTCCCGTTTGCCGACCGGGATTTGGGGAGGGAACCACGCGAGCCTCGAGTGGCTACGCGTCGAGAATGGGACTACTCTGCTACCACTAGCTGTCGTCGTCCAAATAACACCTATTTTCGGAAAAGCCAGGCTTTGAACTCCCGCCGATCGCCGCTCCCCGCTCCCTCAACTACTGCAACGAAATTAGGAAAGTTGGAACCACTGGGAGAGAGTACCTAACCCAACAATTTGATTTACGGCTCCTGTCTCTGACCGTTCTCTTGTTCGCGTACCTGAACAGTGTTCTTAGCGTTGGTCGGCGGGACTGTGTTCTCCTAGCCAGCGAATTTTCAGCCTAGTCAAGGACACAGGGTGCCGAAGACATTTTGGTAGTGTTTCAACGTCGTCCGCCCGTGACTACAGTTCCGCTAATGGGTCTTTCGATATACGTTATCGAAAACTGCTGAAAACGTGTTTGCTATTGCACAAGGAGCGTGAGGAATATCTTGGTCCTTTGAAACTCTTGTTTTATGAGAAAACCTCTCTCCGATGGCCCTCGGATTTAACTTTTAGATGTAGATGAAAGACCAAGATACTTTTTAGGAACTACAGACATAATTGCTTATGGACTGACGGTAAATGGACGGTCGACCTCGAGCGCACTGCCGCTAATGGATTGTATCCATTTAATAATGTGGCCAACTGGAAACATGTTTACAGCCTACAAATAAAGGTCAGGCTAGATTATTCGTAACGCATTAGTTGTACAAACCGATTATGGTGATGGAGGAGTTTATTCGGCTCGTAAATATTTCATAGTATGTATCAGGTTGTCCAAAAAGTTCGTTTCGTTCTCGATTAACGTGCTCGGTGCTAATTCGAAGTAGTTTTTAAGAAAACGAATGGCATGGCGAAGAAAGGGGCAGCTCGAGGAATAATAAAACATTAACGAACAGAAGATTGTGTTGTTCGTGTATGCCGATGTTATCTCGCAATATGGAACGTGCACGTAGCGAAGGAAACTTTTAGGACAATCTAATACTTTGAAACAAAAAAGTGATGCTGTACCAGGCTTGTTTTAGGTTTGGTGGTCCACGAGAAGCGTTCTATCAAAATTTTCACGTGCGCTAACGGTCGTTCGAATAGGGATGTTCGACGACACCTGCATTATTGACAAGCGACCGCGTTCAAATCTACATACCTGGGCAATGGGCGCCACACGTTGCAGAGAACCGATAGAGGACTCGTCTTATCTGCGGAATGCTCGATAAAGAGTTGGCCGATAGTGTTTCTCGGTATTTTCCCGTTTCTCGCAGGTATAAAGGTTCGAGGTATCGGTCGAACCCGATTCGAATCGGTTCGATGGTGTTTTCGTCGGTTTTCCCCAGTTCTATCGAGAACTTTGCGGAACGTGGTACTCTATCGATCCACTCTGTTCTTACGATTGTTGGAAGAAGCTCGAGCACCTTGGACCTCGAGCGTTTCGACATTTTCCCTCCGTTTTCCTCGGACAGAAAATTATCAGTTGAACCCGTGGCGTTTTTTAACGAATCGAGTATGCCGATAACACTTAACAAGAGAGATTGCAGTCATAATTGAAAAGCAATGACCTTTATGCAATCGATAGCGCGAGCATCGTCTACTGCGTCTCGCGTGTCTCGATCGACACGATAGCGTTTAGTTTCTTCTGTTCGATACAGGGTTACAGCACTTATGCGAATCGTATCAGAATCGTTTAATCCTTCTTTAGATACTGCAACCTCTTACCATCGGAACGAAAGAAAATCAAAATGACGAAAGGACACCATTGAGAAGCGATCTGGCACAAATTCGAGTAAACTGTGAACACTGTGCTCGCTGGCCGCACGAGGTCAGACGAAACGATCAGCTCGCGAACGAATAAATCGAGAAGCTTATCCGATCGGGTACGACGTTTAATTAAAGAAACGTGAGAATTCGTCGAAGCCTCTCAACCAGCGAAAAGTTGACCGAACGCGGAGGATTACGAAAGGAACATGTCTGATCCGCTGTCGAAAGTTTCCGAGTCGGGTAGATCGACGGTTACGGTACCAGTTGGTCTACCGTTAACTGCGTTTGGCGTGGACCAATGACTGGGCGGATCGAACGTGGCCGACGATATCCTCCGATTGGTCGATTACCATGGCAATTAACGAGATAAATTAGCCGGTCGAGACGGCTCGATCATGGCCGTCGTCTGTCCGGTGACCGGGGAGAGTTCTGGTACCCGACTTTTCCGGCGATCGTCTGTGCGAGGCGTCGCGTTAATTACTGGCGTTGTCGGTAAGTCGATCACCGGCGATCGACGGAAATAGCTTTTGTAACTGTCAGGATTAGTCATGCGTCGGCGGAGCGGCGCGGAGCGGCGTGACAGTCGGGTCCGTCGAGACGAACGGACCCGGTCCGCGAAATTCCCGCCGTTTGGTCGCGCCTGCTTATCGGCCTTCACGTTTTAAGCCGACAGCCGTGCGATTCCTGGCCGCGAACCCAACCGCGCCACATGTATCGTCGTCTCTGTTTTTCATTTTTATTTCCAGGAATCTATAGCTTTTTAAATATGGACCATACGCTATTTGACGCGGAAAAATTTTTTTTAAAATTGCATATGGTCGGAATTACAGAGAAGATAAGTATGCGCAACGTTCTCAGCCCGGCAACCTTGATCTTCGACTGCCCACGTTCGATTCCCAGCGAGCAGCGCTCCGACATCGTTTAAATTGAGTCGGCGAACGTAAAAATAATAACGACGCCGGATTGAATGCTAATGTTTTTCTTCTTTGCCAGATGCCGACCAAGCCCGGTCCAATTAAGAAGCTGGATTTTGAACAAATTGAACGAGTTTACGCGAATCCGTGACAATTAGCGAGACACGCGTCTCCCGAGTTAATTAGGAACACGCCAAAAAAATGTTTCGAGAGAACACATTCGTAAGCTGGTTCGCCTGACGAAGGTTACGGGCCATGTGCTGTTAAAAAGAAATCATCGCGGTGCTACAGTCTTCTTGAAAATGTGCAAACTTTATGTTAACCCTCGTCCGTCCCTCGTTTCAATGAAATAATGTTTTTGTATTAAAATTTTGTGGTTATGCGTTTCGCATTAAGAAATTGAAAGTCACGCAGTTTCGGACAAATTTACCTATAAATAACAGAACGATAGAATTATATTTCGGGAAACACTGTGTCAAATTAACGCGAGGGATGGATGAGGGTTATATAAATTACGTAGCAGGTTCTTCAGAAATGTTGGTTCCAAAATCTAAATTCTAGTGAAACAATTGCGTTGGTCGACCCAATGTTCGTTACGCGGAAGATCACACGTGCCACCCGCCCCGGTTTCCAACGGAGAATACCGTAAATTAAAGTGTCCAAACATTCGGTACATTTGTTTTCGTACGTCCGCAGCTTTTTTTTCAAAACCGTGCACGATGTTTGCCCAGATTACAAAGGGACACGTATCCGTGAGCGACGGCCAACAAACACTCGATGACACAGGTGATGGTACTCGGATTCGAGTACCGGGTGCTTGATTTGATGCGAGGTCGCGAGTGACATACACTTTAGGCATTACGATTCCGTTTTGTGGACACTTTCTCTTCACGATTCGTAATGCGCGTCGCCCGAACAATCCCGAGGAATCCGTGTCAAAATCGTATGCGAAGAGATTCGGGAACGGGTCCCCTACGTTTACTGGTTCTTCAAAATCGATATCGTGCAAGACAGCTTACTTTACAGTTACGAATGTTCACGATTTCGTAGTCAAAGATAAGTACGTTTAAACGAAACGATCGATCGACCTTTTTTAGCTTCTCGAAAAGAAGCGGATCTGCGGATCTTTATTCGTTTACGGCTTATGAAAATGTTCCGAAAAGGCTAGAATATAAAATTCGATAGAATTTTGTACGATTTTCAATTGTTTTCGATCTGCAAAGGCTGTCCCCGTTAAAAATAGGATTTAATGAAACGCATAAACATCCACAGTCTAAAAATCACTGTACGAACGATATATCGCAGACTTAACAAGAAACTCGTTTTGGTATATGTGCAACGCGTTAACGTCGATTCTTGAGAGACGTTTATGACATCGATCGCCGAAGCACAATCAAATGTAAAACGTGCTTCTATGTCCGAGGAGAACGATAAACAATTAGCACGTTTTTAACGCGACACGGTCGATTAGTCGTTAATAATGGCATCGATATCTCCACCAGGAAACACGATACGTATCGAAGCTTTTATGCTCGGCGATCGTTTTACAGTGGCGAATTATGAAACGGCGCGGCGTCGTATGAAAAACCGGCGGTGTACACAGGCGCTTGCTCGCGTACACACCGATACCGAATCAGTCATCCTGCGAGCGTCAAGATCATAATTTGTTTCGAAACGCGCGAAGTACGCGGTTTAGACCGGGTATAATTTTTCTAGCGCAACAGCGGCGGGGCGACGACGGCTAAGTGGAGGTTTATGCGCGATTGGTCACCGCGATGAATTTAATTGAACGTTAGTAATTAATCGGCGCCCGGTGCGTCGACCCGGTCCACGGTGTCGATTTCAATATCTGCAATTAGCGCGCCTTCAGGTGGCTTAACGATCAGCGAGCGACTTTTCTAAAATAGAGTTATTTCGCTTGGGCAACGTAATAACGAATCGCCGTCGTATATTCGCCGGCAGTTTTCTCGTCGCCGTCCAGATAAAGATCGGGCCGAGAGCTGGCCAGCCTCGCTGCAAAAAACGACCCCGCCGACTGCTTTATTCTATAATTTACCACAATATATAGATACCGCAGAAACGGGTCGGTCAAGAATATTCGATCTTTCGGTATTAACCCATTTCGACCCGTACCCAGCATAGCTCGGAGAAAAATACTCGCTCGAGTTTTACCTTACCCATTCGGATTGACGTCAAGCGGAATGTCACGAAAATTCACCGTGCTTTTTTTGTAGTTTTCCGAATGACTTTTACCGATAAACGAATTCGAAACGGGTACCCGTATTTACATTATGTACGCTAACCCGGTACGCTGACGGCATTTTAATTGTTAATCGGCGGCTCGAGAACACGTACAAACGGCATGCCGAACTATTCGAGTAATCTTATCGGCGGTCGTTTCTGACCCGGCCGAGTGATTTATAAAGTTTCGTCTGGGGAATGACGAGCGTTTATACGCCCTTGCTGATCTCCTTGAAGATACGGGTTTAAAGGTCCACTAGAAAATTTCTAGGGAGCGGACGGAATACGAGTCTCGATCTCACCTCGTCTAATTGGGTGGAGTATTAACATGGATTATTACTAATTCGTATTCCAATAGACGATATTGGATATAGGAATACGAATTTCTACTAACGAACCGAACGTTGTGCTTTCAGCTAGAATGGGGACGAAGATAGTTATCGCTACAGAACGTTTCGGTGTAAATGAAACGTTTCGCAATAAACAGGCGTTCGTGGTAGAAATCTATCGAGCGGAGATGAAGATTTCAGATAATACGGAAGAGAAACGCGTTATTTCCGGCGCAGACGACGCGAGAAAACGGGAAGAAACGCGTGCGACGTTTAACCGTAGAATGTGTTTTACGTATCGTGCAATTGATATTCATGTATTTCGACGGTCACGGCTGCGAAACGCGTCTTTAAACAAATTTGAATTTCCATTGGCGACGCGTCGCACGGAAGTCGATGATCGACGTAACCGCAGACCGCGATGTAATTTGAAAATTGACTGCAAAAGGGACATTCCACGAAGAGCGACGCACCGCGGTGCGTTGACACGCGTCGCCGCGTGCGAGCTTCTTGTATAGTAATGTATGGTACGCGCGAGAGACGGTAACCTTCGTCGACGTTTCAGCCACCTCGTGATTGATGCGCCACGTGTTTCCTAACGAGTTCGTCGGCTTTGTCGAAGGAGAGCCTTTACATCTTTCTTTAGCCAACTTATTTTATTTAGCGATCCTTTACCGCAAATCGCAACGAATATGCGACGAATAGACAGATTTTATGCATTTATGACAATAACGAGTAGGTGTAATTTAAAACAGTAAAAACATTGGAAGAATTAAAAAATGCTGTTACATAATTTTCAGCCTATTAAATGTATCAAGAAGGTAAATTAATTTCTATTTCTAGTCTAGCGACGAATAGCAATATCTTCTTTCGCGACACGCGTGTTAATAGCTTAATTGAATTGAAGAAAATAGTTTTCCTATTCGTTTCTACAAGTTAATTTTGACTGGCTATTTAACGAGTATCCTAGAATGAAGTTGGTCGTCGGCAAACTACAGTGGCAAAAGGTGTGAATGAAATGACGCGAAGCGGCCGATGGCTCGACAGCGAGAGTGCACGCAACAGAGGAGCGGTCGAGTGATTATTATAAAGACGTTCGCGGCGAGTTTACGAGTTTCGAGGTTACGCGAGGGGTGCCATTACGCGCGCCGGCCGATAGTGCTCGTTACGTTCAACCTTCTGGCGCAACTAGTTATCGTCGGCAATGCGGACGATTTTTCGAGAATTAAATAACACACCGCGGAGAATAGATCGCGAGCCGCGATTGCTGGTGGGTAACTGCCGGGGCGATCGAGGAAAATCGATACGGAAAAGTGAAAGCTGCGCGGTTCGATCTCTTCCAAATCGCCGCGCTGTTTCCCACCGATCATTCATCATTTACCGGATATGCAAGGTGCAAGGTACCTGTGATACCGATAATACGGTCTTGCTAACGTTACGGTTATCCGCGAACAGTTTTCTAACATCGTTGAAAGAACGCAGTTTTTTCAAAACGATTTATCGAAGTTGCCAGGTAGAAGTGGCTTCCGCGAATAATAAGTATGTAGTTGGCCAAGCCAGCTTTGGTCTATCGCGGAGAGACCAATCAATTAGCGGTGATTTCATGATCGGAACGATCGAGGCGTTATGGTTCTTTACGCGGCAGTTACGATAAGCCGCGTCGTAAAGGCGATTCACCACACCGCGCCTCGCCGCGGCACAATGCAATGTTTTGGCACGCCTCGTTTAACGCTAGCGCGGTTATGGTGTTTCGACAAGGCGAAATTACGGCCGCTTTATGCAAACGCCTGGCCACGGTCGCTCGGTAGCGCGGCACACATCCCGGCGAACGTTATTATTTATTATTCGCCGTCGTGTTGTTCCGCGCGGAAGGGCCGTTATTACGTCACCGGGCAATTTACGACGGTTTAATGCATTAACGGGCACCGTGAAAATGATAAGGAGCAGCTTCCGATCAATTTATTCCCCGCCAAAACGAGGTCTCGGAGGACGCGGAGATTAATGAGATGAGAATCGGTGGAAACGAACTTGCTATATTTTAGGAGTCGGCCATAAGGTCAGCGATACGGTAGAAATTTACCATTGCGCGACGAAGGATTGCATACGAAATGTCCAATTTTAGTATGAAACTCTTGGAAAACGTTTCAAAAACGTTTCGAGAACATTTAGTCGTAAAAAAGAACTACAAAATCGAGGTAACAATCTTGTAAGTGAAAACGCGAATGACCGTATCTTATTTTTACCGCGATACAATTAAGAAACTTGAAATTTTGTAGAATGGAATACATCGAGTACAAGATTGCGTTTGTTTAATGTCACTGCTAAAAATCGGACATTTCGTATGCAACAATCTAATACGGGAACGTAATATTTTCGCTGTGTCACGTGTACATGTATCTGTACGTAACAGCGCGGTGGTAGGATTTCCGTGAGAGATGTACGCGCATGTACGAGCTTACTTCAGGTGCAACGTGGTAAATGATTTAAGAAGTGATACAAGAGTCTTACAAACGATGATCATTATTCCTGTCGACGTTCCCCACGGAGGAGGTTTATCTCCAGTGTGGCGTACATTCATAGCCAATGTTACACGCCATTAACGGGATACCGCACGATTTATTAAACCATTCTGCGGCTGTAGCGAATCTAGTTGTCGGACAATAGACGCTATCTAAATATCTCGGGAACTGTGTGGAGAAGCGTATATCGTACCGATGCGAAACGTATGAAAAAATATACTTGGATAAAAATAAATTGCAAGAAGATTTTCTCGGACGCGATTCCCGCTGATAAATAAATGCGCAGGGTGTTCCGAGCACTCGATAAAATAAAATAAGGACAGCAGACACGAGGCGTATCATCGTTCCACGGTTCCACCGAGCATCGAAGTCTCCGGCTCAGGTTTAATCGGCGCACGGTCCAGTCAAGCGATTTCACTCGTGTAAACAAGTTCGGCTACCAGGAAATGCATAAATAAGACCGTCTTTATTATTGCTGGTTATCGATAATAAAATTCCGTTTGATGAATCGGCCGTGGAACCAAACAACCGATATCGACCGCAAAGCTCGACGGAACACGATGCGTGTAGGCTATGCAAATCAGGAAATTTACCGCGGGGGGAGATTCATTAGCCATGCGTGTAACGCTAATTTTTCTAATTGGCATAATTCCTCATTGGTGCATACCGTTGATGCGGGCAACATCGATTAAACACATGTACGACGCTTGATAGACGCGTAATTAGTAGATACGGGTCGCTTATCCAGTTCCTGTTTCGCGGTATCCGATGCTGAATTATGATCCGGCGAATATTCACCTGCTGCCGGGAGATACATATGCGTGTTGTCGTTCGCGAAAGTCCAGCATAATTTTCGCGACGGTTTCGTAAGCCTCGAGGAACGATCGTTTGTCAACGAATTTGTTTTAATCGGCACAGTTTTGTCCGGAGTTGCTGAACGGTCAAATTCACTGTTCACATTTTTCCTAGCTTTTGTACAGCTACGGGCAATGTTTTTATCCGGCTATTCCTCGTCCCCGCGGTTTCGCGTAATTGGCCGAACCACCCACATCCGGTGAAGCTGATTAGCATCGCGCGATAAGTCACCGAATCCCGTGGCTCGAAGCTATGTGCGTTCCGACATTATCGGCTCATTTCATTCACACTGTCCGTAATTTCGGCTCTCGCGGAAGAATAATGGCAGAATCCGCAGACTTTGACCCGAGGCTGCGGATCACGCTCCCAGGATCCGTTGCACCTGCCGAACCCGTGGCCTTCGATCCGAACCGATTACTCCAATAGTGCCGGCTACCTTAGTCATGGATGTAAAATCAGAGCGAGTTCTTTCAAAGTGTGTATCGGGTCGTTGAGTATGGAACTTGACAAATGTCAAGAGGTTTGCGTTTTCTTTGTCAAGTTTCATACATAACGACCCGACATTAGGTTGACTTCTACGAATAATTTTCAATGAAATTCATGAAATCGAACAATTTATTCACCGCGGAGTCGTCGAGTCAATTGAAATTAATTCGGCGTGTTTAATGAACGATCCTCTGCAACGTTCTACGGTAGAGTGGTTGTTTTCTAAAATAATACGTCGAATGTTTCCCGAGCGTCTTGTGTACACTGCAAATACGAGCGTTCCGCGCACGTTTAGGATTCAGTGTGTGGTCGGTGTCCGTTAATTCGAAGGCAAAATATGTACACGTACAAGTACGCTGGCTAATGAATAATTCGCGTCAGCCTTCGACGGGCTGTGTAATGATCGGGACACGTTGACTTTTAATTAATCGAGCCGTGTACGGTATAGGTCTCGATTTCAAATTTATAATCCGCTGGGAAGGTGATCATCGGCCGAAATATTGAACTTAATGAATTTCGAGGCGGATCCCGAGGTTTTCTCCCAAGGATAATGTCTGTCGAGGAGAACTTGCTCAAGAATGCTTCAGGTGACGGCATCCCGATTTCTCTTCGTAATCTCCAGAGCCGCGCGGCTTCGCGCGAACAGACCGGGGACACCAGTGTAAAGGGCCAAAACGATTTATTTGACGTGTCCCGTACGGCGTTCGAGAGCGTTGGCGATTTAGATTTAGGACTCGGAGAAATCCTGATAAATTCTCCGAGGGAGTCGTCGTCGGTTAAACTACGATCCCTCCGCGAATACGTATACAGTTATCCTCTCTGTATTAGTATGCTAATCGGGAGACTCGCAACGGGCATTCCTCACTTTTACGGAGCTGCCCGGGAGCGTAAAAGAATTCTGTTCGTCATAAAATTGCATAACGTTACTCGCCGAGTATCGGCTAACACGTGTGACAGACTCATACGGACACGGTGTCCGATGTCCCGAGCTTGTAAATATTCGTCGACAGCTCCTGCAACCGTAAAACTTTTCCCGTCCCATTCACCGTTTCGCCAGCCCCCAGACCACTTTCCACGGACTCTCAACCGCCATAAAATTGGCCAACGGGGGCCATTCACAAACCTCTCTGAAATTCGGCGAAAGGACATTTCCAATACTTTTCGTTTTTTCCCTGCGAATTGTTGGATTTTCATTCGAGGTGTCTTACAATTAGAATAAGTGCAAAACGTATTTTGAACATTTTCTCTACAATTCCGACCAATTGCTTGGAGATTTAAATATTTAAAAATTTGGATATTTGCGAAATTGGAGGGCCTAGAGATTTAAATATTAAGCACCACCGACCGATTGCAATTTTTGAAAAAAATTTCTTTTCGCATCGAGCTGTAAACTAATTACTTTTAAAAAAGTTCAATTCGTATAGTCCAATATTAAAAATGTTATCGTTTTCTTTTAGAGCGTTCGAAGATTAATGGGAGTCATCGTAGATTTTAGAAAATGTTTTTAGAAGGATTTTGGGCGAATCGAAGGCTGGTCCCCGGAAGGATCAGCGCACGAACGATCTCCAGGCAACGTCAGATTACCAATTCGACGAATCAATTGTTTCGATCGTATCTCCGGGACCGATCGGCGCGTTGGAAAGCTTTAAGGTCGGTGTAATAGTGTCCCGGCGTGATTTACGAACGTTTATTAGATAAACGGATCTTTGACAGAGATGCCGCGAGCACCTTACGCTCGCGTGGAACTCGTACAACCGTATTTATTCGATGACAATTACGATCGCGACTCTAGTTACATTATGGTCGTTAAGGATATTTTACGGCTCGAACGGCCGCAACGCTATTATTCCGCCAGTGATTTACGGCGAGCCACAAATTTGTTTACAAACCTTCATTCGCGTTGCAATACAAGCCCGTTACGAAGTTTTCGAATTGCACAAACCACTGTGCACTGGAAATTTCAAACAAATCTTTCTACTAATAAGTAGACTGCGTTTATTGCGGGAAGCAGGAGTAAAATAACCAATTTCTTCATGAATGCAGAACGATCCGCAGTCTGCTAATAAGTTTAACAAATTTAATTAAGATCTAAGCGATCTAAAAGTGATCGTTAGTGACACAGTACTTCGGCTTGATCGCTGGTAAGATTGTTAAGGGGTTTTCCGAACGTACACCGGCTTATAGTTAATAAAATTTTTCCGTTGGTCTTTAATGCCCCTATCGATTTGTACGTAGCGTCGGTTACATTATCTTGATTACGGCGTTTTTACAGATTTTAGTACGCAACGATCTCGCCTTCGGTTCAGTCTCCATTAAGAAGCCCATTAATTGCCCTCGTAAAACGGATCCTATAGTCGCATGGTCCTAGTAATCTTTATTTTCTACAATGGTGTGTGGAAATGTTTTCTGCTGTCCGCGAACGACATGTTTAATTGCGCATATAACTGAAATGGAACACCTGAATTCCGATGCTTTATAACCGTCCGGATATATCTTTTTACGCCATGCGGAGCAATGCGGTTTAAAAGACCGCGATCAGATTAGCTGGAAATTAATGCTGGCGCCAGAATGCATTATAACTTATGACTCATTAATAAGGCTCCATTTCCCCGCGATTAAACACCGCATAATATTTCTTCTGGAGCGTGACTGCGCTCTACGTTTGACATTTTAACCGGTGCTACCTGATGCAGCCGATTGTTACTAAATCTGTCTTCATAAAGCATACCACGCAGCTACCTGGTGTATAGTTTCGCGTAGTTATAAAGTTAACCTCGTCGAATCACTTAACACCCACTCGATTGATTATGCACCTACCTTGTCCTAGAACCGCTCGATTAATCTTTTAATTTTCTTTTCTAATTTTTAATCATTTTTTTCACAGGATTCCGTAGCGATTAAAGTTTAACAAGATTTAAACCGTCATGGCGGTACGCCGAGAAAGTATAGTTTTGTTTGTCGAGCAATGTGTCCGTATAAATTAGAACTGTTTAACGGAATGTCGGCCATGGTAAGTGTCGTGTCAACACATCTAACTCGTCGCTTTTTAACATGTTAGCGTTAAAAGTCGTGATTACGTTGATCGTGAACTAGGATCTAGTGGTTGTTGCATAGCTGAGCTGTCAAACTTTGTCTTGTTCTTCGTACAAGGAAAATAATTATGTCGCGTATACCTAGAAATTTTTTTCCACTTTCTACGCATACAGGGAGAAATATTTTACTTTGAATCGAGCTGCAGACATTTTCGACGTTTTCCGAAGCTCGGGACTGCGCTCCGGTGCTCGGACAAAGATTCTAAAAATTCCCCTGGCCCCCCTCACGAGCGTAAGACAACAAACGGTCGAGAAGAGGATCCCCGGAATTAGTATAGTTATCGTTTCCGTTCAAGGATCAGATTGTGGGAAATTCCCACAGCGTGAACGACTGTCGCCGCGCGAACGAATCCCGATAAGCCGAGTAAATAAGACGGGAAAGGGCTGAACGCTCGAAATGTTTCATTTTGACGCCTGCACGGGATTTCCTTTTATCTTAATTAAAGTCCCGTCGCTTTCTTTTGAGGAACCCTTCCCGATATAAAGCTGTTTCGGTTTCGATCCCTCGCCGCATGGTTGCACGAATCCATCAAAGCGGTTCCCTAATGTCCTCGGAAAACGAAGTCGGCAAACAGGTCGCATTAGTACAATTATCGATGGCCTCTTCTAGGACCGAGCTGTGAGAAACTGTCCATCGATAAACGGAGGGTGGCGAGGCATCGGACTCGCCGTTTGTACAGTCAATTATTATCTTGATGCGCGTCGTCGCTAAAGCTATTGTCACCCAGCCATTGGCCGAGAATGGAGCTGTTGCTTTCGAAAAATTAGAAATGACATTTACCGCGCCGCTTCGGCTCTTCGTCGTCGCGTGCAAATATTTGACGCGTTAAGGTTCGGCTTAAAGGCTTCTTGCCAACGAACTGCGCGAACTCTGCTCGAAACAAGTTTAAAGGCATCGATGACTCTCGGTCGTTATATTTAAATCTAAATTCAAGTTCAACTTTTAATCGTTGTATCACGCATATGCGGTCTTTTTAAAGAAGTGGAATCGAAGAAGGGGCGAATCGATAGACGCGTGTCTTGCGCGTCCGCGGAACAGATGGCTATCCTCCGATGAGTTACAGCACGGGACACGGTCACTCGGTCTGCTTAAGTACACATCGCCGCCTCAAACGAGAGCACCGGCAACTTGTTCAGGTGTACCTGTTATGCTACGATACCCAGCTCCGTATACGAGACAGACTGGACCCAGCGTCTCAGGTTCCCCTGAGACGGCCTCCTGTAACGCGTTCTCGAGGATGTCGGGCATCGATGCTGGATAAGTAGCGACGAAGGATCAAGTGTTGCGTGATCGAAATCTCTAATCGTCAGTCCTGTCGGCTGATTTGTTATTCCGCACGCGGTCTCCGGTTCGTGGCTCGTTTGTGTTCAGGGAGCAAGGTGTTCCCTGTAAAAAGTACGCTCCGAAGGACGCGGCGATATTTAACACGTTCGCAACCAGCATTTTACTTAGTTCGCGACATTTAACATTCCGATGATCATTTAGAAATGTATTCAACCATTTCCTTCGTAGAGAGGAAGCGTCTTTGTAATTTCAACAATTTCCAGATAAGAAATCTGAAACCGGTCATTTGACTCTAGAGCTGTTTTACAATTAAGTATACGTTACTTTAACTACGCGAAACTTTTTTCCCCATACCGGGATAGGAATTAGAAAGACAATAAACGTTTTTCCATTGCGTGGTAGCGTTTTGCTAAACAAGTGGTGTGTTAATCTCAAACATCAACCTAGCTGGAATTGAAATTCATAGAACCTCGGAACGCGATCTTTCCACGCCTAGTTCACCGTTGCGAAAATTGATACTTTCCGACTTGTTCGAGGCGTGTCTATCATTACCAATTCTTGTAACTTCCAGCTATGGGTTCGCACGAGTACTTCTGGTTAACGAGCACGTCGATACGTAGAAACATCTCGGGACTGAAGTACCTTGGGCTTTCCTTCGGGGACCGTTCCTCCATTTCCTGGAAAACAACGTTCAATATCTTTTTTATTATCTTTTCTAGCATAGAAATATTCAAGTACGCGTCTCGTTGAATAATAGTTAGCACCAGCCTGCGAATCTATGGATCGCGATCGCTGAATCACCAGCCGCACGTTTGCGAAAATAAATCTCCGGTACGTGCTCGCGGTTCTATTTCGCTTCGACAAACAACTGTGCTCTTAATGACGAGTAACGAGGCGAGACCCGCGCGATTAATCACGTGGCCTAATCGCCTCGGTGTCAGAAGTCAACCGAAGGGACCAATTTCGTCGGTGAAACGCGGCGAGGATCCCGATAACTCGATCGCGACGCGCGTGTTCCTTAAGTCCTGTCGCGAGCGAGATTTACGAGGGACAAGGACCCGGACGAACAACTGCCACCGTGCGTCTCTGATACGGCCGGTGGATCGCCAACCGAGCGGAAATAAACGTCTCGTAAACCTGCTTGGCTCTTAGGCCATTTTTTTGCTCGCCTCTTTCCGCGAATTCGGTGTAACAAAATTGGACCAACAATCTAATCGTTTTACTGACTCTCGAATGAAAACAGTTTAGCCGGTATTGAATTTGTACGTATAGATCGTGATTTCGACTGCCCCATGTATTTATGTAATACCGTAATGTATGCGTGTAGCTTTTTGATGGCGGTGTCTATAATGGTACGTGTGCTACTAATAATGGCACCGGGTACCGGATTGCCAGGATAAATGGTCTCCGCTTGGCGACAGGAACGTAATAATCTCCGTGCGTGCAGCAATATGCGTTAATCGTAAAAACAGCAGTTGGAAAGGACAATAGCAACGGAGAAAGTTATACGATGCGATTACGATACGTGCTAGGCTCGTTTGTAATGTTCCGCGACGTTTAATGAACGCCTAACTCTTCGCTGCTTGCCGACGGTTATGAATTCATTCGACGGCCACGGAACACCGTGCTCGAATAAATACGTGCTACGCAAAGTCATTCAAATAAATTACACACAGCGAATCCGTGACAAGATACAAGACAAAGATACAATCTATGTCGGGCCGGTAATACGATGCTTTCCGAGACGTTACACGCTTAATTAGTGCCGCTGCCGAACACCTTGCTAATTTATTTCGTTTATGCACGAGCACGTCGAAGCACCGACAACGCTCGCGAAACGTTGGCAAATTTTTACATTTTTCTTTTGCACGAAGATCACCGAATCTTTAGAATTAGGGATTTACATTATAAAATCGAATCTCGAGGGACGAACTAAAATCTTGTATTTTCAACGAAATCTTTCTGCGAAACTACGTAAAACATTCACTGTTGCTTCGGCTTGTATAGTTTCCACGCTTGTGGAAAATAATTCGACTTAAAGGGACTCGAATCATTTCGATTTATGGCGGTTTTGGAAGTGCAGCGGAAGGAATGGACGAAAATTTTTGTCTTGCAGAGATTTTCGAGTTGAAGCGGTTTGACAGTAATTTAATTGTTGTGAAAAAAGACAGAGGACCGGTGCTGGCGAGATGGTAGACCGTCGGAAAAGCGAGCGTCGCAGGATTTCGATATCGGAACGCGACGGTCACGAGAACGAGTCTCGTTGGAAGGATATCCGGAGTAGCCGGCATTATCCTACACGAGTAGACGCGTAGATGGCCGTGCTGGGGGAAGGCTGAGCTCGAAACAACTCACTCAACCTGATCCAAAGCCGGCAGGCATCAACATGGTTTCTCTCTACCACGTTTGTCTGTCCGGTTTCGTTCCTCCGTTCGTTCGTCCTGGCACTCCGTTTGTCGGCTGTCGGCCAGGATGATCCTTAACGCGTGTTTTGACGCGATTAGTGGGCACGTTTTCTGAACAACAAGATCCGTTGTTCTCGCGGTGCGTGGTTTCGCGTGTGAATCGCCTCGTTTAACCCCTCGCTTCGGTGTGCTTGGTCCTTGCTGGGGACATGACGTTAATCGCCCGTTTCGAGGATACGCTCGCCATTTCTTCCGTGATCGCAAGTTTCGCCAGCTGTGGGGATTCCCGAGCGAAACATTTAAGGTACGACGTGCTTCGTATTCTCTACAGTCTAAATTTCATAATTATTTTGCGTTGGGCGCCATTGGAGCATCGGGCGCTGGAAATAGAATCACGTTTTCCACGCTGACAGCGTCAACAAAGCGATCGCAACGCGCGTTAAGGGGGTAGACTCTCGTTTTCACATTTCTCGATAATGCAAAGATGGGATTATCAATAGTCAAAAGCGCTAGATAAAAGATCAATCTAGGCCGCAGTCGCCCCCAAATTTCCTATTTTTACATTTACGGAGCGTAACGAATAATTTGCATTATTCGGAAGCATAAAGCTGAGCATGTAGCTATTTTCATAAAGCTGCGACAGCTACACGCTGCCGAATAATGCAAATCACGCCTCGTAAACGTAAAAATAGCTTTTGACCACTGAAAAACCCCATCTTTGCGTTATGTATCGAGAAATGAGAATCTCAATCTGATTCGATCGTCCGGCGTGACGGGCCGCCACGGAATCGCTTTCGAATCCTTTCAGATTCGCCGTGCACATAATGCACGCCCTTCTAAAGAGAGCAGGGAACGTGTGCACCGGGTATGGGAACAGGTACATACGAGCAATTCGATTTTTTTCGACGCAGCCAATCGCCGCCAGTGTCGGTATCCGTACGCGGCGGAACAACGATCGAGCCAATAAACGACAGCCGGCGCTCGGCTCGCGCGTAATTTTACTACGACGCCGGCCAGGTGATTGGTAGTTGGTCACGGAGGCCGTATTTATCCTTCGATCGTTAGACAAACACCGCAGTCACCTTGCATAATTCCAGCCGACGGCCGCGGATTTTCCTCTGCTCTCGACGCTAAATCAGCCACGATCGTTCTTCCGGCTCTCGTCTGGATCTCGTCCGGCTGCCCACGGCGTCGAAACCTAGCTCGATTTATGGCTCGATCACCGGTTAATTATTGTCCGAGTTTCTCTCCTTCTACCAGCCGCGAACTCTCTATGAATTATCGTCGCGTCTCTCGACCTTTCGCGAAACAGATACGGCTCCTGAAACTGGACTTTCGGTAGGTACACGACTTCGGCAGGTTGGACACAATTTTCTGCGCATCTCGGAGATCACGTATGTTCGACTTTTCCGGCTTAGTAATTTCTTAGTCCGGTGACATTTTTTTTACTGGTAAATCTACATTCCTATTTGATCTGTCAGTTTGTAAACTGTTGCCACGCGGAGCGTTACATATAAATCTTGTCTTGCCAACGAGTCGCGCGAAACGCGAACTGAAAGCTTCATCGAAGCTTAATAAACTCTTTTTTTTTCATTTTTCTTAGACCAGGCATATTTTTGCAGAATGAAATCCAGATTTCTGTTTAACATTTCAATTTGTACGTTGCTGCTACGCGAAGCGTTCACTATCAATCTTGCGTACACCAACGGGTTCGCCGTTTTTTCAATCGAGTTTAATTAATGGAGTCTAAATTAATCTCACGCGATGGTTTAGTTATTCAAAGTGCATGCAACGTTCTGTTCTTCGCTATAAAGTTTCTACAATTTTCATATTGCTACGAAAATAAATAAAATCTTTTAATAACGTTCACCCAAGAGAATCGAATGCGAAGGTTTAAAAATATCTTCTCTATTACGAACCGATAATATTATCAACCTCGTTTTCCGTGAGTCGAACAATGGGTTCCAAGTATCATCCGTTTATGGCTGATATTTTGTCTACGGTCCTCGGTTACGTATACACGGTGCACCAGAGTCGTGCCGCATAAAGCATAAATCACTCGTTCGAACGTGTATGCGTGCGTGCGTGCATATTTATACGTCGCTGCAGCCCCGATAGTCGTTGCGCTGTAGCAGCAGGCCTTAACGTTACACACCGAATCGATCGGTTCTGCAATTATTCCGTTCTTGCCGCTGTTTAAACAATCTAAACGGGAATGAAAATATATCTCGTTATCCGTCGTACATTAATATGTAACGCGATTCTCCGAGATGTGAAATTTTTATTTGAATCCTGTTCTAAGATCCGCAGCCTAGTAATCGCTGTGATCAATTTCTACTTTTCAATTTCATATTTCCGTGATTACCATGTTATTCTCAGATTTGAAATATATCCTGCACGGATGATCGATCGATCGTAATCGTCGAGAAATTAAAACTCCACGCTCGATCCATCCGTTCGCGATTAGACGGATCTATGGTCGATTTGCACGCACTCGAACTCGTCCAAACGTAATCTTATTGAACGGGGATCGTGCGGAAAACGATGTTTGACAAGCATTCCTTAATCATTTGGCCCGATAAAACCGATGCATTCGGATCCGAGCGTTCTCCGTTCATCGATCGATTCTGTTCAGTGTCAGCTCGCGTCGCGGCTCGGCAATTGTTGAAGAGAAAATAAAGAAAGGGAGAAACCGTGTTTCGATTATAACAGTTTCGCCGTGCACGCATGCCAGAGCTCTCACCGATAAGATGTCGTTCCGGCCGCGTGGCGTCAGAACGGTTGACAGTGCGGTAATTGAGACGCGATTCTACGGCGATAATCCGACAGGTAAATTACTCCAGATACATACGTAGCCTCTCTTGTCTCGTCGCCGAGTCTTCGGCTCTCTGGTCCACTGCCGAGCAGTTCCGGTTCGTCGCGTTTTGGTAACAGTTCCTCGAACACCGGTGAATCAGCTGCGCGTGTCAAAACGATCCCAGGATTATGCTCGTTCGTGGATCGCTTCCCAACGTTCCTCGTTACCCAGGCCTCCTCTCTCTGTTCCACGGAGCTCGTTACTCGCGTTTGTCTCCGATAGAAAACAGGTGTAACCCGATGCACGAGCGAATAAGTATGCTAATCTATCGGGAGAAACGATGAGACCGACCCGCGCGACAGACTAACATATAAAAATGTTAAACCGCGGTTCTGACGGGTCTCGAGCTGTTTTCAACTGTTCGCTGTTCGAGGAAGTAATTAAAAGTGGCTCAGCTACCGATTAGCCTCGCTCGCGATCATATCAGATCGCACGGAAAGTTCGTTTCGATATGCAGAAACGGGACGCTGCTAACAATTTGTATATTCTTTTACGGATCACCCTGATCTCCTTCTAATTCCATCGATTTTCTATTTTCGAACGAACAGCGTTATATTTTCATTATAGCAGAAACATCGCCGAAGTTTGGACAGGTACATATTTTGTTATCTCGTTGAAATGCTCGGAGAAATTAAGTCGACCTCCGACGGGGTTTCTTGTATTCGGAAATTTATTATCCGGTGTAATAGCAATGGAATCGGACAATAATTTGACGACACGATGCTCGGCATATGTTATCGAGCGTCAGAAATATCGTAAATTCAAGGGGGGTTCGATCGAATGTGATTTTTCTGCGCCGCGTATCGTCGATACTCGGCAAAGATAAGAGAGAAAGCAGCGCGGAGAAAATTGCCGGGGGCCGATTTATTTATGCGCGTACCATCTCATGCCATCCCTCAGTTTCCCGGCTCGATTTCACGCTGATTACGAAGCAAACGCGACGGGACGAATTTTCACGTGTTCGCCGGATGAAATGTGACGCCTTAAATCGCTCGTCGAGCGACCAATTCATAAAAATGCAATTAAATTGATTCGCACGAACGTGTACGAGCTTGTCTCGTGAAACGTTCCGTCGCGTCGTTTATTTCAATTACTCCCGTATCCTCGTATCGGCGATAGAAACGATTCAAGCTAGTTTTTCGTCCGACCGGACAGTCGTCTTGTTCGCTCTCAACCATTATCGGGGAACGTTAGATAAATTTAGTATTCAAATGAGTAGATTCAGAGGCCCCGTGTACAAATTGAATGCTCTTTTTCAGCCGGAGATACGTCGGCGTCCCGTCACGAACCGAATTCTAAAAGTGAACCAAAAGGGAACAAATGTCTTCGCTCGGTGTCGATAAATTCTGTATCTTATTGTGACGTCACGATAAATTCCTGGGGCGAGGATGAAAGCAGACGCCGAACGGGTCGTGGCGCCTTCGGGCTTTTTATTTAGGTAATACTGGCATACCTGATCTCTCCTGATTCGATTTTTATACCCTTGTTACGGTTACCGAACCGTTTGCTTCATTTTTAATCGAATTCCAGCCTTAAATTCTTATTACATATTTTTTTAAATTATGTACCATCCTTTTGGTTTACGCAGAGCGCTCATTTATGGTGCCGTTATATAAATTGACTTGTGCAAATCTGTTACATTTGTCTAGATAAAAAGAAATTTATTGTACGAAAAAGAATTTCAAGATACCTAGCCTAGTTGGGATATTAGTAGCAATTGCATAGTTGAAATTGTTGACCGCGAAGTGCTGCTAATTGGCGTGTTTCTATTCTGGCCGAACATTCTACATAGTTGAAATAACAAAGCGGTAATAAATTATAGTCAAGCCAATTGCAGCAGTGCGCACAGTTGCACAGGTATTCGAATGAATAAGTATCAGTCACATCTACCGAGCTATCGATTATTATGTTGAACGGTCGTTCGAGGCAAACAGGCGCAATTTAAAAAACGCATTTCTGATTAATGGCTGCCACGATCGTTCCAACTCCGAGGAAAGCTTTTGGGATTCTAAGTGGATCGAAGCTTTTTTTCTGTATTGGGAAAACGCAACTCATCGCGCGGTTAAGTGCAACCCCGGTGGATAAACAAACAAGTCGGTGAACGCGCCGCGTGAGAAAAGACGCCGAAGCAACATGTGCGGCCAGAAATCAGAGAGTCCTCGCCGAGTGTATCGTGACCCGTAAATTATCTGAATCATGTCGTTGCGCAAGCGTGTTTACGGCAGAGCCTTCAATTTTCCGCGTACCCAGGAGGCAGAGGAACTCGGCCTTTGTCGAGCTTCGCATTTAAAGAGACATCGACGAACCTCCCGTGGGATCAGCCGATCTGCTTCGATTTCAGCATGTTCCTGGAAAATCGGATCTGTTGCTAGCGTTTGCGTCTATTCTCTGCCGAATAAAGACGAATATCGATCTTTCAACCGTCAGTTAAGGAGACCAAGATGATCCCAGATGAACCTCGAACGGATCACCGACCCTTGCGACGGTCGTTCGAATTCCACCACGGGAAATCCGACTAGTCACGCTGCTTAATCCGGGGAAGCAATCACGGCTGCCCGGATAACGCAGCTCGAGAGACAAATTGTAGAGCATAACGAGCCTTGGAACGAGATCGAGCCTGGCTTCGCGTCCGACGAACAAAAGGCACCATCCTGGACGACTCTCTGTCCGCGGATTAAACCGATTCGCCGATCGACGGACCGGGATTTTTCAAACTCGGTTCAGAGCGGCGTTCGGTTTGCGAGGTCGGGGCGTTTACGAACGCTTCAATCATCGCGGAATGATAACAAAAGCGCTTACCCGTCTGCGCACAATTTCATGGCTGCACTGAAACTAATCGGAAACCTATAAACCGAGACCATTCGATTTTATTTCTCTGTACGTTATTTTGATAGTTCCACACGGTTCCGTTAATCTTACGAGAACGCGTTCGGTGCGCTGTAAATTGTCGTTCCGTGTCAAAACGTCGCGCGTTTTATTTTCCATCGAGCAGAGAGAAAAAAAATATGAAGAAACGAAAGAACGGTGCCAATAACCCTGAGAACCCGGGTCGCAAGTCATATCTCTCCGGTGTCTGGTCCGTATCGGTGTGCGGTGATAAATAACGCGGCGTAATTGATTCGTTATACAAGAGATCACGGGGTAATTGGCGGTAGGGCTGGAATTTCCGCGGGTCTCGCGACGAGATACCTCGTCGCAGATCGCCGAGGAATAAACCGACAATTGGACGAAGGCAACCTCGAGAATTTCACTGAAAAATCTCGAAGCTTGCTCGTAAGCCGGTCGGACTAGGGCGCATTTATGTCGGGCATAACTCCCGTCGAGATTATGCTTCGTTACGGATGTGATGGGTCCCCGCGACGACGATGTCGGATTTTTTTTCGATTGTTTTATTTATGCGCGATACAGATTGCGACGATCGAGGGTGGGGGATCGAGGCCTCGTAAAATCGAGAATAGCAGACGATCGAGTTATCGAGGCGGTTAACGGGCGGCTAGATCCAATCTTTCGATCGAGGCACGCAACCTGTGTTCCGGGAACAGGACCCGTTCGGTACTGGCCCCGAAATCGAAATCGAAAGCCGAAGCGTGCCCCGACGTTAATCGATTTCGCGCTCTGGGACCGACGACGATTGGATAGATCGATTTAAAGCGCGCCAGACGGAAAGGTGCACGGTCGGCCAATGCATTGTCGAGCGCACGTGAAACGCAAATGAATAGGGCGGCGACGCTACGTTCGCGTTCCCTCCGCTGGAATTTCGCTAACCTGTCGAGCAAACACGCGGCCGCAACGACGAACGAAAGAGCCTGTCGACTAGCCCCTAACCAGTCGAATGGCGCCAGAAATACGCGGGACACGGTCACACTCCGATACGCTTTGTAATCGGTATGCACCGTGGATCGGTGGATGATTACGGCAGCGCGTAGCAGTTAAAGCGTCGTCAATTTTTTCAAATTTTTTTGTCGCAGGAGATCATTGCGAAAAACAATAAAAACCGAATTTTTTCGACGTTTCTGCTTTTAGGAGGAACAGAATTTTAGAACGCATCGGCGACCACGAAATGCACGGAAAAGCGCGAAATCTAATTTACCCTGTAACTACCCTCGCGGGCAAACTCGAAGGCTAAAATTTAACTGGGGGTTGTTTTTTACCGGCTTTCGAATGGTTCGATAGCCATTGAAAAACCTCTAAGGGCAGTTTTGACCATCTTAATCGGCTAGGCCCTTTCAGCTTTCTGTGTCTTCTGTGCGTGAATTGTGGGATTTTCAATATTTCGTTGACGTTCGAAACGGAGGCGTCAATCGGGAACGAAGTCGACTCGTCGAAGCCATCTCTCTCGTCCATCGATACGATTGGCTGGCGCGATAAGACAGGATCCGAGAGCGAGTCATGTTTATAAACAACGTTTTCCGAGCGACAAAACGCGTAAGCGTCCTATCAACGAGCCAAATGAAAAAGATCCGAGTAAATAAACTGGCGTCATCGATTGGTTACGCTCGTTAATTCCTTCTGGCAACCGATTGCCGGTAGGAACGTCGAACTGGTTTCGAAATTGTACGCCGCTATAAATGGTATCCTTGTCTTCGGATTACAAAGGATACGTCAACTCCGCTTACCGCGGAACAAAGGGAGTCGGACGGGTGTACGATCATTGATTAAATCTAATGTTTAATTTCACTTGACGACTTGTCACAGTGACATGAAACCAACCAGCAGAAACTGCTTTGCCACTGACAAGAGAGGAAGTCGAGTTCGGTTTAATCACGGACTGGTACTGTAGCACCTTTTATAGCTTCCTAATTTCCAAATATCAATTCTTCGTAAAGATGTAGTTAGAATTCTGTGTAACCAAATTTTACACAACAATTTTGACACAGAGAATTATTGTCGATTCCACTAAATGGTAGTACATATGTACCTTCTCCAACTGATTTAGAGAAAATGGTTCACTCGAAGAAAATTTACACATTTGTCCTAATGCTCCATAGAGTAGTTACCTCTGCATTTAGCAACACCGTTGCCGTCTTTCCTGAAACGCCTTGCACTTCGAGCTGAAAAGGGTGGAAACACGCTAATTGAATCGTAATGCTGGCTTAATCAGTCCCACATGGTTTTTTGCAACAATCGCAGTACCCCGGTGTCGCTGGTACGCAACTTTGCTTGGAATGTCGCTAACTCGATATGCTAATACATACCTGCGTCTGGAACTTGCGCGTTGCTATTGGTAAGTCGCACCATTAAATGGCACCAGAAACTTGAAACCCGGCTCACGCGCTTCAGGTGCTCGCGTTTTGTAAATTTCGTAGCTTTAGTAGAAATAACCTCGCTTTACGTGACTGGCTCTCGGACGTTTATTCCTGTTTAACAGTCCGGAGAAAATTCGAACCCGTCGATTCTCACGAGGAAGCCGTTTCCTTATTCGTCTGTAATCGAATCTCGCGAAAAATCCTAAAATCTTACCTTATCTAAATCCGTATATTTTTCTTAAAAACACTCTGCATAAATTATTCAATGTGCTTCAGTTTAGAATCCAATGAAATCGAATATTTCAAAGATCCACTCTGTGCAGTACCATTTTTACGAAAAGATTTACGAAGCAGTCTGTCGAAGTTAGAAGCACGCGACCAGCAGCGGTAGCTTCGACGAGAAGAAAGGGATGCACGAGCGGGCTGAACGGTTCAAAGAAGGCTGTCTTCGCGATGCGTTGACATACAACCTGGTACTGCCTACCCGATCCGCTGTTGTCCAGAACGGTACGCCTAGGAAACAGAATCCGTCGGGTCGGAAACTCTGAGCAAGGTAAGACTGCGAGGAGAACGGCACCCTGCTGCGCACCCCGTTGCGAGGGGTCAGCACCCTTCTGCCGACCACGTGCTCTCGTACCGTGCCGACTCGGATCATCGGAGCGAGTCGGATGACTGCTCGCCAACGGAATTTCACGTTGATTCCTGCCGCGAGACTACAAATCGTCGACGTTCCCTTTGATGTTTCAATAAGCACGCTCCGGCTGGTTGTCTGCCCTTATTTACCAGACTCCCTTGATCAAACTTTGTTGTTTTTTCTCGATGTCACCGAGAGGGACTGCCAATTCTGATTCGCAGCATCGAATGCTGTCCCCGAGATAGGGAACACGACCGAACGTATTTATACATATTACGCCCCAATAATTGGGACTGGAACATGGCTGCACATCGTCGCGCAGTGCGTGGCAACAGATGATTGCAGTTTGCCGGCGCGTTTCCTCGTGGACCCATCTGCTCTTCCTAGGAACCACTTGAGAACCCGACTCGAGGACAACCCGACGAATTCCAAATAAGCCCGAGGAGAGAGCGTGGCTTGCATTTAAACGTTTCATTTTTTTCCGTGCACGTCGAATGATTTACATGCGAGCACACCGTGGATCGTAATCCCCATAACCGTCACATTTCTTTCGTGCTCGAGAGACCCGACACATGGTCCCGTACCGGTCCCAGAGTTACGAGATCACGTAACCGTGGAATCTCGAGTTCACAGGGTTCATTTGTCTCTCCACCGATTCCACCGAGCCTCCAGAATTTTTCACGATGTCAGGGAAAGTAGCGCGAAGCATCCCGAAGAACGATTCTCGTCCGGCCTGGAAATATTAGGAGGCTGAGGAGCCATCAATTAGTAGGCAAATCGAGGGTAAACATTTGAGAATCGTTGAAATTCTTCTGGAGGGGCCACACGCGTGATGTCTGCGCGTCAGTGTGGACACACGCGCCTCGTCGTATACGTCGGCTGTTAGTACTTAACATGCGTTTTCATAAGTTAAGCCCCACACCGGCATTATAAATTCTGATAATGACGCTGCACAGTCGGTCGCTTTTTCTACCCAGCGATCATCGTCGAAATGATTCGTTCGGGCTACAAAGTTCAGAAACTCGTTCTTGTAAAAAGTTATTTCGGCTCACAGTGTGGGAATCCCATTCATTTTCCAAGCATGCTGCCGCGGTATATCTTTTTTCGAGTTAGGAGATATGATCCTGGCCGAGGCAATTTGAACGTCAAGACTTCGTTTGGATACGTTTCCGACAGAGAGACACATTTTTGTTACGCCAACTTTACGAGTAACGGACCACAAATTGCGTTATACGTAGTTTGCGTACCTACGTTTCGTAGAATGCCTAATTGACGTCAACAATACTGCGATAGGCAGACGTAACGTAGGCGATACTTACACTTGATCGCTTCGCAGACGAGTCTCCAACTACCCCCATCGCACGCACACCTCGTAAATTCGCATTTAGTGCCGCAATACGTCGCAATAATTTATGCGTCCACGTTGACGCTGAAACCACGGCTTCAATTGCGCTGCAAATCAAAACAACCGCGTGATCTACGATCAAAGCTAGCTCCACCGGCTGCGATTCCAAGAAACTGTTGGCACGGCTTCGCAAAGCTAAGACGGTGCCATCCCTGAAGTCGTTTGGATTTTCGGATATCCAGAACCGGAGTACAGAATTTCGCTGGTCCCTTCGTTAACTCTTATTTCAACATCTCAAATTTTCTACGACGCTCGATAAAATTATGGTCGCATCTCATCATCTTTGTTACATATTCTCAGCAGAGTTACTTCCTTTTAATTACTAGCTCGCTACTTTTTGCTGTTCCTCTTAATTACCGGTTGCACCTGCAGCTCCACGAAACGAGTCCCCCTTTCACAGTAGAAAGAATAAAAGGAATAAGAAAAGCGACGTCGACCATCTTCTTCCAATTGCTCCCGATTTTGTGCCGAAAAATATTCATCGAGCAAACATCGCTAATTCGTAACGAAAATAATAAGAAGTCGGCGGTATAGATGGGCTATCGTTTAAAAATGACAACGAACGATTACAACTATCAAAATTCGCGTGCAAAAATTCTGGAAGAAAATCGCAGCGGATTCGCGTTGAATCGATTGAACACGGATAAGGTTCGAAGCGCGTCCGATAGTTTTTAAACGACGGCAGTTTACCTCGAAAACGAGACGTACCGAGAAGTAGCCCGAGCGGAGCAGTGAATCGTGCCGTGACACGAAATGGGATCAATTAGGGACGCTTCTCCTTGGCAGATACAAAGGGCGGGCTAAAGGGGCAGCTATTTTATTTTCTCGCGAATTTCCATCGCGCCAGAAGGGGCTCACGCCTCTCGCGCCTACAATCCTGTCGACTGTCAGAACTGTCAGTGTTTCGTGTGCCGGTCGGCTTGCTTGTTTTAATCACCGGGCACCACGGTGTTTTCCTTTCCTTCTCATTCTTTTGGGATCTCTTTTTTTCGACGAATGTCTGCGGCGAACTTCGATGGAAGCAATCAGTGTACTAGGCTCGTCAGAATCTTTTCTGCCGATCCCCCGTCGACGCGTTACGATAGCACATTTTTTCTTCGATTTCTCCCAACACGCGCGCACAGAGAATATCTGCGAACGAAAGAAGAGAATTGTGAACGAAAGAAAACTTGTATGGTGTTTGGTCTCGTTGTAATCGCGAAAACATCAGGAATATATTGGCAAAACTTTCCTAGAAGAATAATGAAAAAGAAGTAGGTATCTTTGAAAATCTAGGAACTAATGGAACAATTTGGTCAGCTCGAAATTTCACCGGAACTGTTGAGCTTGTCTCTCGTTAGCGTCGCTAGTGTAAGATGGTGAACCGTGACGGCTATTTAAACGCTGTACCAGCCAGTTTAAGATGTGCTAAGGGGTTACGGCATTCACGGGCGCATTCACGCGTGCACAGGCTGCATTCTACCGTTTTGTGTCCATAACGCGCCGTTTGACAATGTTAAAAACGCCTTCGTTTAAAGCGCATTCAGCCCGGATTTGCACCGGCCTGTCGCTGTAACTTTGATACCGGCGTTCAAGCGGTTTGCATTATTCTTGACGAAATTCGTGTCTCGCGCGGAGTCGTCGTCGCGGTTATCATTCGGGCGGAGTTTAATCGGCTATGTTTCTGGGTCACGGAATATTTTGACTTTATTACCTTGTCCCATAAAAGACTCCGCGAGAAAGTTATTACGGTATTGTTCGAACAATGGAAATGTCCCCTGAGAAAAGTTTAATGAGGACTTCGGAGGGCTGAAGCGGAGACCTCAATTTGTGTATGCGGTTTGACGCCATCTTGACGGGCACGTGGGCAGTGGGATATATGTTTTATCAAGTTCTGTAATAACTAATTATTAATGATCTAAATCAGAATTTATAAAAATTACACATCGATGCTGTTTTTCTCCGAAATTCTTCTCTCTCGCGAATTATTTTACGAACTGAAAATAACCGAATTGCTGAGAGCGCGTTCCTCTTTCTCTAAATACAAGTACACCCCGTGACAGAATGTTTCCGATCGGAGGCATTGAAACGGATTTTAGAGAAAACATTCACAATTTAGAAGTATAAAATATTACTTTACGGAGTTAAAACTGATGGGAAATGAAAAGGGGCTTATCAACGAATGAAAAACAACAAAATAACATAAGCTTACATTTATTATGGCAAAGAAACGAACAAATAAACAAATTGTTACTCGGAAAAAAGTTTCCGATCGATACAACTGCTGGAAGAAAGTTTCCGATTTCGATGTATCAACATAAATTATTTTGTGTGTTAGTATTTTGTTGCATCCCCACGTTTACGTATGACTTCTTTAATACGTTGCGGCATGGATTCGATTAGATCTTTACAATTTGTAGGTGAGATTTCTTCCCATGATTGTCGTATAGCGTGTCGAAGGTCTTCTTTATCAGTTGGCTTCTTTTCGTTGATAAATAGTTTTAATTTTGCCCATAAGTTTTCTATGGGATTGAGATCTGGACCGTTGGCTGGCCAGTGCATCGTTTTAATGCCGTTATGCCGTACATAATCTTTTACTGCTTGCTACGACGACAACTGGCATTATCGTCTTGGAAAATGAAGTTTGGGGAATCTTCGAACCATACTTCGATGCTGGGAATCAAGAAATTTTCAAGAATATGGATGTATGATTCTGAATTGACATTCTGATAAAGAATGCATAATTTTCCCACTCCTTTCTCGGTTATACAACTCCAAATCATGTACGGCTCTGGATATTTCTTTTTAAAATTTAAGCAATCTTTATCGAATTTTTCATTAGGTCTTCGCCGCACGAATGTTCCTGCATCGTCACCGGTTCCAACACATACACGTGACTCGTCACTGAATATTACTTTGTACCAGCCCGTCACTGTCCAATTTGCATGGTCCCTACACCACCGTAACCGTTCCCTCTTATGCCTTTTTGTTAGGAAAGGTTTTATTTTAGCTTTTCGGAATGCAAAACCCATCTCGTTTAGACGATTTCGAACGGTACGATTCGAAACATTTTGTGCCCATATTATATTTATCTGTTTCGAAGTCGATCGCCTCGTATTTTTAACAATATTACGTAACTTTCTATCGTCTCGTTTACACGTTGCACGAGGACGGCCACATTTCTTCCTGTTTATTACACTTCCCGTTTCTTCGTACTTCTTCTTTAAATCACTGATAGCGTTTTGGCTGCATCCTATCATATTTGCCACCGTTTTTTTGAGCGTTACCCTCCTCGAGAAGCTCAATTATTCTCAACTTTATATCGTTTGAATACAACTGGCGTGATGGCATACCACGGACTTTTAATTTACGTCTGTACCGAATGGAATAGTACCACGAACTGATATTTCAGACACGATTACCTTGTACTTACGTTTCTGTGATGTCCTCTTATGTTTACATATACATTCTACGATTCCAACATTCAAGGAGTTTCCACACTTTTACCGATTCTAGTCGTGATCGGAAATTTTCTTCCAGCAGTTGTATCGATCGGAAACTTTTTTCCGAGTAACAATTTGTTTATTTGTTCGTTTCTTTGCCATAATAAATGTAAGCTTATGTTATTTTGTTGTTTTTCATTCGTTGATAAGCCCCTTTTCATTTCCCATCAGTTTTAACTCCGTAAAGTAATATTTTATACTTCTAAATTGTGAATGTTTTCTCTAAAATCCGTTTCAATGCCTCCGATCGGAAACATTCTGCCACGGGGTGTACCATTGTTTCTCTTCAGAAATATTCCGCGTGCAGATGTCGGACTTACAGGAATTTCAGCGTCTCGAACAATCTAATTTCGAATAATTCAACAAATTGGAGAATAAACATAAAAAAGCGTAGATATCAATTGAAAAATAATTGTGGTAGTTTCGGTTCTTGCCCCGCTATTCTTACGTTATTATCGGACAGGTATGACAACATAAGCTTCATCCTACACAGGACGAGCTTTAATTACGGAACGACCATTAGAGGACGTGCACGCGGCCCCGTCTTTCCGCTTTTATCGCGTCGCCCCGATAAACGCTAACCATAAAGACACAAACGAGCTCCAGTCCGTTCGTAAACTGTATCCTATCGCGAACGGTTTCTTTAATACTGTTCTCGATGTACTTCGTTTTATTAAGAAGATTTGAACTGTGCATTCGAGGAAAACGATCCGGCCGCTGGCCGAGGGTGGACATTACTTAATTATTTTCTCTAAATATAGTTCTTTGCGACCCATTCGGTTTTACTTGAATATCACAGAATGTACATATAATATACGCATCAATATGTACGTATTACAAAGTACATATTAATTTTTCAAGTAACTCTTATTCTTCGACCGTTGGAAGGTATGCAACCCTTGATCGGATTCCAACCTGTTCACAGTTACGTTTCATCCCATCTCGACTGAATACACCCTCGAAGCGGTGGTACGGTATCGTATTACAGCCCCGACGCGGAAGATACACAATATAGAATACATAGTTTGAAACTGATTTCGGAAAATCAGCCGCATCCAGCGAGTCCTCGAGCCGGTCGAACCCGAAGAGCTAATCCAGAAAGGAACGGAAAGTCGACGGTCGAAGACAATCGTTTCGACGCGCGAAAGCAAACAGAGAAAGGTGTTCCTTATCCTGTGGAATCGTTTGTTTGGCCGACTTGTGTTTCGAGGCCTCGGGAATCTACATAATTGCTGTGAGAATCGTTCGCAGCCACCGGCTAGCGCCACTCGACGAGCCGCGCTGGCGTATTCCACTCGGCTGTGTTTGACTCACGCCCTTCGAGGCATTCGTTTGCTTAGGCCGATCTTTTGTTTCTGTATCTTGTCGCTGGCGCGAGGATCCTCGTGGCGACCGGGGTGCCCAGGGTTCTTACTCTTCGAGGACCAAATCTCGGCTACTCGGAGGTTCGACGCTCCTCCGAGTCGAAATTAAAACGTGAGAACGATAAATAACCGATCCCGAACCTCGTCGTTTCTTCGATTCATTAAATTCCCATCCGCCAGCAAAAGTAAATGTTCCTTCAAAATTCCTTACGCTCGTTCGAAAAATCTGCACAATTGGACGATCAAATAAACGATCTTGATTTCAGATAATTATTTCGGACGCGCGAGGTGTTCCTGTCAGTGTCAATCAACGACGGACGAATAGCGGATCTCATTACGCGCCACCACCACCCACGCCTCGGCAAATAACACTGTCCAAAGTTGTTCGAGCGCGGGGGTGGGTATAAATATTATTGAATCGCAGCGTACCGGTGACGTTACACAGATCACTGACGTTCCTGTATCTTTTTTTCTCCCCCTGTGCTCTCTTCCTGTCGCTGCCCGCCGCGCACGGGTTTACCACGAATCAGTGGATTCGTAGGTGGCGATGACGCATGTCATCGATACGTAAGAGCGCTTCGCGCGACGTTCGAGTACAGTGTAATCTATGGCGGGGACCAACGTAAAACCTTTATCTGAGAGAGACCGTGCCGTGCCGCGCAAGTATAATCTTCGATCGAACCCTCGAAAGAGTTAGATAATCTGGAACGTCATCGCGAGACGACTGTTAACAGGTCTTCGTCATAAAATCGTCACATAAACCGAGTGGTTCGGGCTAGGGGGAGGTGGGGTTCGTGACGATATCGTGCCTGGGAGGTCCACGAGTCTGTGTTAGACCGGTAACTATCGACGTCGGCGATATCGCGGCGATATACTCCCTGATATCAATCCAGTTCACCCTTCTACGAACGCAAATATCTACAAGGTAAATGACCCTTTTATCGATAGTTTCAGAACGCGATTCATTATAAGTAGACAGCGGATTTTACGCATTTATGCCAAAAATTAGTAGTTCGCGTACCGAGCCAAGCGTGTTCGTTGTCTAGACTCTAGACTCTAGAGGAATTAGACTCGCCTAATTTTCGTCGTCGCCATCGGAAGACTGCAATGGACGCCACATCTTGCTCCCAATGTCGCGACACGGTCGTCGCAACATCTAGGTACATAGATCACCGCGGATCTAGTGCCCCGGAAATCCAAGATCTTGTTAAGTGACGAACATTAATACGGATCGTTGCGAGAACGAACCGGATTGAACCGTAGACGCGACGCGACGCGCCGCTGTATACGCACACACGTACACGTGATATGTAAACGTTCGTATCGGTGTACACCAGGCCGAGTGCCGGCAATGCATTACTGCCGGCTTATCGAGCTGTGACAGTCGAAGTAAATCAATGCGGTAGACAGGGGATGCCGGCTAATAATAAGAATCGTTTTCTGCGGCCACTGTCGTTCCTGTCACACGTGATATTGCGAACCATAAAGCCCTCGTAGCATGACGGCCCGGCTTGATCGGCACCCTCCCACGGATTCTCGTTTCTAGCCTGTGACTTCCACGGGTTCGTTTTGTCATATTGTTGATGGTGATTACGACTCCGGGGGGCGGCTCTCTAGGATCGTTGTGCTGCCGTTAGCTCATTCAATAAATGGGACTGAACAAATTTAAGGGGGTAGTCTCCTTTCGAGGATTGCGCTGCCATTAGCTAATTCCAAAAGCGAGAAATGGAACTGAACAGATTTACGGAGGTATTCTCGTTTCCAGGATCGTGCTGCCATTAGCTTATTCTAAAAGTAAGAAATAGAACTGAACAAATTTAGGAGGAGGGTAGTCTCGTTTCGGTAATTTAGCGCTTTTGACCGACGATAGCGCGACGTCGACATTGTTTGCTGAAAGAGGAAGAAACTCGCGGCCGGTAGTGTACAAGTCTTGGTAAACTGGCGGAGTAAATGGGGGTGGCGACAGGCTAGTTTATCATTCGAGGCGCCATGCCAGCGCAGCCGAGAAACGTTCTCTCGTTAGAGTGATCGGATTCTTTCGAAAATATGCCGCACGCATGTGTCTTCAGGGACACGCAACATTTCAATCGGATCCGGTTCACCCGCCGTCAATTCGCATTAATGTTCTTCATTTGCTCGGCGCTCGGTTAGCTCGTGACATTTTAAGGTGGCGCCGTCTGACAACTATGACAGCCCCGGCGCAGCAATGCATGTTGTGCTGTTGCTTAATTGCCGTTTAGTAACGCCCGGTAAAAGTTCAACTCGTTATCTGAATCTGAAAATCGTACAATCGGCTCGCGGCTGCCCTCGCTCTCGCGCCCGTCCGAAAAAGACGACAGAGAAAAAACCGAAGTTATTAGCTAGATATACTTTCTCCCGCCTACTAGTTGCGACGTTGGACGGCTCCCCGTCAGCGTGGATGATTGACTTATCGATTTAATTAACGTTTCTCACGGCGCTGGCATTAATCCTCGCGGAATGTTAATTACAAAGCCACGGGAACACCGAAAAATCATGACGATTTGCCCGGATTTTCCCGATTACATGCCTCTAATCCTATTATAGTAACACCGCTCTCCAATCCAGTTCGATAATCAAGTTTCGCGGCTCATAAATTCCTTGTCGTTCCCATTCTAACGAAATATGTATCGATTAGAAACGGGAATTGCGATTGCCATCCCCTAAAAATTGATGTACGCAGCACCGAAAAGTTTTATTTTCCTTCAATTCGCTGCATCATCGTAAAGTTGCTTTTCTATCTCTGTCGGTCTCAGTAAAGTTTTTACTCGCAGTTGATATCTAACGCATACATCAAAACACGGTTGACGCAAACTGCAAGATTTCATTAAAGGTTATGTAATATCAGACCGATTCATTTCAAGAAATATAAGTCCGGTCAAAGATAAGGCACAATTTGTTGCTAAATGATTTCCGGACACGTCGATAAATTATATTTCCCGATATGAAATTATTGGTTTGCACGGGCAGACCTGTGTTATGAATTTGCGTGTCGATAAAATCGTCGGATCATGCGATTTCCGTTTTCCATATCGGTGTACGTTAACGACAGCTTGAAATTACTCGAGAACACGTGTTGTATATTTTAAACTGACCTGGGAATTTAATGTTATTAATTTAGACTTAGCAACTTTGTAGCGTTGCAGAAATTATCTCGGTGGAAACCAATATATGTACTATGAGATTAGATCGTCATTGCAGTTTATTTTGCATAAATTTCTTGCTTGTTCATAGATAATTTGAAGTACCACACTTTATATAATCGCTATTTGGCAAATATTTTACAGAAGATCGTGCGTACACGAGGACCGATGCAATTTCATAGCGATCGTATTCTATCATTGTGGTAGGCGCTCGCGCGAGTTGCGTTATGCTAAACTCGTCATTATTCGCATTATGGTAAATTATATGTTTTTCATAGCTCGAACCGCAGGCATTTAAGGAAATATTACACGACTTAGTTGTCAAACACGCTGCTCAAAATATTGCAATCGATCAACGTTATCTCGATCCACGAGCTCTAATAACTATTCATTTCTAAGAATATATTTATACTCGCCAGCGTGCAACCGTGTGGCCGAACTATGACGCAAAATTCAATATCGTGAATTAAATATTGACGCGGTAACACGAGACGATGGAAATAGAGCGAGAGAGTTTTTTAAGGAGCGGCTCTGTTACACTGCGAACGCACTCAGCGCATTTATCATCCCCGTGTTCAGTTTAATACGATCTAATGGCGCGAATGCCACGAAACTGGATCGTTCGGCAATATTTATGAGAATTTATTTTTCCACGATTTTAGGTTAATCCGCGAAGACTCCGTTAGGTCACTGTCCCGTGTGTCGCATTCCTCCTCGTGACGAAATCAACGTCAGATCATAGCGAGAATAACGAGCAACGTTCTACATTTTTCGAAAACTTTCAATCCTCCAAATACACTCTCTATTTCAATGAACAAAAAATGTCTCCGATTATTCGGGACATTTTACGATATATGATAACGATAATACAGTCTACGGAATTTTAATGAACGAACGTAAAGTACAGCGGGAAACGTAGGAAACGCGAGATTGCTTTTCATACCGGGCTGGTTCGAAATATTTATTATGATTTTGTTGCTAGATGTTATCTCACGGGTATATCCATGCTAAGCGATTATAACGACAGCTATTAATTCCCAGTTTAATTAGCGTTCGTCCCATTACGCAATTATTCACTAAAGAATTCTCCTTTTGGGATCGTAGAACTGGTTCCCTTACTCTGCGACAACGTTTCGCTCTTCGTATTTGCGGATAATAATAAATAATACGACGGTGGCTAGTCCTATTATGTTAAACGCGGCTTTCCTGTAACTATGGCGGACGTTCGCTGCATAATGACGCGATTATCGATTAAAAACCCGTGGAATAATATCAGTGATGGTATCGTGGAGATCGTTTAATCATGATCTACGCGGAACACCCACGATTTAATTGCTAAGTGTACATTCGTTGTACCAACATCAAATATTTTTACAAGATTTTTACCAGTTTTGTACGATTCAAAATAAATTCAAGGAAACGTTACATTAAACTTTTTAAATGTTTCTTTGATGCTACGTGAACTTAGATGAAGACACGACGCTTGCAGTTTTATCAATGAATATCACTAAAAAAATGATGATGGTTACAGCCGTCGTTCGTTTATCAGGACATCGTTCCAGGACGTCAGGACGCCATTTGCGGAAATGTGACGGAACGACTTTTAAAAAATCCATTGCACCGATAGCGGTGCAAACGGGACATGCTTTAAAGTGTCTTCCGCTCGCGGAGGGTTCGAACGAGTCATCGAAGACAGTGATTGTTCGCGGAACGAATTCGTCTGCCGGGAGTTCGGCGCAAAAGAAGAAGAAGAAAATTGTGATACAGAAGCAACGACGAAGTGCACGCTTAATGCACACGCGGCCCGTTCCCGGAACGCAAAGGGTCCGCCGGGTACCGACGCGATTTATCAAGTTGTAAAACGGCCAATGGATGTTGGCTGTCAGGTCGGCCAACCAACGATTTGTCATCCAGCCGCGGCAGCTGACTCCCGCTACCTCGAGAAAGGGTCCTCCGCTAACTTTGTTAGGATTCCGCGGCGCGGCGGTCGATTGGTCGGCGGTGATCGCATCCTGACGTGGCTTTTACGCGACTGTCAGCTCGAAATTGCGATAAACGTGACAGTTCGATGCGAAGCTAAAAAGCCAAATTCTCATTATGAGACTATAAATTAATACGTTAGCGGATAAAAAATGGACATTCGGAGACATTTTGTAATATTTTTTTAGAGGAACATTAACAAATAGTTGAAAGAAATACGGTAAATGGGTACCCGGTTGACTATGCAAGGGTTAAAAGACACTGTTCGACTCCGAATTTGTCGACACCAACGAGGTGTCCGAGCACCGATACAGTTAGGTCTAGGTTGCGGGTGCTTTCCCACAACAATGTGGAATCGAGAGCAGCGGGTAAAGCGTGTACGATCTCACGAACGCGTTTCTATGCATATTGAGCAGCGGGGCCCGAGGGGTGCGTAACTATTCCACGTACGAGAACAACCCGTTTACATAAACGTTCGTAATACGATTGCAGCGTTTTCGAACGCGTCCGACGATCCCTCTGCGTCTTCGAACAATTTCTTGCAAGCTTATCTTCGTCGGAGATCTCGAAACGTAGGATACGTTGGAACTGTGGTAACTTGATCTTCCATCGATCCAATTAGCGTCATCGGTAGACTGCGATTCTTTATGCATTCGTGGCCGATAAAAATTTTCAAAAAATTATAGAATATGCGATCCGATAGAATTTCTCATTAAAGATAGGATTTTATTTAATTTCACTTTCTTCAAATTTCTCTACAAAAATTAGAAAATGCATAAACATCCGCAGTCTAGTCATCGGTCATATGTATCATTTTTCGACTGTCGAAGAAGGTTCTTCAAGGTGAAGGCACTCGAGCTCAAGAATGAGGATTCTGGCGGCCCAGAATCTGGGCTCGTTGATATGCCGCGGACGCAGCTTCTTGCAAATTTGCAGTCTGTTTACTGCGTAATGACGTTACACCGTTACGGCTTCCTCGTGTTTTCACCCTGTTTATGCATTATGCAAGTAAACTGGGGTGGGGGATGGGTGCGAGGAAGGTGAGAGGAGGCGCGGCGAGTATAATGAGAGAGCGGCCGATGGCACAGGTTTAATCATCTCGCGAAACGCCTAACGGCTGTAACTCGCTACGTCGTTGACCATATCCACCGAGCTCGTCGTTTCTTACATCTGCTGTCGAACGCTTCTCGTCTCGTGTAAATCACTGTCCAACTGGATCCGTTTGGCTATACTTAGCATACGAAAAATATTCTACGAATCCGTAAAACTTCCACGGACACGATCAATCGCTAAACCGTTTAATTTCCGGCGTGCCAGGGGAAAGCGGTAACTCTGAATCAGTTGGTTGTGTTGCGTCGGTACCTCGGCTTCTTGCCTCACGGATTGACGGGGACAGTCTTGACGGATATCGAGGCGGATGCTATTGAAAAACTAACGACCGCGTATACCGTTACAGTGAAACGCGTTAAACGACGAAACCCGAATTTTACGAGAATATAGATTTATTATTCGCCTTGTCTTTTGGTTTTACGATATTGCCAGCCAGTTTTTGATACCTTTATGGCCTTTGTTGTAACATGATCCCCACCGATGTCCCTGCATCATCGTTATACCAAGAGATGATTTTAGTTGACGAGCCATACAAGAGGACTTTCTTGTTAACACCGCGTTTCCCGATTGAACGCGACACGTGTTGTGTGCAACGAATGCTGTCACAAGACGCTCGAGAGGAACAAAGTTACAACTTGCATCGGATAGGTTAGGTTTTAGAATCCTATCGTCTTCCTGGATCGAGGATCAATATTCGAATTGCGGGGATAAAAATTCTGTTGGCTTCGAATTCTCACGTGATAGCAGTTTCTCGCGTTCCCTTCGAGATCGAGCGAAACCGAGTGACCTATAAATACATTTCTCTCCATTCTGTTGGCATCCGCCATCAGGAACCCGAGGAACGCCTAGAAGAACGCTTCTTCGGTAGCTGAAATTAACGCAGGTCTGGCGTAAAGGGCCGCGTGACCTCTAGCTGACGTTACAAGAAGCGGACGCGCGGTAAATTATGAAACGACAGGCAGTCGGATAGGATCTGACACAACATTTTTACGGTCCTCGGACCGGCGCACGAGAGCCATTACTTATTCGTAATGAGATTAAGGGCGCGCTGATGCAATCCGTTAGCCGTGAACACCGTGGCTCTTCTTCCTCTGGCCGTGCCTGTGACCCGTTGAGGATAGCGAGTGATAAAACGTTAGCCGCGTCGCGGGGCGTTAGACCGTGAAATCGTAATTTAATTGGCCTCACCGCGAGCCGGCAATTTGCATCCGAAATAAGAAATTAGCGGAGGCCGGGCTGCCATTGACCGCCATCGCGTGTTCAACAAAACGTACTCGTTTGAAAATTAATTAAACCAACATCGATTCAATGTCTTTTGGTTCGCGTAAGCGCACAACATAAATCTCAATCCTTATCAGATTATGCAGAATTATATCGTTCAACGAAACCACGCCTACTTGCAACGCTGACCACGCCCGCTTAAACAAGATTTGTCCCGAGACGTTGCCACAGGGAACCAACCGCTACATCTGAAAACGTAGTAGGCGTGGCCTCGTTGCTCTCGCGGGTAACGGAGCGCGTCGGTGCCCCACAGGGCAATCCGTGCCTGCGCTCAGTGTACACTCCGAACACCAGATCGCTGACGCAATTGGACCTGTGTTACTTCGAATGTCCAGCGAAACGACGCGAGAGGTCCTGCTATCTCTCCCCCGAGATTGCGACACGTTTCATTCATTCGACCCACACTATAACCTGTTTTTTTCGCGGCGCAAAACTGTTGCTAAATACAATCCCGATCCACAGGGAACAATGAGCCGTTGTCGTTGGGCAGAGTTCACTCGATAACCACCGCCACGGGAACTTGTCTGTGATCTTCGACAAAAAAATCTCTGAATCGACGAGTCCCGTGCGTGACCTGAGCATTGTGACTCTATCGACGTGAGTAATGCGAACTCGACGGCCGTAGCCTACGGTCGGGAACACTGGCAACACCGGTACCTCTTATTTCATGGGTACCCTAGTTCAGGGACGCACTGTAACACGCGTTGCACGGAGTACAGTATCTTGCAATCATTGGTGCGAACCTAATCATTGGATTAGCAAAAATATAAAATAGAATCCAATACGAATGAAAGAAAATTTACGTAAAATGTATTACACGCACGGGGTTCGTTCGCACGTGTGCATATAATGATTAGCAAGCAACCAAGGCACTCGTACATCGTAAATTAAGTACTCGGTGCAGAGGTACTTCGCTGACCGGAGGCAGCGCTTATTTTCGCGTGCGGCAACGTAAGCAACAGCTGTCCGTAGATCGTATCTAAATCGCGTCCGGATCGATGTATTTCGAGACGGTCTTAGATCTTGCGCCCCGATCGCATCGACAGCGGCAGTGTCTCGGAACGATCGGGGATCCTAAAACCCCGGCGTTGGCACTTTTCAAGCTCCGCTTGTTGCGACTTAATCTTGGCGTCGATCGATCGAGAGCGAGGCGTTGGACAGCCACGATCTAGATCCTTCGACGCGATCGCGACGCTTCGTTAATTGACGGAGATTTAGATTAATTATCCGCTGACATGGACCTACGATCCCTAGACGATAACAAGAGTCTTTTATTTTTTAGTTTGCAGGGCCTCGTGTTAGCAATCCAATCCGCGACGCCATTGACTCTGCCGTAGTTTCTGGATATTTTCTCCCACTGGTATTCGGACGCTGTGAAAAAGACGATAACTTTTTTAATATTGGACCGTAAGAGTGGAACTCTTTCGAGGAGTTGTCGGAATTGCAGGGAAAATACTAAAAGTTGTGTTTTGCAACTTTTTTATGTTGGCTTATATGGAAAATTTAGAAAACTTTTACTTTTACAATTTTTAGTAATTTGGGAGTCTCCCGAATAATGACGGGGGTCTCTGTAAGTAATAGAGCCAATATTAATTTTATTATAATTTCAACAAAGGATTGAAGAAACATATTTTGCTATCGAGCAAAGTGGAACAGCGTCCAGGGACTTCTTTTGTCTTCCCACGTTCCGCGGATCTGAAATAAATCTCCGACCGCGCAATTTCACCAGATCGAGGAACTTAATTGAGTCGGACGAAAACGGAACTCGAAAGACCTTGAATTATATCTCGCGAGGCTTCGTATTGCAATTTCGCATCGACGAAGAAATATTCGGTCTAAACACACGTTTGAAACGGGCGCTCGCTCATCGCCTTCGGCACGCGCCGAACAAGATGGATCGTGCGCGAGCATCGCGAAAAAAGGGGATCGAAACGGTGCACGAGCAAAATGATGCATCCGTTCGTGGCGGATCGATGGCAATTTACGTGTTGATCCTGCCAGAGTGATACATCCGACGAACTATTCTATTTTTCATTTTTACACTTTGGCGCGAGCATGTCTGCTGAACCAACGGATTAATCCCTGCACGATTATATCGATGGACTATTCTCTAGGATATTTCTAACGTCGTGTTTGTCCACGCCATTCATTCTCGTTCGATCACTCTTTATACCCTCAATTAAAGAAGTTCTCGTCGAGCAAGCACGGTGGGCGTAACCTGCACGCATTTCTGCGTCACCGGTCGCAATTCAGTATCTCATAAATTTCCATTCTATGGAATACCATTACGGAGAATATCTGCAAACGGCGATACAGCTAAATTAGAGCCAATCCAATTAAGAATACGGGGAAGAGTCGACGCTCCACGGTACACGGAAGTTAACTTAACTCAAAGTCCGCTTCGTTGTTTTGCTGCAAACATGTTCTTTAAGAAAAGACGATTTTAAATGTCGAATTTTCAAGTTCTAGGAAGAAGGAAAATGGAACATACAAAGGGTAAAACAATGATGCTAATTATCCAGACTGCGTATTCTCCTAGTGACCGTGCGTATACACGTTCCATCCTGATATTGTCATTGAAATATTTACGTGGAATCGATCGAACGACGAATAGTCGTAGTCGGTAGAAACATTCCCTATTTAACTTTGGAGTTTACCGAGACGGTGACATCGATGCCGCTATAGTGATGTAAATGAACCAACCATGGTTTCCATGGCGTTGGCAGTCCTTCTATGGCTCGGTGTCAAGATACGGTCTCTGGGAACCGACAGGCGGTAGATGGTAATTCACGCTGGCCGTTGGCGAGAATTTTTACCGGCAAGAATTTCCGAAAAGGAAAACAGTCGTCCTGTTCGCTCTGGAACGCACTTGAACACGGACCCCGGTTTTGTTTACGCCGCCATCTTATCGTTTAGAAAGTACGCGCCAAGCCGGCCAGATCGCAGGGTATTTTTCGAGACAACGATTCGGACGCGGAATGTCTCGTCAGCCTTGAAGTGCGAGCTCTAACATTGGGACTAGTCAAATATTTTTTCAAAAACTCGTCACGGCGAACCTTTGGACGACGGATCTTTTTTACAACTGTGCAGTTAACTCGGGTCTGGCAGCTGTACTTGTCAATTTTTTTTTAATCTCGAAAATTAAATATTTCTTTCTTGCTAGAATAGTTCTATATCTGTATCTATCCATTCTATATAATATAAACTCTATATCTCGATCGTCCAAACGTTTAAATATTTAGAATAATTTTCTTGGTGCTACGGTTTCGATCAAATTCTACACTATATAGCTAATTTGTAACACTCCAAACGTATCTCGATTCGGATTTGAATCTTGTTACGTCATATGAGACCACGTTGCTACAGAATTGTTTTTCTATGGGAGGAAATAAAGGTGGTGTTTCGTCCTAGACCCGCTACGTTCGGAGTGTTACAAATTAGCTATATAGTGTAGAATTTGTTCGAAACCGTAGCGCCGAGAAAATTATTCTAAATATTTAAACATTCTATATATTTTTATTTTTGTGGATACGAAGTTGGCGTAATACCTCGTGCAATTCTTAAATATTTAGTAATTGATTAGGAGACTGCGGATGTTTATGCAATTTTCAATTTTTGTAGACGAATTTTAAGAAAGTGGAATGAAATAGAATTTTATTTTCCCCGGTATAGTAGCCATTTTAGATCTGAAATAAATAAAAATCGTACTAAATTCTGTCATATTTTATATCCTAGGATTTTCTGAAAATTTTCGAAATCCATTATTGCATGAATATTCGCAGTCTATTGCTTAGATACCATTGATACAGCAATATTTACTGGTGACTCCGAGTCACCGCTCTAGTGGTAAGGATTAAAACTACATTTTTGAAGGTACACATTTTTCTAGGTACGCAAAGTGTCAATTTTAGTGAATAAAGTTGAATACAGCATTGGAATATCGAAGCGGATAATTGCAGCTTTTGGACAGTTGCGAGCAAGATTTCGGGAAAATGATCGACGAGATCAAAGAAAGTGGCGTCGAATCTGAATCGTTGGAAGTTTCGTTGGTTCGGTTGGTTCGTTTTGTATCTTTTTCGGCGTGCCTACCTGCCGCGTTGCTGGTGGCCGAGTTTCACGTGCCGTTAACCTTGAATCCAGATTTAACGGCTGCGTTTATGCTAATACGTACGCCGTGCCGGCCGCGGCCCAACGAAGAAAGCACACTGCACCGGGAACACGAAGACCGTTCCTCCGTGGACCTTTTTATCCCGCGGGACCACCGTGAACTAACGACAATCGGTAGGAAACTCGCGGTTCACCAAAGTAACATGCAACCCCTCCGCCTCTGCTTCATTTTAAATGCATCGGTAGCATGTTAGACGATAATTGATCGTAAAAGACGATTAAAACCGTATGCAAATTTCGCGTAATTCCTCGAGTCCGCTCTGGTCTTTCTTTTTCTGGATCGTTCGGCAATCGCGGATAATGATAACCGACTCGACGATCGCTCTAATTATTTAATATATTATGGAGAACGTTCTGTTCCGGAGGAATTCGATCTCGTTCGATCCTTGTTATCGCCGATGCTAATTTTTCTCACGACCCTTCGTTTATTTTCTCGGACAAAGTATTTTTCTGCAGGTTGTACAATTTACAAAATTATAATCGATCCAATTTCTTTCTCGAAACGAGGATCGTATTCTCTAACTTTCGCTTTTGAAAAATGGCGAAATAGATGTACAGTGGCCGAAATTTCTATAAAGTCAGCTTCCTATTCATAGATATTTGAAAAATATCACCATTTTTGTTGATTTATCGTATCTGGTCTCGTGCCTTGTCGACACTCGGATAGAGGGACTACGTACTGTAGACCGCTATGGTCACTATTTACGTTTGTTTTAATTTTTTCTGCGCGATGCAGAACACAAGTGCGAAGTTTCTATAAAGTCACTTAGCGTTTCTCTGGATTCCGAGCAGAGAACTATGGAAAATTTGAAATATTCTGAAAGTATTAGTTTTAGAAGTCATAGTAATCCTGTTTCTTATCATTTGATTCACGTGTATTAGAATACTAGGAAAAGTGCTAACAATTGAAGAAAAAGCATCGATCGATGCTTATAAAAATATGGGCTGCTTTAATCGTGCAATTGCTAAGAAAATTAATCTTTCGTATACCGTGATTAATAATTATATCAATTTACGTGAAAATTACGGAAAAAATCATATTAAAGGTGGTAATAAAACATTGTCGAAGAGACAACATTTATTGTTAACGAGGTCTGTGGCTAAGGAAAGGAAAAATGCAGCAAAATTTCGAGCTGAATTGGAGTTTCCAGAAACAACAAGACGCGTGCAACAACTTTTCAATTCTTCTGGGCAATTTGCGTGGACAAAAATGCAACGTAAACCAGGCCTAAAAGAAGTACATAAACAGGCCCGTTTTGATTTCGCACGGGCACATATGTCCTGGACGAAAGAGCCTGATGGCTCTAAATATTATTGGCATGATCTGAGAAATGAGAAAGGGTGACAATGAGTCGTAACTTTGGCGGTGGTTCCCTAACGATACGGGCTGCGTTCAAAGCTGACAAAAGAACTCCAATGTGTTGCATAAATAACAAAATGAATTCGGAAAATTATACAGATTTGTTAGGCATGGTTTTAGAACCCTTTACAGAAAATATTGAAGATGACAATTTTAGTTATCAGCATGATAATGCCGCGGTACACGCGTCGAAGCGCATAAAGCAGTTGCTTCTTAAAAGACACGTCAATGTTTTGCCATGGCCTGCTTGTTCCCCTGATACAAACCCTATCGAAAATGTTTGGGGTATCGTTGCGCGACAAGTTTATAAAAACTGCAAACAATACAACTCCATTAGCGAACTAAGGGATGCGGTGAACGAAGCGTGAGTGTCTGTTAAATCAGAAACGCTACAAAAGTTAGTTTCGTCAATGC
>CM052198.1:12307142-12340286 GCA_028455805.1 Lasioglossum figueresi | reverse complement strand
CTGCTTGTTCCCCTGATACAAACCCTATCGAAAATGTTTGGGGTATCGTTGCGCGACAAGTTTATAAAAACTGCAAACAATACAACTCCATTAGCGAACTAAGGGATGCGGTGAACGAAGCGTGGGCGTCTGTTAAAACAGAAACGCTACAAAAGTTAGTGTCGTCGATGCCCAATCGCATTTTCAATATAATTTAAGAAAATGGAGGCTACGCCAGATATTAAAATAGAAATAATAGAAAAACAATCGTTAATTTCAACTTTATCCGTGTAAAACGAAAGTGACGTTATAGAAATTTCGCAGTTTGTTCCGCGTAAAATTATATTTTTGTTTTCTTTTATCGCTGAATGTTATACTTATGTTTTGAAATCGGTGTGTACGCTTTCTTTATGTAATCCCGAAATGCTACCAAATACAAATTTTTCATTGGTATGGTATAATAATAAGAATTCGTTACAAAACACAGAGACTTTATAGAAATTTCGGCGAGTGTACTTAAGCGAGAAAGTGTATTCAGCGTAACGTCCCTGGATCTCTCGATCGACTCGGATAAATAATGTTACGAAGAAATACGTCGCGAAATTAATAACTAGCCGCGTCTACGCGACCGCGTATTCCTTGGTCTTGTTCCTTCGATTATTACTAGACTTATCTCGACGTATGAATAAAACATGAAAACAGTATCGATGGAAATGATCGATTTCCTAAAAGCCATAAGCCAATTTACCGTCACGCATTATTAAGCGAACAGGCACTTACACCCAGAGTTATTTGGATACATTTTTATTTCGATCCTTATTAGAATAAAACTGTACCGGTCATTCGTGTTATTCATAGAATCCGCGTCGCCTGCCTGTCGTTTGCATAAGGATGGACAAAATTTTACTAAGCCATCGAGCAAACTGTCTTGGATAATCTTAGACCGCGGCTAGCAATGTGTTATCGGCGTGCATTAAATAATTACGTTTATCTTGAACTTTAATTGAATACATTCGAGATCGAATTTAATTACCGCGATCGATCACTTTTTTCTTGCATTTCGTTTTCTACTTCGCTCCGGTAACTTTAAAAAAAATGCAAAGCAAGGTGTTTTTTTTTATTATTCAACGTCGATACAAATATTTCGAAATAGTATTCGCGTCGCAGTCGAAGCTTTATTTTACGGTGCCACTTCTTATTACAACAAATTTACCACACACCGCCACATATCGTGGCAAGAAGAGCAACGGTAATAAAACACGTCCAAAAGAAACTGAACATCCTCTCTGCGATGGTTCTTGCGGTCGCAGCGTTCCGGTAAACGTCACCAGTGTCGCTTTTTTCGCGGTCGAAAGATTTATAATCATGTCGCTAAACCATACTCTTCACTCTGCCGGCGTTCAACGGTCGAAAGTATTGTTTCTAAGTGGTCCGAGCGAAGAAAGTTAGCGTCAGTCATCGTTTCCTAAAAAGAATCTCACCTTGCGGTTCTCGCGAGCCGATTCCGCAAAAGTGGCCGATTATCTGTTCGTCGTCGATTTACTTGACAGTAATTACGGTTGTTCGACAAGTCTCGCGAAGATTAGACTCCGTTTCTGTGGTAAACGTTCTCGGCAGTTTTCAACGATTATTACATAACACGTATGCAATCCACATCGGACATTGCCGTAAAACATAAATTCTTATCGAAACAGAAAGTCGACAGAAATCAGCCACTCTGGTAAATATACCTGAACACTCGGGTACCTGTGCTGTAAAAAATATGCGAACTGAAATATCGGAATTGAATGGTCGCCCAGCCAAAGGTTTTACACTTCGCGTGTACTTACAAAAGCAGGAAGTCGATTAAGAGCCCGGATGTTTAAGCGTGTGTTCGATAATCAAAATCCAAGAATCTCCGAGGAACGATTTTCCCGGGAAAATGTTCCGAGAAAGCAATCCCCCGGGAACAAGGTTTCGTAGCCGACAGGAAATCGTAACGCAAAAATTCGTTACGGTGTTGGAGACCAGTGGGGATTTCCAAGGAACGATGCACGATAATGTTGATATCGCGTGGATGTATACGCATTACGCAGCGGTACAGTCGGGCCTGGTGACGGATTAAATCGCCGCGGTCCGGAACGATGCATTCAAAGCACAATCGCGCGATGATAAGGTGTTAAACCATAGTTCTCGCTCAGTCATCGACACACCGGGCAGCTGGCTGGTACACTGGCTGCCGATCTGTCGTCGCCTCGTTTGCAGCTCGTGCGCCTACTTAATAAATTCGCGTGGAACTCGAGCCATTGTATCCGCGTCGTTGGTTGCGGGCGTAATTTTCATTTGAAATAGTGGCGGAGTCGCTCGCGGCCGATAGTCATCTAAATCATTCGATATTTACACGGAATACCGCGAGAATTCCGCGCGATTTATCACCCCGAGGAACCTCCCGAGCCTATTGTTCTGGACGTCATTACAATCGGCCCACGGGAAGGTTCCGCTGTGACATACAACTTGAGTCACATGTCCGCTGATACAGGGTGAACCACGAATCGTGACCAGTAGAGATTACTCTGTTATTAGCAGTTCGATCAAAAATGTTCGTATATATGATTTTTCATGATTTTTCATGATTTTTCAATATCGATCGTTTCAAAATAATGTTTGATTCTGGAAATACTGAAAATAGTAACACGCCTATTCGCTGACTCTTGTCATTTCGCACGGGCTTTCGGTTCTAGCCGAATAATTGGCTAAAGCGTGTGACGTCAAAGCCTAACCATTGGGTGCGAGCGAGGTACGCGGAGTAGAATTGCAAGGGCAGCCGAAGGCTTTTCCATTGTGGAGCGCGATACGTCTCGCCCGAGCCGTTTCTCGGTATCGCGGGCAGAAAAAAGCCAGACAGCACCCTCTGCGTCGAACGAGCGCGTAGGGTGCATGAATCACTCGTCCGCGATTCGGTTTCCCGTTGTAAAGAGACGGCGGAGGCAAAATCGCGTACGTCGAGAGCCGCCGGTTACGTGCGGACCACGCGGGACCGTGCTCGCTGTGCGGGTGGGAAAAGAAACGCATCTCGATGCGTGTTTTCGCCCACGTCAGCACACATTTCGTATTTTTCGCGCACGCTCCCCGACCGGCCCGCGCCGTTAATGTCTTACTCCTACACGCGAAAGTGACACGGTGAATAAGCGAATGAATTGCCTTCGTTATCGCGATACATATATGCGGCGCCGCGAATCGTAGAAATCTGGGCTCCTTCGCGAACATCCCGTTTAGTAAGGTTCTTCGCAGACATTCTATTTAATAGCACAATCGCCATACATTTTTCAACGCGTATACGAGAAATATAATGAGCCGGTGAAATATTTTTACAACCGCGGCAGTTCATTCGCGAAACAACAAATTCCTTTTACCTCGTTCGAATGTCGATAAAACCCGCAGGATTAAGATCATGAAACTTCGATTATCTGCCCAGGAAGGAAGCTTATAATATATGACGCAAGCGTGACGAACGAGTGTGTATATTGCCCCATTGACCGGCGGTTTACACGCACACGCAGGAAATGAAAATGAGAGGTAGAGGAACGGTTCCGTGAAGATTGAACGAGGGTGAGACTCATTCATGATGTCGCCGGTGAATGGTCCTCGTGAACAGAGTTGGTCCGTACCGCCGAAGACTGGTTTCTCCGGTCGCCAATTAAACCGACACTGGCCAAGACGATGGAACCGTGTTTATTACGCATTAGCCCATTCTAAGATTCTTTTCCATCGACCCCGTGGAAACCTGATATTCGTGTTCGTCGCACCGTTTCGTCCCGGTCGATCTCCTTGCTCGACGTTTTCCTTCGCGCTCTCCTACAAAAAAAGATAAAACTCCAGTTAATGCTCGACCGCGAAGGCTTCGGTGACAAATGGCCTCGCTAATAGCGCCGATTGAAATATTATGGAATTCATTAAAATCGGTAACGAATGGCCGACTATATTATTCGAGCTTATCTGGTCGGACATGCGTACCAGAGAACTTTCAAGACGGTTACACGATTTTCCAATATTCGCTCGTTCCAGTGAATTCATTACAGAAGTAGACGGACTGGTTGATACGTTCTACCGATCGGACGATTTCAACATTTTATGCGAGCGCCACCCAGAATATGATCGATCGATTCGATCCAGATGCTGGAAACGCGAACGATGCACTGGAAAATGCTGGTTTGCGCAACAATCTAACGACCGGCAGTTTTTATATTTTCATTTTCATTCGTTTCGATTGAAACTAAACTAACATGAAACGAAACTGAATAAACAGCTTTCGGAGATCGCGTATAAATCATGCGATAGACAGAACGAAGAATGCTATTTCCAAAGACGCGAGAACAACCGTGGTTCTAGGGAAGCCGGGAACGACACGTTTAACGGATTTGACGATTAGCTTCGGACACGATGTGTTCCTGCTTTACAGATCGTCGTGGGCGTTTACACCCGGTAGTTGTCAAACGGTTAACACTGGTTTCCTCTACGGTTGATTAAATTGCGTCGGACACTTGACCCCTGCTTCCCGAGCCCTGGTAAAACTGTGCGATTAACGATCCTGCCCTAATCACCAGACGCCATCGACGAGATTTCACTTTCCCGGAAGGAGAACAATGCCTGTCCGATTGCTGCTGATCGATTCGACTAGCTGCCGCTCTGGGATCGAACGAAACTGTTAGCTTACTTCCACCAAACGTTTTTACAAGAACACTGTAATTTTTACAAACTAACTTGACTTCGACGGACAAGTTCGATACGAAAATATTTCTTTGATCACAGAACCATATTAATCGCGTTACGAATAGTCGTTCATCAATGTTGTAAACCTTCTTATCGAAGACTTCATCTACCGGCTTCTCGTTTCGCTTCTTCTGTTACTTTACGAACTTCGCGCTTCTTCTATTGCTATAAAACGTACTTTGCACGACTTCGAATATTACTCGTTATCGTTTGCATCGAGAGTTAATTATTAGTTATATTTACATGCGAAAACACGCGGGCCAAGACAGGGACGCGTCGCGGTATTCGCGTGCCCTAGGCCAAGCGTCCAGCAAGTTTCCTTTTCTGCAAATGTTCGCTTCGGACAGCCGTAAATTCCTGGCTCTACCATGGTTCCAATTTTCTTAATTACTGTACTTTTTAGAACATGAAGATAGTTGTGAAAAATATCAAAGAATCTAAATCTTCGTCAAATTATGGTAATGACATCGTGTTAGCATCCGACTATGAAATCCTTAGCCGTTGAGCATGGATTTTCGAAAATTACGAATCGATTGAAACAATGGCGAGATTACGGAGAACGGGAAAATTAAGAAATATGTTAGAATTTTGTGGAGGACACTTTGATAGATCCAGGACAGAACGCCTACGCCGCGTATCGCATAAGTCGGTCCTGGCCGCGAGATATGCAGATACACCGAGGCTCTATAAAGCCCCGGGACACCTTGCGCGTATTACCGTTTCTTCGACTGTACGAGAGCAGTAAAAGAAGTCGGCGCATGGTTGGTAATGGGACAACTTCTTCGAGCGGCCCAAGCACACACATCCAGATGTTGCGGTATAATACACGAGAAGAGAGGGAGTAATGTTACTCCTCGTTACCTTCTCGTTCCAGCATGGACGACGTCTCATCGGGGGCAGCAGCCGCTGCGCAATGGAGTTCATATTTACAGGGAATCAGGTTCGGCTCGTCTTACCGATCTTGAACTTGCGCGTTAATCGTTGTTTCATGCAAATTACACGAAATCGCGATTGCGGTATTCGAAAAAATGAAAGAAAAGGCGGAAGACTGGTTAATCGTCGGAGTCTTTCAACGAAAGGGACGAAAAGCGAATTCTCCTGCGACGTATTACGCGTGACGCGTTCCACGCGACGAGTAAGAACCGCGTGAGAATGGTTCGACACGAGCCATTCGCTATAATAGTTCAACACTGTTTGTTTTACAACGCTTCCCCGTTACCGTGGCCCCGAGCATCGACGCGAATCAACGGTTGCACGGTCATTAAGACGTGTCGTCTAACCAGGAGTAATTGCAACGCCCGGACGAATCGTAAAAACATCGTGACACAACAGTTAGATTCTTCTGGTCAGATTTCATAGCGACGAGCTGCAGCTTGTCAAGGATATTTACAACTCCGAGCGGACGAGGTCCGGGTTAAACAACCGTTCGCTGGTTTTATCATTTTACTGCCGTGGCGATGCAAATTTTCCACAAATTGAATGTCGACAAGTTCCGGCTAATTGGCGCGTGCAACTCGGATTCGAAGAAACATCAGTTTCGCGGGTTTTACACTAAATTTTCACGAAACGGCCTCAGAGAAATTTACGGGGCTGGAATGCATCTTGGAACGGTTTGCGCGAAATCGCTACGGACACACGCGTGTCGCGTGCTTCTTCCGAGATCTTATCCTTATTCGAAACCAGATCTTGCATTAGCTACTTCGCATTGCACGCACCGATAAAACGAAACCAGCTTCGGGCTTATTTGCTTAAACATGTTGGCCAATGCATAGCGGTCGATGTCGTTCAATTTGCCATGCGCACTAGGAATTCGTACAAAATAGAACGTATTCCGATGAAAATTCGTCGGCGCCGTCCAAGTACATCTCTGTATGCCGTAAAGGCGTAAAGTCCACGGCTCAATGATTAAGCGCCGGCGCTTTGATTCCGAAAAATCTTGAGTTACCCTTGTTGATTTTATCGGAGGCTATTTAAACGTTGATAAGCGATTCGGAGAAAAGTTCAACACGATTTCTGCGGAACATCGTCGAATTCGCGAGTCATCGGGCAATCTACCGACTCACCTGTTGGTTCAAACTAGATCCGATCGATCGCCTCTTGATAATTAACAACGAATCGGTAACGAATCGCACGCGTACGATTGGCATTCTTTAAGAGCTGTATCGATAATAAGTGTTCTTTCGCAAACGCATGCTTTGTTCCAACTTCCCGTCCGATACTTTTAACGAAGAGACTTATCGATACTATCATCGTCGCCCGTTATTAACAGATAATAACCGCTACAACGTAAATAAATATAGTAAATTAAGGAACAATATGTATATCGTTTCTAGTAGTAGCAAAATGAACATTTCGTTTATCCGAACGATACATCTCCTCGCATCGATATCGCCAGTCACGTTGCCTAATTGCGAGCAACCAATTGTACGGCCGCAAGTGTTACAACGCTTCTCATTGAATATTATCTATCGCCGCGCCGTATGGATTATCCTTATCGAGCAGTGATCCGCGACCGGGCGTGTACCTCGATTCATTTCTCGGCGTAACGACGATAATGACGATCATTATTGTACAACTAAATCGAGTAATTACATAACATTAAAGGCCATCGGGGATCGTTTAAAAGAATCTGGATAAGATTACTATTATTACCGGGAGGCAATTTTCTCATAATATCGACAAAACTCGCGAAGCGGATAGGGTTTCTTGTAGAAGTCGAAACGGTTCTAACGGCGATCTTTCGCGATGTTTTCCCAGCCGATAGGTAGCCTTTCTATTCTATCCGTTCCGCGATCGTGCTACCCGGGCTCGAGATCGATCCGCAATACTCGCCGATCGATATTTCATCGCGGGCCCCTGGATAATGTACGTTAATCGCGGGCCATTTACATTCGAGTCGAACACGCGGTCTACAATATTGCCTCCTATCGGTTGTTCATTATTTCGTAAATAACGTTTCAATTAATGCAGCCGCGCCGTGTGCGTTTGGTAACTTTCCGGATTTTACGAGGACCGATCGACCAAACTTTTTCCAACGATCACATAAATTTCAGTCGCCGCGGCTATTTATGCTAATCCGCTGTTTCGCAGGCTGTCCGACAAGAAAATCGTCGAATTACAGGACGAACATTTGAAATATAGGATCGTAGAGTAAGCGGAAAGGAATCGGTGTATGAAACGGTAAAATTACTGGAGAATTATATTGTAAGCATATATATTTTTATCGAATCTAGGGAGATTTGTATTTACTATGGTTATTCGTGGGAACAATGTGCCGCGTTTTACGCCGAAGGGCTGCTTGTCCAGGAGGAGAGAAAGTTTCCAGATTTTCTGTCGTAGGTGGACATTTTTATGATTTATGGACAGCGATACGGTTTCTAGATTACTTTCACTTTGTACCGAAAGCTCGCTTCCCGTATCCTGTATTTCGCTGATGACGAAATACTTTACAACGAGAAATCCCCTTTTTATCTTCGTCGATGAGACACGCGTCGGTGTTCAAATTTCCTGTGACAAGATAATTAACTTTCTGTAATCTTTTATCCTCGTACACCTTGAATTTATGTGAAAATTGTATCCTGTTGCAAGCGGTTATTTCAGATTTCATCGCGAGCATAGAAACTGGGACAACAAATTCGTACAAACAACAAAACTGTTCAACGTGAACAAACTGATTATTCCACCGCGTATGACCGGGTTAATACATTCTATCGCAATGTAGTTGGTACACGCCTTTGCATTTCATCGATCAACATCAAGCCAACTCAGCACTTTCTCGTACATTGCTGTCAGGTCACGAAAAAGAACATCAAGACACTCGTTTGTGCTTTTTCTTTTATTCATGGGAAGCGAGTCTTAATTCACAGAATGCAATGACACGTGTTAAATACCCAATTGTAAGGCAGGAATCTCGGCTACCACACCGTATCGCTTTATCGGTGAATCAATGAGTCGCGGGTAACCATTCTTCTTGTTTGCAGTACGCGATGACGCGTATAAAGTCCCGACAGGAAGTCGCTGTTCATGTTCTATACGTTCGTATCGAGTACCTACCGTATCGAGTTTCATATTCACGCTTCCGGTTTAGCAATAAATTCGTATACAGGATGAATCTCGTAACGCGACGACTTCAAATGACTCCGAAGTTATTTGTTGCGCGAATAAATTTTTCAAACACATGCTGCGCGATTTTTAGGGGAACGTACAGTGCTGCAATCTATTTTTTGTTACTTTTCTTTTTTATTGATATGGATGTGCCCCACCGATGGTACACGTTAAACTATATCCATTCAAGCCGACATATTTATTTAATGCGCTAAAAGAACAGAGTAGAATATGTTTCCATCGAAAGAGAGAATGAGGCATTATAAAAAATGCGGTATAAAAGAAAGCACATATGTTTGTTTAGTTGTGGAGCAAAATCGGTTCGGCACGGAACGTGTTAAACGGAATGCCCATATTGTTTCTCGAATTCGGCTAAAGTACCAAATTCTCTATAAAAAAAAGTGTTACACCAAATAAGGCTTAAAATGAATTTAGTAAAAACAATGAAAAAAAATTATTTAACATTGTCTCGAGCACGGTGCATCGTCCTCGCGGCGGGAACACGTGTTCTCCGCATTCGTCCGTGGAACGTGGAACGTGGAACGCGTAACGCAAGGTGTCCGCGTCGTATCTGGAAGGAACGCGCGAACGACATTCCAGGGCAATGCGTATCGTTGATAAGCGACGATAACGCATACCACGACCCGGGGGAGCGAGCAAGATGAAATGAGACCGGGTCTCGCAGCTGGCCCCCTCCCTGCCCCCTCCCTGCCCCCCATTAAGAACAACTCGATCACCGGTTCAGGAAAAACTGCGATAACATGGTAGGGGGATCCCGGCGACGACGTTTGTTGCCGAATGCGTCTGCTTCTCTGTTCGTTATCGACGAATTCCTATCGGCGGCAACCCGTGACTCACCGCGAACGGCACCTATCCGCTTAAAAACTCGCCGCCGCTAATCCAAATTTATATGCCTAATCCGCTTACGATTACTCGGGCAGCTGGTTTTATCGATCCACCGGTCCTCTTCTTCGATCCTCGATCTTCCTCAGACATCGCCGGCCGAGGACCAAACGAACCGACATTGCGTTTTCTGCAATAAACCGATACCGCGTTTCACCGTGAATTCGTTTCGCAACAGGCACAAACGATCCGCGGTGAGAAAGTTCGCGAATCCCTCCGGACAGAGAGGCAATCTGCATCGAATCATCCTTACGATCGCGAGGAAACATGGTGCGCAATTAGGATGCAAAGCAGTCCGCATTTTCTGCGAGTCACGTTAACGATGGACGATTAGAGATCGTGGAGATCGTCTTTGTATTTCTGGTCTCCTGTTCTGTAGAAAATATTACGTAGACGTTACTGTAGACATCTGTGGTTGTCAGATTACAGATGACAGCTGACAGATTCAGTTCGCGAAATAAGGGACGGACGAGGGTTAATCGAGCTTCGTAGTATAGGATGTACGTATTTACCCGGAAAGAAAGTTGTGAAAATAAATTCGAAAAGCTGAAAAATTAATGCAATTTAACCGATGTCCTATGTCAAAATATTGGCGATGAAAACTTTAAACGGCAATATGTCGAAAGTGAAATTATGCGACACGCGGCGTTCTTCCTGACAACCACAGATATTACCGTAGTAGTATGGAAAAATGACTTGTTGTCTCTTACGAGCACGCGCGAAACTACACACGAACCGCAACCTTCGTCCATTACATTACGCGAGAAGGCGTGTTTACACAGTGTGAGAGGCGTCGCGGCTTCGGGACGGACCAATCGATGATTTCTCGAGTGTCATTAACGCATGCAGCGAATGATACTGGGAGCGGTGGCGGCTCTGATACACCGCCATTCCCTGTCAATCGTCTCGGAATCCCGGACAGAAGGAATCGTGGGCGCCCGCGATCGCATGCAAACGATAAGTTGATTTCGCCGTTCGCGAGCTGTCCCAGAGGAGACAACGGCGTCCTTGCGTTCCTTTGCATCTGCCTTCCGTGCTTGGACACCGGAAAATAAGCCATTACACGCCGGTCTCGCGGGATTAATTGCTTGTCAATCCGCCGAACGATCGCAAACACGATAAACCCGTGTAATCGTATTGTTCGATCGCCCGTCGGTCTGTCCTATAAATCTCGCCTCTTTGTTCCGAGATTGAATACATTTTTAGTTTGTCTGCCGTGGGAACTGTTGAATTTTAATTAACGAGAAACACGTCGAGTATACAACGCCGATGTATCCATTTACTTGGTATTCGCCAGAAGATTAAAGGATAATCCGGGACTGATAGTTCGTAACAAATGATAGCTCGTAATGTTTCAAAATTTCTTTCACTTGAAACACGTTTTTTTTTTATTAAGAAAATCTCGTAAGAGATTTATTGCAACATTAGGTAGGCACAAACAAAACGAAAGTATACAGAGCAAGAGTAACCTCCAATATAAACTAAAAGTAAGGGCATACCACTTTTTTTATTATTGACGTTTCATCGGGTTCGTTGTAACGGGTTTATTGCCGATCAGGTAGAAAAAGTTTGTTTCGCGGAGAACATCTGGCATAATCGAAGGTGGGCCCACCTCTTCGGTAGGTCAGTGCCTGTCGGCTGCGGATGTAATTGACGCGTATCGAAGCCAGTTGCCGATAAGGTATCGGTTCGCGACGTTATCGTGGTCGTTCGCGTGACGAAACGTGGTAGTCTTGTTTAAACCGAAACGCCGGCGTTTAACTCTGCCCTCGTTACTTTTATCGGCGAATCTTAAAGATCGATCCAGTCCAGCGCAACGTGCCGTGCCAACCGTCTCGGCTCTCCATTACGTCGTCTCGTGACGACGCTTTTTTCTGCTCGAATGGCAGCGTCGTCACACTTAACGAGACAAATTCGACCGTCCGTCAATTCTTCTCTTCCCGATCGAACGTTTACAGCGACTGGTGCGAGTGCGAACACGAGTTTGACGCGTGTTGTCGAGGATTAGTGTGATCTCCGTTCGCACAATTGCGGATACAGTGACTCCCGCTAATATTCCGACAATGTTCAAAAGACGATAACTTTTTTAGCACTGGAACATACGATTTGTGTGCGAAGCTAGTAAGAAAAATTCGATTGGAACAATGGTTGATCGTTTGGTTGGGTTAAGTGTTGCAATAAACGATATATGGTTGTCGACAGATCGGCGTAGGAGCCATGTCACCGGATCCGTACTACGGATCGCGAGAAATCGACGTAGAACCGGGAGAATCGGATCGCCTGCCGGACACGCTTCGGATCGAGTGAAAACGAGCACGGATTGATCGTCGGCCAATAATCAGGGATCGACACACGAGATCGGCCCAACAGCTCGCAACCTACGGCCTCCCCGCTGGCCTGGCCAGCTACTATGCGAATTGAAGCTCTCAGCATCCTCGTCGCGGTAAGTTTGTTAAACTATTTGTTTTTCAACCTGTTAACCCGGCTACGGCCGGCAATTGATCAACTGCTTCACAATTAACACGATAAAATGGAACCTGTTTCGCAACCGCGCTTCTTGCTAGGGTCGTTACTAATTTGCAAGGAAAATAATTTGTCTCTAATTTGATCGTAATCCGATTCAATAAATCAGATCGTTAACCTAATTGCGACGGTCTCTTGCAATTTCGCAACACGTAATATTTTGGTAAACAAGTATCGGACATGTCAAAAATTATTTACTCGGCAATAATGTAATACTCTGTATTTGTTGGTTCTAAAATTATCTCTCGGAAGCTTTGTTCAAAATTTTAAGTACCTTTGTATAAGTCAATCTGATCCGAAGATACGTATTATCAGTATTTTAATGATTTAAGTATTTCTTAAAAATAGAATCGGCACATGGTATTGAAAATATCTGTTCCGATATCGACCTACACAAGTTTGGACTCGTAGATGAAATAATTCGGTAAAATATATAGGATCTGAAAACTGTATTTCTACATTGACGTTCGGGTGAGAAAATGGCGACCGCTATTGGCAGTTTATAAATCGCGTAACGTTACATGTGTACATGTATCAGTTTCATCGGCGTGCGTTAAAACGACGCTCTTTGACATTTTGTTGCGACAATGAGCGTCATGTGATCAGCATACCAACGGAAACGATAATTACGATAACTTTGTGGCTTGTAAATCACTGGCACCATGGCCGGGGAATAGGTGTAATTGCCGTGCAGTAGAGTAACGCGTGCTTCTGCATATTTATCATTTTATGGAAATCGCAATGGCGACAGTTACAGATACCGTTTCCTTTCATTACTTTGGACAATATACACTTTACCGAACGCAGAAGCAGTCTCGCATACTTGATTACAATTTTAAACGATCCAGGATTAAACCACGAGTGACCAAAAATTTCCTTTCCACGCGTGATCTCGTAACATCGGCAAAAATGTTTGACATTTGCCGCTTTCCGTCAATTTCCGAGGGAAATAATCCGACACAAAGCCAACCTAGATTACATCGAATACACGCGTGATTTATGGCGATTTAGCATTAACGCTCTCTTGACTTTGCAATCCGTGGAATGCCGTTATCGCTGATTTCTTTGCTCTTTCGTAGAACGTTTCCAACTGTATTAAATATTTAAGTTGCCATCGAATGCAAATACCTGAATCATTGCGAACTGTACTACGATGGAGTCGCATGATTTTTAAAACTGAGCTATTCGGCAATAGAAAAGAAAAGTAACGTTCGAATGGAATTAGAGTAGATAGAATTGAGTAGAATTGAATTAAAGAGTAATATTAGAACTCAAGGTAAAATTCCGCATCGATCTGTTTAACAAAAATAAAAACGATCGCTGGTTTCTATAACGCCGTGAAAGAATCCAGACGTTACGATGGCTGGTCTTAAAAGTTCCTATTAGCCGGCTTTTTTCCGCGAGGAGAACGCGAGTTATTGCGGCTGGGGCTGTTGAGACCGCGTGATTTTAAGCCATTAACGGCGCAATCGTTCGTTCGCCGACATTGCGAGAATATAGGGGATTTTTGCGGCGAAGATCGATTACCGGTGCAAATTAATAAATCCAGCCTTTCACCGGTCTAGACTTCCAAGGAGATATGCGAGTCGCAACGCAGATTATAACATTACGCGTTGCAAGCCACCGGCGCACAATGCTACGAATTCGCGGCGGCTCTAATTGAAAGTCCCGAAAACTGGTCTAGCAAGGGATTCCGATCTTTAAGCTGTTCGAGTGGCAAAGCGTGCACCAAAGAGGCTTAATATTACGTTTCCTCGACGAACAATGGACCGATTCCATCTTAAGCTTCTGCATAAATCATTGCTCATCGGAGAAAATGCAGGATTTGCGAATTAGCTACGGAGATCCCTGACGTCGTCGTACCGGCAAAGATTTCTCACGATTGTGGCTAATTTATTGCGAGTTTTTCAACAAATCGAACGTAATCCTTTGTGCCGATTCATTTCGCGATCCTCGGCAATTCATAGTTTCGATATTAATTTTACACCATATCGCCGCAAGCGTGTTCTAAAGATTTCGCACACTTTGTCAACGAACTTCTGCTAATTTCAGTGCGCCCGTTCTTATCGCAGGTTAATAATAACGCTCGAGTACAGTTTACAATGTCCGAGTGACCACGCGACGATACGCGACAGAGGAATCCTATTATCGAATAATTACACCAAGTACCAGGTAATTCGGTTTATAGTTTAGAGCTTCCTCTCTCGGTGCTCGTCCAGATTTTCCTCCTGATTTCAACCCGGAAGCTGAATTGAATGAAACGTCAGTTTCCACGGATTCGATCTCAGGGTAAATCGTTGTCCCTGTTAATGGCCGATATCGCATACCAGTTTTATCTGGCCGACGTTAGGTGCCGACGTACGAATATTTCGCGTCAATTAAAGCATGGTTCCCACTGGCGTTCCGTCCACAGTCGCGAATCGTACACGCTAACGTTTGTTCTCGTTAAATATTCCATTGAATAGAATTCGATGTTATCGTGTTTTATAAAAGTTCTGCTTAATTCTTCATTATCCAACGTTCTGCATTTGTCGAGGCATTTGCACGAACGACGCCAGTGGATACGAAACCTAACACCGTGCAGCGATACTGTCCCGCGATTTTGATAAACGATGGTCGTGGTTAGCCGATGCCTCTCGCTCATCCGCGAATAATTTAATAATGGCAGATTAGCGGCGCGAGCATATCCGACGCGGACGAGTACAGCCGGTGCAGGAACGGACACGAGAAAATCGTGGCGACATTAGTATGCTAATCGTTCTCTCGGCGCCAATAGTCTCAATAAATAATTCTCTTAACGCGGACAGGCTGTCCGGCGCTGCTTATATCCGCTACCGTTACACGCGCATCCCCAGGGCCCGATGACAGTCTGATAACTTTCTAGGTTTATGCCACGCGAAGTAAAGAAAAGAGAACGAAAGAAAAGAAGAAGAAGAAGAAGAAGAAGAAGGAGAACTGATCCACCGATTCCGCTGGACCCGATCGTGCAATAAATTACGCCGACCGGCTGTATTTCATTTTCAGTCGACTCGCGTGTATCATTATCGGGATCTGCGATTATTTCGTCGTCCATTTAAAAGTCTCGATGTCGCCTAATGCAGGACGAGGGAGCCGAGATTCCTCCAGGTCATCGCGACGATGGCGCAGTCGTTAACTCTCTTGGCACAACGTAGCAGCCGGCGTGGTAAACGCCGATTCGGTTTCCTTGTCTTTTTTTTTTTAACGAACCTTGCATCTGAAACTTTCTGCTGGACGGCAACCGTGAAACAGATGATGCGCGATCCTATTAATATTTCGACTAATCTTCGAATCTCGATGAAACGAAACGTCTCAACTAACCCGCTATCACCGGAACAATCTAAAGCAACGGCGTTAGATAGTTGACGCGTTGTAAAGAAAACTCGGGCCGCGCAGCTATTAATTAATTAACCACCCAATAACTCATAATCCCACGCTTTTTATTCTTCGTAACGGCGCGCGGCGTTACGTTACACACTCGAAACTTTCACTGAAATTACGTGATTACCGAACTCCGGCGTATCCCAGCACCGAAGCAACACACACCGAAGCGATCACGAAGCGGAGAATTTCACAAAGTTCAAACAAGTCGCCATCGATCATGCGCACCAACTTTGTTGCGTAAAAAATCACGGGGTGTTATGGCACGCGCGTCAACTTCGATATAGGCGAGCGGCGATAACGCGGCAAAATGCCTCGTGTAATTTCTTCGTTACGCCGGCGTATAATTTGCCCTCTAATGACAGTGATCGACTAATTAATTGATCGGTTGCGAATAAATTCACCAGTGTACGATCGCGTGTTCTGATAACGGCACGCTAAATGTCGCGTTGCGGATGGATCGTGGTAGATCGACGGATGGTAGATCCGAGTGGGGAAAAAAGATCGTTCCGTGGATTAAACAAACAAATGGGATCCGAGCTGCACCGTGTTTGGTGTCGTTTCATTCAGAAAAGTGTCACGAACATGTTGCTAATCTTTGTGTAACAATTTTAGACAGTTATCCTCATTTTATCGTCGGACTGGGAAGCTTCCCGAACTTCCTAAACCGTCCACCCACGCGATCGCGCGTCCGACCGCGAAATAAAGCGATCATCGCGGTTATTATTCGCGCGGACGTTCGACGACGACGCGATCTTAACAATCTTGATAATCGACGCTCGCTTGCACACAGGAACTGGTTCGATGGAACTGGTTTAAGGGAAATTAGAAGAATTAATTGGTGGCTTGGTAGAAAGTACTTGGACGGAAAAATAGGGATAGTTGGTTAAGCGATCATTGCCGGACGCGAACGTGTGTTTAATTAATTGTTGGCTCGCTATCGGAGGAACGCGAAAAGGGGGGGTTTCCTAAGGTTCTTTTTGGAATAAGTGTCTCTGCGTAGCAATTTGAAGCTGCGCGATTGCATCCGTAGCTACTTTGTGGACACGCGGCATTACCTCGCGTAACATCGAATGTCGGATTTCTAATCGTTTGCTATTTGATCGATCGAATGATTATTCGAGTAGTGGGAAGCTGTATGTTTGTTCGTGTTCCTTACAGTTTATTTTATCAAATTACAATAGCAATTCTACTCTACCCGATAATTATCGTATAATGTTATGGGATTTGCCGTGTAACAAAAGGCCTCGCAATCTTGGGACATCTTCCTCGTGAGATTTGCAGATGGGGTGTCCATCGATACAGAAGAAGCCCACGTTCGTTTGGTAAACGCAACCGGATGTTGCCGAATGGACGCGGACGCCGCGCCGCCGCCCATTATCAACGGGACGCATCGTTGCGATCGAGCCTGTAATTTAAAACAATTTCCAAATAATATATTACGAATCGTAGTTAGGACTATAAAAGAGGGTTGGTCGGTCGGACGGTTCGCGTGTCCCGTGCTCGCTTTGTTCTTTCTGCCTTCCGGTGATTTAGCGAGTTGTGGGTGGACTTCTTCTCGGACGCGTTATCTTCCGAAGGTCTCTCGGATCGGCCGTCTCGATACCAAACAATTCATTCGCGAGGGAACATTCTTTATTGAAAAACAAACCCATTTTATTTCGTACAAAATACTTCGAGCGGCAACTTACAGTTCATCGTGTACTCTATCCAGAGGTTAACGAGAATCTTGTTGATATTTCAGTTTCACTCGATTAGCTACCATTTCTGAAGTATCATCGTGATTGCACGTTAGCGACGAGTAAATGTGGCAATTACAGAGTATCGACTTGTACGAATAGCAAAGCTGAACTTCTCGACGAACAGTTACATGAAACGACAGTTGACCTATAGTGGAAACTATCAATTACAGATACTATCGGTAACAAGCTTGTACCACGTTATTAATTTAGTTACGATGATAGAGTCAAGATAGGCAAAATGCAATTTCTACTAATTCTAATTTCAAGTTGAATCGAAAGCTGCTGCTACTAGTCAAATATTGATCTACGATATCGGACATACAGCGTCCGCTAACGTTATCTATGCGACAGGCAAACACAAAATTTGCCTCCTAAGATAGGAGATTATTCAGTTTCAGATAATACAATTTGAGTGAACTGGTAGCACGTCCGACACTATGCAGATGTTTGTTCAACGCGTTCGGTTTCGATAACGTCGGTGGACGTCTTCAAAATTTCATTTTCAACTAAAATATGTCTAAAAGTTAGCCCCAACTTCTGTTTTCTCGCGTAACTCTGATCGTTCTTACCCTCGAGCCGCGGAAGAAGAATGGACGCGCGCGATGAAAAGCTCTGGCGATCGTCGAGAGCCTGAGAGAATACGGTGAACGCGATAAACCGGACCGAAAGAATATTAATTGTTGACACAGCCAGTAAACGACATGGTCGATAAATCGAAACGGCTTCGAGGATACGGTTTGAAGAATACGGTTTGAAGAATACGGTCGTTGTCGATGGGCAAACGGTGTGTGTCGCGCTGCTGAAGGCTCCAATTACCGACGCCACTATTTTCTCACGTTACGACCGGCGTCGTCGTCATCGGCGGTGAGTTGCGTAAAAATTTTTCCGCGCGTTTCGAAAGAGCCTCTCTCGCGGACGCCGATATTCGAACCAGTGGCGTCGTTATTATCGATATGTACCGACTCGGACTTGTTACGACGCGCGACGTCGCCGTCGCCGTCGCCGGCTAACGGCACAGTTTCAACAACGGGAGAGCCGGGGCTTCGGTCTCTCGCGGATATACCAATAAATTAGCGGCGTCGGTCTATCCAATCGCGGCTCACCGGTGAACGGTTTATAGAAAATATGGCGACCAATCGTGGCAGAGAATGTCTGCTCCGCATGCCCGCGCTCGTAACCACCGCCTCCAGCTCTCCAGCTACGGCGGCGCAGTAAAATCTGGAATATCGCCGTGTAGCGTTACCATTATTCCGATCGTATCGCATTGTATGATAATCGCGCATATCCATCATTCGGAATTCCAGCTCCGCTGACCTGAAAATTTGTGATCCTGGTACGGGACGGGTTGCGACGGACGCGACGTCGACCACCGCGACGGAAAGGTGCCAAGGATGCTAACGAGCCAACCTCGTGGGCGGCAGCCATTTCGATAATCCGCGCCGCGGTTGCTCGCGATAGCCAATTCACCGGCAACATAGTTACGGATATACATTCCCCCTCGAACTGTTTAACTACCCGATCGTTTCTACGGGAATGTCCTCCTCTGCTTGACGATCGAACGTTTACCGAACGACCTGACCTGTCCGGGGAACGAACACTAACAACGACGTTAAAATTGCTCAACAATGAGAACAGCGACGCGAACGTGACTTCTCTGTTACTTTTGAAATTAACCCATCGGGTGCTAAACATTTTGGTGCGCCCTGAGAGTTGAACGCTTTTAAACGGTGCATGTTCTTTGCTTCGCTATCGAATTTGTTTTTGGTGTTATCCAGCTCGAAAGTTTTGGAACGGGTAGCCTCCGAAGACGTTCGAAAGCAAATGTTTCAAAACTGTTGAAAGAACCTTTCACTATATTTACGCGTGTCCAAGGGTCTTCTTTTTTTCTCTCTCACAATGGTACTAACGTTCTCGTTATTCGCTATACTCTCTAATACTCTGTAGTACTCGATGGGTGGAATATAAAATTCGACAGAATTTAGTAGAAATTTTTTTTTTGATATCTGCAAAGGCTACTATCACTGGAAACAAGATTGTAATTTATTGCGCTATCTTAAAATTCGTCTACAAAATTGAAAATTGCATAAACATCCGCATTCTACTCGTAAAAAATTTCCTAATAAAAAAATTGGGAAGACTTTTCAGGTTTGTTTTTAAAAAATCAAACTTGAAAGCTGGCGCAGCGATAGACTTGAAACGCGCAGGTTAATATTAATATTCGCAACGGACTTATTACTAGCTCCAGCCACAGTTTACATTCAATTACCCCGTTATCGTGGACTCGTGTTACCCCATATATCGGATTACGGTGGTTCACCATCGGCTTGTCCACCTTGCTCGAAGTTAATGGCCCGTTAAGCACAGATCATCTCGCGTTATGTCGCAATGCTGTACACCTTGACCAAGTACATTGCGCCTCGGTGACTCTTATTACTTGTACATTCTACGTACGATGTCGAACAGTTGCTTTCGATGGATGGGACAACGTCCGTTTCAACCCATAAAATACGCCATTTGTCGCGCGTTTCCCAAACGGTTCAAGCATTAAACTTTAAGGAGAAGTCGAGTCTCGTAAAAGAAAATTTATTTCTCAATTTTTACAGCGACTCCCATTGTGTCCGATCCGGACGACATTTTTTTCACGATTTCCGAATGATTTACGAACGTTACGATACACCACCAGGGTATTTCGTTACTAAATCTTTGAAAGTAAAATTTGATAGAGTTTGCAGAATAAATGTCTTTCACTGCATTGGATCTTGTTATCGAGAAAATCGTATTTGAACGTGGGAGACGTAATCGACTTGAAAACGTGCACTTTCGAGACGCAAAAAATTGGCCACCCTGTCCTAAAGATTCCAAAGAAGATAACTGGCCGGAAAACGAACAGTTATCGGAGCATGAATATCCAGAATTTTTCGAGAATGGGAAAAATTCAGTGTTCAAATATTTTGCGAAGCCATTGTAGAAGTGTATATCGTGCTCTCGCGTGGGTATCTCACGTGCGAGACACGCCCTCTTTTAGCGTAGCGGTACAGCCTAAACAGTTGCGAGGACACGCATAAACTTGCGTGTCGCGGGAGATAATCCAACAATTTTGAGCCGGTAACCGGTAACCGGGAACCGGGAACACAAAGGGACGGGGTGCTACGTGCGCGCACGCGTGTGCCGAGGACAGGCATAAACAAGTCGATAAAACGCGTCCTCCCGATACCAGCTCTGCATCTTTGAATGTTATCGGTCCACCATGCACGAGAGGGTACCTACATATATCGGAGACACAGCTGACGTTCGAACGCGGCGGATATCGGAGCACGGACACTTCAGTGGCCGTGTACCTCCTGAAAATTTCCTGTTCAACATTTTGCTACCATCGGACCGCTTTAACCTCTGATCCGGTCACGTACGAATTAATCTATGTGTATAATCTATACGGGATGCTAAAAAATTAATTGCTGTTTAACGCGACGATGAAAGCACACGAACCCCATGCCGTGACATTTTCTTTACAGTCACAAAAATGTCGTAGAATAGAGCAGAAAATTTATATTTTTTGTATGGCTACGTTTATCGGAACGCTTAAATAATGATTATAAACGAATCACATTTTATTTCATTTAAAACGAGTATTTGTTAGATTTTGTTCAAAATTAAAATACGGAAAGGCGTTGACTTGCACGCAATGTGAAAGAATTACGATATAGGAGTCTTTTTGACATCGAGGATATATACTTTCACCGATTGCGAAGAATCGAATAGGTAAATTGTTATCAATTTCGTTTTAACGAATCCCGACACGAGCACCTCGTGCACTGATTTGAAAGTACGCGTCTTATAAATCCCCACGAAAGTCTTCCTCGTTCGAGCACCGTGACTTACGAGCGATCAGCTAATATTTTTCTCTTAGGCGAAACGACATTTTGCCATACGCACACGGCCGAAACGAGTTTGCAATCCGAGCGCTGTAACTTCGCGAGCCTCTTTTATGCTCCGGGTCGCTTCGATAAATCTTTATCCGGTGGATTGATAATAACAATCGAGAGGACTTACGAGGTCCAGCCTGATTATCGTAAACGCGAGATCACGATCGATTTCTTCAAATTGCCGAGGACGTGGGTCCGAACGAGAAGCTTGAACCCCGAAGTATTTCAACGATTGCTCGCTGTCATGAAATCCGCGGAATTTCATCTTCACAATTTTGATACAAATGCATAAAGATCCGCGGTTTAGTAATAATTAATGGAACGTCCTAATACTTTTGCTGGTTGTCTTCGTGGTTCTTTCGAAAGCGAACTTCCTGTGAAATCGACTGCGATCGTTGCTAAACATCTCTATCGTTATTGGAAGGTAAAGGATGCCCGAACAAAAGAGTAGATCCTCAGGAAATTGGCACATCGATGTTCATCGATAGTTTCGAGTCGAGTCACCGTGACGCGTTGTGCGGTACACGCGAGTGTTCGCGGATCGATTAAAATCACGTCGTCGTCGAGAATTCCTTTGGCTTATGCGTGTACGCATGTATGTAGCAAGTAACCGATAAGAATCCGAGAAGCCTGCGTGTGGCCTGTTGTCTGTAAATATCCGTTTAATCTACACGCCGCGTCCCATCAAGGCGCGAGTCCCTCGTACGCTGGGCGCCAGTCAGTGAACCGTTCACCCCGACGAACGATGGCTTAATTAAGCGGCACCAACACCGACTTATGTTTTATTGTCACATTCCTATAAATCTCCGGAAACCGACTTCGCTATTCTGGACACCCCAACGCCGTTTCCGTCTCTATCCTCCGCGACGCGAACGACTCTCACTTTTAACTCTTTTGTCCGCGTATTCGTTGGAGAACGAATCTCTCGAAACGACCGGCGCGATTCTGAACGAAGATTCTGAACGAAAATTCGCTCGAGCTTGGAAGAACAAGTGTGCTGCATCAAATGTAGGACTCTGCATGGCATACACTTAAGGACTGCGTCTCCTAGACAGACGACACTCGCGCGTGACTGCACACAATCACCACAATACACTCACACACCGCTAGACCACGTATACGTACGCGAGGATTGCAAGGGTCCGGGATTCCACTTCTGATTTCTCAATAATGCAAAGACGGGGTTTCTTATTAGTCAAAATCGGTAGATAAAAGATCAATCTAGGGGGCTATTTGCCTCAAAAGTCTTACTTTTACGTTTACGACGCGTAATTCTCATTATTCGGTAGCATATCGACAGCCACGATAGGCGGCAGCACCGTCGTCTCTCCATTGCTACTCGCGGCTCCGCGACATGCTGCAGAATAATGAGAATTACGCGTCGTAAACGTAAAAGTAAGACTTTTGAAGCAAATAGCCCCCTAGATTGATCTTTTATCTACCGATTTTGACTAATAAGAAACCCCGTCTTTGCATTATTAAGATATCAGGAGTGGAATCCCCGGACCCTTGCAATCTTTGCGTACGTATACGTGGTCTAGCGGTGTGTGAGTGTACTGTGGTGACTGTGTGCAGTCACACGCGAGTGTCGTCTGTCTAGGAGACGCAGTCCTTAAGGTAGAAAGTATATTTTCCTTCGCTTTCTATATTGCCCATAATTATGAAAATGGTTCAAGTCGTATATTTCTTGTTTCGAGGCATTTAAAGGAAAAGGATATTAACACTAAATCTAACGGTTAATTTTTGACGATATCGTAAAAATTACATTGAATTCGTTCAGTTTCAAATAATGTGATGCCAAATAAACTGATAAACTCATTTCTTTTTATAAATTTTCACTTGGACCACTTTCATAATTTCACAATTATGGGCATGTGTTGGCAAAATAAAATAATAAAATAAACGAGTATTTCGAATAAATAAAAGTGAGAGACATTTATTTCGATACTTGGTATTATGGCTTCTAAAAAGCCAGCACATCGGCAAGAGTAGTTTCGTTTGAAAGAGTATTAATTCTCGCATCGTTAACGCGTCTGCCTCATAATTAATTAATTGGCCGTTACGTAACATGTTACGGACGACACGACACGATGAAAAATCGTTGGGCAACGCGCGTTTGTTAGCTTGTCCGGCTTTCCCGCTGGTAACGACGACAAAATGGAATTAAACAGCCGATAACGACGGTCGAGAAGCGTTATCCGACCTCTAAATTCTAGCGACAAGATATGTTCCGCAATTAAGTCGAAAGCGTGGCGGAGAAAGGGTAAGAAAGGTGAGAGGAGAGACGACGAGGTGCGTGCGAGAAGCGAGAGTGGCGAGTGGCGAGTGGCGAACGCTGCCGCCGCGCCGCGAGGCCTGTTTTGCATAAAAATTATAAGCCGAATTAATGTTTTCACCTCCGTAAACGCGTGTACCCTGTGCTCATGCGCCACACGTAGTTTGCAGTCGGCCGGTGCGTGACTAACACAGTGGTTTATTGCACGTTAATACTGATCCGGTACCTCCGGTACTTTCTCACGCGCGATCCTCGACCCACCCTCTCCACGACTCTCGAAAGAATGCAGTCACTTTGCACCGTCAAACTTCTCTCGGTTCCGTTCTCAAATTATTTTATTTTATTTTATTCCTCACTTTTCTCCCCCTTTTGCCGCGCAGCTTCGATTTCGACAGTTTTCGCTTCTAAATCCGAAGAAACGGAATCATTCGAATTCTAGAGAAGTCACCAACAATCGCGACTGCCATTCCTGCGACATCGTAAAATTCTTTATTTTTCTGTATTTTCTGAAGCTCCGTCGACGCATGCTCCAACGATCAGGGTTGAATTACATCTGTAATAACTAGTATAACTATAAAACAGTAATTAGAAAAATATAAAAACACCGTAACGATGTTTTTAATGCGACAAAGTCGTCGAGGGATCAAATCAATTTTTATTTTCTTCCTGCTTCCCAAGATCCGCAGTCCTAGTAATAAGCTTAGAACAATATTGATTTCGATGGAACTTTTTTCTGTTTTCTGCAGGTGGTTTGGCTGACCGCAGTCCTGTGTCCGCGGCTTGTTGCCGCCAACAACCTGACATTATCTTTCTCTTCTCGTAGGACCAGAGAACATCCTTTCAGAGGACATATCGCTCGCTGGTAAGTTGCGCGCTGGTTTTCTTTTTTATAATTCTGAAAATGTTATAAATAGGCGTTGGTAAAAAGTTTCACGGAAAAGAAATAATAAAAATCAAGAGCTCCCGAACGGATACAACCCGCAGTAGTAGGGATGAGTTTAGAAATATCGCGCCCATCTTTGTTTCGGGTGCGGAATCGGGACATCAGCGCACGTACCTCGTCACCGTTCAACCTTCGCACGGGTAGCAAGTTTATCGTGAGCCGCGTGACACATATCGATCTGCAGAATATCAATTTTCAATGAGTACCGGCGAGCGAGCCCGTATATCTCATCGGCGTCGTGGCGAAGCCTGCTCAATATTTATTATCGCGAGTGTCAGCCTGTCTTAATTATTATTAATGACTCGCGCGATACGTTCGCCCGGCGAATACGGAATCGGCCGAAGTATCGTTTTACAAGCGGTATCTCCTTTTCTAGTCCCCCTTTTCTTTCCCCACCCTACGTTACTCCACGAACTGCATTCTACCGCGCGATTTAGACACGAGCCGCTAAGTCACCGGCACGAGTGGAATGTCTTCTATCGAACCGTGTTCCGGTTCCCCGGATTTTTTTCCCTTTTCTTCTCTGTTTCGCGTCACGCTCTCTCCCTTCGTCTGCCCCCTCCTCCCCACTTGTTGAATTCAATCATTTCAACAGTTGCGCTGAGAAGACAAAAAATTGAAAACAACGATTTTTTAAGTAGCACTCCACTTTTCATTTTTTTTTAATTTTTTCTATTGTGCCAAGATTGTGCTAAAGTATTATTCATTTTTTTTATTAATCATTTTTTTTAAAGTAATACTTTTTTTTTTAAAGTGAGGGGATCGTACTTTTTATATTATAGTTTTAACCCTTAGCACTCGAGTGGCGACTCAGAGTCACCGCTATTTATTATATCATTATTCACACAATATTATTTAAATTATTAAATATATGTTGGTATCTAATCAATTACTAAACCTTTAAGTATTGTGTGAGGTGTTATATCAATTTCGTATCCATAAAATGAGAACAATTATACAGGGTGTTCGACAACAGGTGGGAGAAAATTTAAGAGGTGGTCCTCGACGATAATATAAGACGAAAATGAAGAATAAAAAAATTGCGATTTCGGCTTCGTTATTTATTTATTAACACTTAAAAATCCGCCTTAAATGCGGCAACAAGCCTAACAAAAGTGTACGTTGCGTACGTCATAGAGGCGCGCGACAGTCGCGTATCAAGTGACAGATGCATGCATACCTTGGTTCTCATTTGGGGCCCCAGCGAGGCGAAAATATTTAATAAATCGTTGGACGACATTGAACCTACCTACTCGTTAATATCCACAAGGACATTTCTAATATCCGCCCTATGAAATTATCGAGTAGAAGGGGTAAATGCCATTTCATTTTTAAATTGTTCTCACACGAGTAGTTTACTCGAGATCGCTATAAAATGGTATCCATTGTGTCCATAAATGTTGAATAACATCCTCGCAAATGCAAGTATCCACAAAAATGCACATTCGTACCGGAATTCCGCACAACTAATTCACGTTTGATGCACGTCAATCTGATTTACGCACACGAAAAATAAAATACCAGTGAAATTAATGCGAAGTCTGTTAGCGCACCCACTTAAATAACAGCCTAATTCAACGTTTTAAGAAAATGTGTTCCTGCATGAAGAATCGTTCGTACAATGTAGCATCCGTATACACACTGATTCGAGACAGCTGATGCGATTCATGTTACACGCACAAGATATTTGGCGGTCACAGACAGAATGAGAAAGAATCACGAAATTCGTGAAAACAGGATAGAGAATGTATCGGTATAGCAACGCGCGGTGTTTGGGCATGAGTTTCCTGTAGATCTTCATTTGTTTTATCGATCAGGCATTGACCGCGTCAGCTGTCTCGAATCAGCGTGCATACGAATGCAAGCGTGTACGGACGATTCTTCTTGCCCAAACAAATTTTTTTGAAACGGTGAATTGGGGTGTTATTTAAGTGGGTTTAATTCACATTAATTTCACTGATATTTTATTTTTCGTGTGCGAAAGTCAAATTGATGTGCATCAAACGTGAACTAGTTGCGAACGATTCCGGTACGCGTGTGCATTTTTGTGGATACTTGCATTTGTGAGGATTTTATTCAACATTTATGGACCCAATGGATACCATTTTATAGTGGTTTGTTCCAGTGTATTGTATACGGTGTTGTAGCGCAGGATAACGATTTGTGGATATGTTGGAGAACAATTTAAAAATGAAAGAACATTGATCTTTTCTACTCGATAATTCCATAGGGCGGATATTATAAATGCCCTTGTGGACTTTAACGAGCAGGTAGGTTCAATGTCGTCCAACGATTTATTAAATATTTTCACCTCGCTGGGGCCCCAAATAAGAACCAAGGTATGCATGCATCTGTCGCTTGATACGTGACTGTCGCGCGCCTCTATGACGTACGCAACGTACACTTTTGTTAGACTTGTTGCCGCATTTAAGGCGGATTTTTAAGTGTTAATAAATAAATAACGAAGCCGAAATCGCAATTTTTTTATTCTTCATTTTCGTCTTATATAAGACGTCTTATATTATCGTCGAGGACCACCCCTTAAATTTTCTCCCACCTGTTGTCGAACACCCTGTATAGAATGGAATTATTCTAGGTCAGAAGAAATGTTTAATTTCCGAGTTAAAATAGCTCCGAGTGCAAAGGGTTAATATTCGTGCAAAACTCGACACAACAACTGTTGGAATGATTTAATTGAACGGCGAGGGCTTAACTTCTAGGAGGCTCGAAATAGCCTTCTCGAATGGTAATCTCGAAGCGCTAAATCTCCGCGCCCCCCGAAGAGGAGCCCCCGATTCCGAATTCGTTTTATACCGAAACGAAGAAGAAAAAAGTAGTCTCTTGTCTGATCTATGCCTCTCTCTTTTTTCTGTTCTCTTCGCTCCGCCATGGCGCGGCGAACTTTCCAGGACGCAGACCTCGGACGACACGACCAAGCGGATGACTTATCGAGAGATGAACATGATTCTGCGACAGGAAGGAGGCGAGGACGGGCTTCCAGTCGATTGCTGCCCTACGGTATTGGAAATGGTGGAACCGGTCGGCGGTCGAAATCGGGACGACATGTACGTCCAGCTCTATCGGGATGGCCAGAACGCCCAGAGGTTCTTCGAGTACTCCTGCAGGCCAGACGTCCTCGACAAGCCGTGCAGGTTCATCGACCGGAAGTTCAGTAACCAGTCCAGATGTGTGCAGAAGTTCTCGTACACTTACGCTATCATCGAGAATTCTGGACCGAAGGTACACATTCGAAAACCTCGCAGGCCTAGTCTTGTATCCCGTTAACCCTCATCCTCCGACCCTCGTTTCATCAACCGAATCTGTTCCTCGGTGTCGCATTGAAACGGTGGTAAAAGACCGATGAATTAACATTATTTACATCTTAGGTTTCTCGATTATGTGTTTCGCATTAAAAGAATAAAAGACACAAAGTTTCGGGCACAAATTTACTTACAAACAACTTATTTCGGGAAGACTGAGAATTGATGCGAGCTACGGAGGAGGGTTAATTAGTATTTTATTGATAAGATACAACGGAACTTAGTCGAAAACACGTTTAGAATATATGTATTGTAAGTGTTGAGGATCCTTTAATAGCAGAATAAGGATTGAACTCGATCGACTGTAAAAGAAAACTGTTTATCGATAAAGTAAAAATGTAAAGACACGGAGATCACAATTCGAATGAGCAAGGCGTTGCTCGGTCAAGGACTGTTGCACGACTACTAGCTAAAAAGGCGGAAGAAGGGAAAACTTTGCCGTGAACCCTGCATCGCCGAAACGGTCAGCGGACACATGGCTTTTATGGCCTGGCCTGAGCCTGCGTCAGGCAGGGAAACTCGCAATGGAAAATTTAGAATTTCAAAATACAATCTCGATACAGTCACATTGTTATTGTTGATTTCTGGGGTAAAAACACATTCGTGCACCCTTTTCGGCTAACACCGTTCCGTGTTCCTAGATTTTTTTCACCGTTACAGAGGACAGAGAACCTGGCAATTTAATATATTATTCATTGTATAGATAGATAGACAGCGCTAACCATTGCAGCTAAAATACAGACGTCGACCGGTGAATAGAGCCGTAGTAAGTTAGCGGAATATGCAGCAGTCTAAGACAGTCGAACGAAATGTGTATGTGTAAATGCGTACTTGGGAGAACTGAGAATCGGCGCTGTTGAGGGAAAACAGGGTGTACATACATATCATGTATAGGTTCTGACTTGAATGATGTTTTAATAAATTGATTCGAACGTTTCCTTTACGATACGACAGAACTTTCCCTCCAACCTAATAGAATGAAACAACTATGACAAAATGAGGATAAAGCTGATCAGAGTTTGTCGATCATTGTTTCCAGAAGGGTGTGAAAGGGGAGCACAAGAGGCACCATAGAGAACGTCTGACGTTCACCGCGAACACGGAGGGTGGCTCGATGTGGACGTTGGACTACATCAGGGTACGAAGCGGCTGCAGCTGCGAGGTCATGCCGAAACCGAAAAAGAAGAAGAAGTGCAAGAAGTGCAAGCCAAGGGGTGACCAAGACTTCTTCGACCTGGAGACGTGAGGTCCGTGGAAGATTCGAGGAAATCGGTGTGGACCTGCCTCGAAAGCGTATATTGAGACTGAGAATTTCGATTGTACGATAGAGCGAGATGAAAACGTTACCAATGCCAGGGTTCGCTTTCATACCCGGGGTCTACGTACTCCGTATTGATGGTGTTTGATCGTTAGACTGAGAATTTTTATGCGTTTACCGTATCAACACATTTTTAAACATTCGATTCGCCATTCATAATTTAATGATCAGCAAAATCGAACTCTCCTTTATCCTGATGATAGCTTGCAAATAATTCGCAGTCTACCGATCACATTTAACGCGCCTTTTTAATATTAGCATCGTTTGTACTAATATATCGTCGACGAGATAGAGGTTGTTTTTTATTATCGTATTTATGTACCATTTAACGATAGACTTTACGGAGGAGGTTCTGACAAACTCTATTCGATCTGTTTATCTGTTCGATAGCGATCGCTATAGCCGAGTCGAATCGAGTTCTTTTCTCTATCTGTTTTCTTAAAATGTTAATCTGCACTCAATTTTTTAATTCAACGATAATATTACAGTTTTCGAAAAAAAGTGTATAGAGTTTGCTTAGGCTATAGCAGAACGAAGTCAGTAGAATCTCCTTAGACGAATACGGGCAGATCGAGAAATTCGAAACGTTCGAAGTCATCTCTCAGTCATGAAACGTCGGATATAATTATGCAAATTCACATCTCTATATCTTAGTGTCGCGAACAATTTTTAAATTCCATTTCAACCATTGATGTAAAAAGGTATTGCATGCAAATCCGAGTAGAAGAAAGCGGCGATTTTTAAATTAAATTTTCTTTATTGTGCCTTTTAATGCCCCGTATATTTGCAACTGCAATAAATGCTGTAAAAAATCTGCAAACTAGTTGTCGAAGTACGCGTATGTACTGGATAGAGCACACTGCGGATCTTTATGCAAAATAAAAATGTTCTGCATCGATTTTGGGAAACATGTGCTAAATAAAAATACATGTCATCGTTTAATAGTTCTTTTTATATGGAAAACAAAGTAATAATGTTCTTAGATTTTTTAAGCGGTAACAGATGAACGTCTCGATGAATTTCGTATTTAACGCTTAGGTGGCACTTTCCGTTTTTACACGCGGCCAGTTCTTATCATACGCTCATACCTGTACATTGCAGAGTCGTGCCTATTTGTTAAACTGTAACTGTAGTTTTATTATTAGTTGTAGTGTAACATGTTACAGATCTGCGTAGAATTTGTTTATGGTAAACTGAAATTTATTCGACTAATTCAGCTTCTATTTAACAACGATTATTATGATTGTTTATCTTGTTTCTAAAGCACTGACTAGAAGAGCTAAAGAACGTTGCGCGAGGTGTTGCATTGCCTAGTAGCCATGACAAATATTATAAATCCGAGTACGAGTTAAGGCAAACTATTGAAAAGTGGAATAGCAGTTCTGCTGTCGAAAACACGGATTTGTTAGGAGTGTTGCGCTTAGTTTATATGTATAGTCGACTAAGTAAATACTTTTCTACGAGGTTTAACTTTTAAGTAAATGTACACGTAAAGCATAGATACATGTTTTGATATAATTAGAAATGTATAAACAAGATACGCACAAAGAGCTTCCACCATTTTAACAATCGTTACGATATATCTACAGTCTTGTACATATCGAAAAAAGGTACCGAGATATTAACAAAAAAATATATTTTTATTCTGTTTGCGTTTTGTATTAGTGTAACATGTAAATTATAAGGAATAATATCATTTCATTCAGCATTTAGAAATAGTATTCGATGATAATGTACTTAAATAAATCGCAGTTGTCCAATGTACACAGCCAGAATCACGAACAAATAGTTTATGTTATGCCATTTCTCCATTTCAAAGTATTTATGAATGTACTATAGTAAATTACAACGTACGTTTATCGTTAAGAATCTTTAAGGTAAATGTTTTTTTTACTGATATAACTAACGATTTCAACTAGACAACTCTCGTGTATTATAACTATGCATCAGGCTTACAGATTTATGTTCTGCATCGCCATGTAAACATTGTACATAAATGATATTAATACAATTGTTATAAAACGTTACTCTCTCATTTCCTATTTTATCAATCAGTGGTCAGTATAGATATAGATCCATGATGATTCGCCTTTTGATCGTAAACGAGAATTATTACCTTACACTGTTTTATACATAAATGTTTCAAGAATCGATCTGTGGGAACAGATGGGTTAGATCAAGATTTTATTGTAAAAAATTAGGTAAAGGTAGTCAAGGGAGTGCTCGTTAACATCATTAGTAAAAGGAGTTGTTATAAACATTAAACAGCCAGAAATAATAAATTTATCTGTGAAAAGTATCGAATAAATTAATGCGTGGGAATGTTCATGGTTTAAAAGATTAAGGATTACAATATTAAAAGCAAAACTCAAGAACAAAAGATTCCTATTGTGCGGGCTAAACTAACGGAGCATCGACCGAGCGACCGAAAGGATCGCCACGGTCCCGAAACAAGCGAGCGCGCCCGCCAAAACGTTCGCCCGCAAGGTTGTCGAAGGAATGCTCGTTAATATCATTGGCAAAAGGAATTTTTATAAACATTAAACAGCCAGAAATAATAAATTTATCTGTGAATTGTATCGAATAAATTAACGCGTGCGAATGTTCAGGGTTTTAAAAGTTATTCCGTATCTCGAATACTATTAGCCACTTTTACTAAAAAATTAGTTGGTCAGATAGGCAAAGGAGTGCTTGTCGACATCGATGTAAAATGGAATTGTTATAAACATTGACCAGCAAGAAATAATAAATTTATGAATAATTGCTGTCACAGCGATCGACATCCATCGATATTCGATGGGGTGGGGATGGTCGCGCATCGCTGCACACGTGCCGCCCGAGTTTGGCGAGAGCACTTCGTCAGTCAGTTACTCGTGGTTATTCGTGTGTGTAGGTTGTGTCGTGTGTGTCGCGTGCGTCGTGTGTGTCGGCAGGAGCGGTTGGGTTCCGAGACCAGGAGAACCAGGGACATCCCAGGGGTGATCAGGGGCCTACCAGAGGTGGACAGGGGTCATCTAGTCCCACGTCAGACCTACTTTCAACAGCAGATCAACGAAAACCGGTAAGTAATATTCTATTATTTTTTAATGCTTCCTTTGTTCTATCGTGACCAACTTTCAAAATAAAATAAACTTTCCTGTTCTTCAACGAACACCATCAATTATTATTTCTAATGTTCTAATTGGAATTTCCACCGGAACTTTCAATCTTCGATGCTCTATTATAAGAAGCTGTGAGACAGTACGGGTGTTGCGTCCACATTTAACTAGATTTAAGTTGAGCTTAAGATCTTTCTCCTCGATCTATTGGTGAAATTGACAATCTTGTGCGATGATAGCTGGTTTGATTCGCACTTATATATCTAATTTATGTATTTGGTTTACAATCGATATTCCTCCGGTCAAAAAACCTGCTCAGGTTAGCTTTAGTATTTCTCTTTGAAAGAATCAGAGCCTTCTACCTGATTCGCCTTTGACCCCCCGTGGATCGGAGACTTCTTCTCCGATTCACATCTTTTGCTCCGCAATAATTACTCGACATGCGAAATTTAGTATAAGTTCGTCATTGTAAGAAAGGGAGCCAGGAGGAATATTGAATTCGTTCTGACTCCCTTTCCGGGTCTCTTGTGCAGTAACTAGGGCTGCAGGTGAGCTCAAAGCGGGTAGCTCGCATCGATGCAAGCTACTCGCATCAAAGCGGGTTACTCGCATCGACGCCATCGGCTCGCATCGGTGCGAGTAGCTCGCACCGATGCGAGCACTCGACTCGGTTCGATCAATCCAATCAAGCTTAGCTGAGCTCGCACCGAGTGTGCGATTCGTTCGAAACGAATGGCTTGCATGAAGGAGTCGACACGCAATAAATTCAACCTTCCGCAGGTCAACATCATAAAAATAACCAAGTTCAACTTTGACAAGACTCAGAAAAACAGACACCACCACCTAATACAACTTTCAGCAGACAGCA
>CM052198.1:12257521-12307042 GCA_028455805.1 Lasioglossum figueresi | reverse complement strand
TATATTCGCTATTTCAATTATTTCAATAATTTATTGTTAAAATAATTATTTAAATAAATAAATGTTTATAATTCGTTGCTATATTCATTATTTCAATAATAATTTTTTATTAACAAATTTTTATACATTATAAAAATTTATTTATTTAAACAATTATTTTAACAATACGTTAGTATTGAAATAATAATGTAAATAATGAATATAGAAACTGTTGGTTTTCTGGGAAGCGGGATATTAAAATAAAGAAAACGTTTGTGAAATTCACTCTTGCAATCGTTCTCTAACCCTCTTCTAATGCGACTGACTACCGGACTGCAACCAGGACAAAAGTGCAACGCTAGTCGGGCTGACGGCCCTTAGCTATATCTGCATCTATGCATCATGGCCTTTGGATCTAAGATGCTCGGCCTTGAAAACAAACATTTGACCCGCGGTATCTCCATACTTGAATACTACAGAACAGATGTGACGCGGTATTAATTTTTGCCCTTATATCGATAGAAACAAATTATTAAAAAGTATTTATTTCAAATTTTTTTAAATGATAAATAACATTAAATAACTATTACAATAAATAACGATTATTACAGAATATTTTTCGTTTACGAATCATTATTTTATAAATATCGCAATAATTTCCAAGTTAATTTCAAATTCCAATACTTTTTTAGAATATTACGTGATTACTACTTTCATTTTTCCTACATCTATAATGAAATTATACAATAAAAAGTAATCTTTTTCTAAGAATTACAGAATTACCTGCGGTACTAAATCTATTTACCTACGTTACTGCACCGACGAGATACTGTTATCTCGTCGGTGGTGGAACTTTTAGCGATGTGGTCTTTCAGATCACTGTAAATTCCACCGTTATCCCCGCGCCCATTCCGCCCACTTACCGTCCCGCGGGTTAGCGCGGGGCTGGCAGTCTTTAACAGTATCTCGTCGGTGCTGGCAGTCTTTAACAGTATCTCGTCGGTGTTATCGGTAACTTAAATACCTATTTTCCCATATCACGTACCATTAAGGTGTCACACCCTATGTTACCGACAGTACGCCGATTTAGGAAGTACTGGGAAGTACACATCGAAGCAGACCTTTAGGAAAATCAACAATTCCTACTTCGAGTTTCATGTAATAGCACAGGGGTGAGTCTTCAATTTTGTCTCGTCGGTGCCACAATGTACATATAATATTGTAATTTTCTTGGTGAAAAGCAAAGAGTATTACAACAATCAATGTGTTCTTTTTTTTCCCACCTTGTACATGACTACTTCCGAATTTGACATATAATTTCCGAAAATTTGAAAATCTCGAAAATTGAGTTTTGGATTAGAAGAATACGATAGCGAAGGAGGTGGCACGAAAATTCAATGCCACCCCCTTTATGATTATGTTCTCCTATTAGAAGCCCGTAAATTTTCGAAAAAACGGGAAATTGAGTTTTCCAAGGTTTCGCTGTTTCTGCAATTCCAAATTAGTACAGTAACTCGATGACGAGTTATAGAAATCAGTGAGTAGGAAAAATTGGTGGTTCAATAAATATATACGCAGATAAGCTTTTTTTTATAGCGGTGTCTTTATTTATTCATTGTAGATACATATATAAAATATTTGTATTTCGATATTTTCGATATTTTCCCGTCGATGACCAGAGCATTTTCTTCGGAGTCGATAATGTAGAATCTCCATGTAGTTACGACTTATGGATTATATCACTCGCACAAAGTTTTCTTAAATAAATTAAACTGAAACGTACATATTTATGCATTAACATACAACCACTATCAACCATTAGCAGTATAGAGTATAAATTTAGACATTCGATAAATAGTTTGCAGGCTATGTGAAAATTATTTATTTTCTTTCTTTGTTTGTTATTATTTTTTAATACGTCCGTAGACATGAAAATACTGTGTAGACATTACGCAATCTAACGCGACAAGGAATGAAGAATGATGTAAAAATACAAAAAATAATTTTTATCCAGAAAAAACCCGAGAACAAATAGAATCGAGCCAACGCGATCGTTGTCAATTTAATCTTGAAAACGGAATATCAGAAATAACTTCGTCTCGCGGTATAATCGATAGAACCTATAATAATATGTGCATGGCAGAGTTTGGGCAGGTTTTCATGCACGGCACTGGTGGCTCCTGGTACCGATAGATCGTCGCTTCTTTCTTAAACCTATATCTAAGAGAATTCTATGTACCAACTTCGGCCCTAACTCATTGTAAAGCAATAAACGTGACACGATTTCGTTACCGAGGCGACGTTAAATTCAAACAGTATTTCAAGTACATCGTTTTAAGATAAATTCGTGTGAAACGACATGGAAAATATTTATTTCTATGATATTTTTTGCTTAATTATCTGCTTGATAAACGCGCAAAACACTCGGAGCCCCAAGCTGCTGAAAGCTTTTTTAAACGCTCGCTACGCATACAAGTATACTTGGGCGCGGCACTGTAGACACGTTTTTCAACCCCTAAGCGTACTCAGCCTTCCCCGCCGAAGGGCTAATAATTCGTAGACTGCGATATCAGCCGCGTAATCGGTAAGCTATAATTAGATGCCGCGTCGAACGAACTTTTTACTTCCTGAAAACAAGACAACTAATGTTAAAAAGAATCGTCATTAGACTGCGGATCTTCATGTAAAATAAAAATTGTCCGCATCGATTGCAAGCGATAGAAACCAAATTCAATATTATTTCTTCCCTGAATGATTTTAACCCTCTGCCCTCGGAACTATTTTAACTCGAAAATTACACATTTTTCCGACCGAGAATATTTCCATTCTCAAAGATTTATGAAAAGTGATATTATTTAAATGTTGAGTAATTGATTTAGATACGAACACATATCTGAGAATGTAAACGATATTTTAAATAATGGTACAGCAATTTTTAGTTATGCCTCGAAGGAGAATGGAGAAGAAATCATATATTGGCATTTTCAATTTTTTAAATTATCCAACAATTTCGAATTTCATCTACTCGATGATACTATAAATGCATAAAAATCCGCAATCTACTGATCACGAAATGTTTAAACAGGTAATTTTAGTGTTGTCATATTCGAGAAAATTAAGGAAACTGTTACCGATAGAGGATTACGCAGCACAGTTAAAAGTATTTGGGGGCTCGACCTTTACCATGATAAAATGCCAGCATGATTTTTCCACGAGATTAAAAAGGGATTAACGCGACGCGCTTCCAGCGTTAAACGCGTCGAGCCTGTACGCCCGCGCGGCAAGGAATAATCGAGTTTGTAAATGGCAAGGAGAGGAGAAGAGAGGAGAGTATTCGGCGACGTGCCAAAAACTTGGTCCAGGGAGGCGGAGGACACCGAGGATGGTATTCCTGGCTGGCGGAGAGCGGCCAGAGTCGCCGGAGTATTGATTAAGGGGGTTTCGTCGGGAGGGATCCTCGCAGTCGAGGGGATTTCCTCTCTTAATGTACGGGGATGAATGGAGGGGGTTGCTAGCGGGGGTGTTTCGCGAACGCAGTCGTGCGGGGGTTGCACGCAGGGTGGTGCGTGCGTTGCGCATGCTTGCCTGTTGTCCAGAATTCGCACGCATTCACGTATCTTCGCGTATTTACGGTGTACAGTAGCCGGACCGGTCTCTCTGCACGTGGCGTTCTCGAGTGATCCACGCACAAAAGTAAAGGGGAACGAAGTCGTGAAAAATTGAGTCATCCAGAAGAACGAATTCTGGCTCCTTTACAGGAAAATCGTGACGCTCGATCTTCCTGCGGAGACGCCAGACGCGTCAGCCAGACGCGTCTTCCTTCGTTCGTAACGACAGACGCACGGTGGGTGCAGAGAACTTTCGAACACTGTTTCAATCGTTTTCAGAAAAGGGAATAATATATAACAATGACAATGACGATAGCAATAACAATAAAAAACAGAAATATCTGAAAAATAAATCTGCCCACGTCCTGAAGGGTAGGACCTCGTTCTAGTTCGTCTCCAGTCTGTGGACCCTTTACATCTTACTGTTAGTCGAGGCTGCCGAACGTGCTTGGAGGGTGTCCAAGATTTCAGTGATCGTTCCGAAGGATCAACTTAGTCTCCTTGATTCAAACTTCGAAGGAGTAGCATGGGCAGCCGAGACGTAATCAGGCGTTGTACTGGGCCAGGAAAGTACTTGTACTTTTGAAGAAGCCAGTCTTCAGCAGTATTCAATGTTTCCTCGATTCGTCTGGCGAAGTCTCTACATTCGTTCCACCCGGTGACCAGTTTACGGATAAGACTGAATGATTTTCAAACTCTCGAGGGACGGTAGCTACCGGTAGCGTCCAGCCTTCGGAGACATGGATATTCAGCGATGAACCCAGCAGAGATTGCTTCGGACTTGAGACGGCTGGAACGTTTCTGGGCCAGTTTTACAGCGTCGAATTTCTATATATAATACATAGAAGGTGTTTGCGGTTTATCGGGGAAGGGAAAACGCGAGTCCTGTGTCTGTTTCGCGAACTGTGGGTCCCGCGTGGTGCTCGACACACGTATCTACCCGCAGGGAACACGCAATAGCGAGCGACTCGTGGAACAGCGCAGCGGGGCGCGCTCGTCCGTCTCGACTACACCTCTTTCTCGCTCTCCTTCCTTTTTTCCGGTATCCTGCGGTCTCTCACTCTCTCTCTCTCTCCCTCTTCGACGGAGTTCTCTCCCACCCTCTCTTCCTCTCGGGCACCGGCAACACAGGGAACCGGCACCGGCACCGACACCGAAGGGCTGCAGTTGCGATCGGATGATCGACGAGTGCGCGTCTGCTTGTGCGCGTCTCCCGGAATGTACAGTGTTCTCTCGTTGTCGTTGTTGTCGTTGTCCTCGTTCACGTGAATCGTCGTGACTCGCACAGGAACCGGAAACGAGAGATGTTTACGAGGATTCGTCAGGTAAGCCGGACATCTAGATTCCCTCGGGACACCTCGACAGACGTTGACGCGTGCGGCGTCGGTTTACGTTCGTCAGGGAAGGTTAACTTGTTATTGCTTGTTATTGGCTGCGTTCTCATGGTCGCGATGGGTCATAGAGCCAAGAGAGACGAGTCCAATGCTCCATGCGCGATTGTCGCGCGAGGTGAAGACGCCAGCAGTCTCAGCCTCTTGAAATTTGGGGGATGACAACTCGCCGATTCTAGAGTAATATTGATTTCTCACGAGTCTTCTTGGAACAGCGTGGGAGAGTACTCGAGAAGTTCAATGCTGAAATCATCCGGCATGATAGTTGTTGAACTGGTTCTCTGTCTCGGATGCGGCCACATGTTACCTCAGATTTTTATTAATTCGGATTTAGACGTGTTCTCGGGAATCGTTGGACAGTACCGGTGAAATTGATCGTAGAGAATATTGTTGGGAATGGTTCTCTGTCTCGAATGATGCTGGCACATGTTGCCTCAGACTTTTCAGATTTTCGGCAATTCGGATTCCGACGAGTCCTCGAGAAGCATTGGATAGCACATACTGGTGAAATTGTTTATATACATAAAAGATTATTGGGGGGGGGGGAGTAAATTCTTTTGAGACAGGGGTGCGAGTTTCGACTGTGTAAGATTTAGGGGATGATTTATCCCTTGCGGAATAGTAACGAAGAGTTTTTAGCAGCGTATAAATCTGCACCAGCATCGTCGGCAACGAAATTCTGGCAATCGTCCGCTGTCGTTTAATCAGATTTCGAGGTGGACCGAGTACAGAGTGCACTGGCGAGACGAAAGAAGGGATCGCGAGGCCACGAGGTTCTCTCCGACTCAATCGATATCTACGTCTGAGTCGTCAGTAATTAATCGACGAGTGCTCCGATAATTGCCGGTACTCGACGTCGCGAAAGAGGCAGCGATAAGTAACAGCCACCCCGTCGACGATCACCCTTCGTTTGCGTGATAAAATGTTTAGCGTAAATTGAACACGATTGAAATAAATTAGCAGAGCTGGTTGCCGATGGAAAATTGGATGCAACGAGTGCTCGGTTCGCGTTAACAACAGAATTATCGGACAGCTTGTTTGCTATTTTCGTATCGAAATCGCGAGACCGCGTTCGGCCAAATTTATTTAATAATTTCCAGTAATCGTAAAACACGGAATACATTCTACTTATTTTTATTTTGTGCTTAACTTCTTCAAGTTTTTCAGAGGAGAGATCAAATTTTATCTAGGCAGCGTGTTTTGGATAGGTGTACAAATTTTTACATTTACGTGGAAACGTAATCTTGTGAACTTGCGACTCTTTTATAATGGCCGTAAGCGAACAGAAGCTCTAATCTATCGTCCCCGCGTGCTTATCCATTAGTTGAGAGAGAGAGAGAGGAACCTCTCGTACTTTATTAACACTCATTGTTGGCCAGTGTTTACCTCTTCGATAGGGGAACACACATTGATTGGTGCCGTTTGTCGCCGCTTCGTCACTCGTCGCGCTTCTCGATGCGATAGCTTCGAAGTGCACGAGGTTTAAATTTTAAATACACCTCGCATCGCGAATGACAGTCTAAAAAATCTACAAACGTCGTTAGACAAATGTTATTACTAGACTGCGGATCTTTATGGATTTATGGCTTCTGAAAACGTTCGAAAAAGGGTAGAATATAAAATTCAACAAAATCTAGTACAATTTCTATTTATTTAAGATCTGCAAATGCTACCACCACTGGAAATAAGTTTCTATTTTATTCCACTTTCTTCAAATTTCTCTAAAAAAAATGAAAAAGAACAAGAAAAGCTGCTGGACGTTGTCCGAGTGTGGACGCAACTTTAGGTTTTCTAATATAAACGTTTCTATTTTCTCGTGCGCTCATTAAAAGGCGACGTTAAGCGCGTTAGGCGTAGCAGAAAGTTAAAGTTCGAATTTATTCCGCGTTTTCTCGTCGGCGAAGGAATGGCTGGTTCCGCGGACGAGAAAAATGCTTTCTCGTCGCGAAATAATGATCGCGAAACACGACACCGGTCGGAGAAAATGAAAAACAATTTCACGGCGCAGATGTCGAGACGGTTTTGCAATTTACAAATGACGACGACGTTCGAGAACGGTTCTCGTCGTCGCGTCGCGTCGAATCGGCGCGATCACGTTTCTTTTCGGCCACGTTTCTCAAAGGAGAGACGACACGAGCGGTTTTACCGGGGCGAGCCTGGCTTAAATGGCGTTTCTTGGTGTGCGCGGTACGAACATAAAGTCGTTAAAGAATTTCTAAGGCGTCGGACAACGGCCTGCCACCACCAGTCTCGTTACGTGTATAGACGAGCATATATCTGCCTCGTTGCTCGGTGTATGTACGTGTAACAAGTACACGAATCTTCGCCATCTTCTGTAATTGAGGTTGCCTTTAATGCGGTCGACGTGCAATTCTTGTCGCTGATAAATTACTGGGACAAATGTTTGACGAGCAGTCTGCCTCGAAAATTCAAGTCTAGATTACATAGATCCAAGCTGAAACCGTGCGAACCTGACTTAACGACCCGATTCTCCTTATTTTTTTCAATTTTACAAATGATACTTTCAAGCTTTAGCGCACTTCCAGTGCCGAAGCTACAGCCCGCTAAATGTATTTCAAAAATACACGTGACTCAATAATTCGACTCTATCGTTAACAATTTAGATTTCTATTCCCTACTCTTCAACTGGCATTCGCAACACCCACGGACTATCGACGGCTTCTTTCTCGCTTGATATATTCGTAATTGTTCATTTCGCAAGGATCTAAATTAAATTATAGGTTTAACCCTTCGGACTCGAAGCTATTTTAATTCGAAAATCAAGACGTTGAATTTGTTATCTCGTACAACGGTTGAGCTTTTCACGATCTACAGAAGACAGACGAATCGAATGATATTAAAACTGTTTTGAATAATGGCAAGTATGGCAATTTTTACTGACGCCAAATAAAGAAAGATCGTTTCCTAACAGATTGACGTTTCATTTCTATACAACGTTCAAAACCAACTCGATTAGACTGTGCACGGGGAGAATTAGAATTTCGCGACACGGATGATTCACGGCAATTACATTTTCATTAACACATACATTCGTGCGCCCAGCGAATGAACATTTTGAAACAGTTCTCCTGGGAACAATGCAATTGCTCAATCGCAGACTTCGGTCAATCGATTGCTCAAGGTATTCTCTTGAATTCATTATTTTGTAACGGATAATACTTTTAATTGAACGGATAACACTCTATAAATGGATAATACTTTTAATTAAACGTTTGCATCGAGCACCAGAAGCTGTTCGTTCGAAAAATCTTTTTCCCAGCGCGAAAGTGCAGCCAAGCGATCACGGTTGAACTTTTCACATGTGAACGCAGATTCGCAATAAAAATGTCGCCAGCCACGATTGACGGAGTCACGACTTTGTACGAACTTGCTCCCGGAATGCCTGCTGCATGCAAATAGCAACAAAACGAGCTCACGGCGCTAGTCGATAAAATGCTCGACCAATGGATATTCTCTTAATGGCTGTTTGACGAACCGCGAGCAGACTAAACGACAACCAGGTAGCAGGCTTATCTTTAGCGTACCGTCGTTTCCTTAATGTTCCAGCCACGGTAATTAGGGGATCGCTTACTTACTCGAACGACTCAATCAGCCTGGGAGTGTCCCGATAAGTACTTAGCTGTACAATGGAAATCACTTACAGTTCCTGCTTACACCGATCTCAAAGATTCTCAAGTTTGGAAAAATTCGGAAAGTTGAAACAAAGAAAAATGAAACATAAATGCAGATAAATTGACTCGATACGGTTGGAAAAAGAAATTGTAAATAAGAAGTAATTTTGGACAAAATTCACACAGTCGAAGCGAAGAAAAATGTAACAAAAGAAAACAGATAAATTGACTTACAAGTGAGAAGCGATTTCAGCTAGAAGCTGTGGGAACACGAAGAACTGAACGAAAATCCGGGATCGATTGGTCGAAGAGTTTTCGAGTTACTATTAATTAACGGTATTAATTAGTCGGGAAGATAGGCTGGCTACAACACAATGCTCGTATTTATTCTGCTCTTCGTTTTCTGGAGGTAGAGCGAATGGAAATAAGGAGGTCATTCATCGTGCAAAGTAATCCTACCGTAAGGCTCGGGTTTCTTCAAAATTCCGTATGTAAATCAATGGAGGAAACCGATAACGAAGAAGGCCGCTCGGATATTATACTAGCTATCGCTTCGTTACAATATCCTGCAGTCATGTAATTTCTGTCGGATGTTTTTACGAAAGCTATATTCTACTTCCTGCAAGCGTACACCCTCTTGCGTAACCGCGCGACATTCTCAATGTAATTCTCTTAAAATTCGCTAAACTCGCGGACACTTTAGACTCTAGGAAACTCTATACTAATCCTGTTTCTTTGGGACGACACGCATCAATACCTTCTTCCCCTTGTCTGTGCCCTAGACCACACAACAGGAGATTTCACCGCACGGTGTCCCGCAGGATAATGTTCGAAAGGAAACGTGCGTATTATTCGATACTAAAACTGAGTATACGCGTATCCTCGTACACGAATTGTAATGCCGTGTTTACTTTGACAAAAAAATGTGAAATATCCCGCGAAGTATTGACATTTTCACCGTTTTAAATTGCATCTAATCATTTTTGTCATAAACGCATAAAATCCGCTGACTAACGACGAAGATTCTACTCGATGTCGTGGATCGAACAAGTAAATAAGATCCAAAGTGTGTAACGTTCGAAAGGAAACGCGCGTTTTGTTGAACTTCGAGACGCTAATCTCGTGTCACTGGATTTAGGTTCGGGCAGGATGAGGCGTAGCAGGTAGCGTCTCCTTTCACCGGAAACGCCGATAGCGACGGTTCCCTATTTTTACCGAATCGAGGAGGAAAAGAAGGAAAAGAAGGAAAAGAGGGACGCCGAGAGAAGAGTTATCGATTGACGGACTTTCGCGGCGTTGCTCTTTCGTTGCTGGTTGGCTCGCGAGCAGCTTTGGCTCGCGGCACAAGGAATTCCTCGTGCGATTAGTGGAACGCTGTGGACTTGTGGAGCAACAAGCCCGTACATACCCACACGCGCTCGCGATGGTCACGCTCCAAAACTGTTACTTATTACTTCAATCTTATTACCGCTAACGGAGCATTACCGCGCTTTAGAGCCATTTCTCGGCGGGACCGCGCGCGCAAAACCCCGAGGCACCACGAGCAAGCCTGACGAAAATTACACAAGCACGATTTTGACTTTCTATTCGCGACGCGAGCCGTGCAAACGAACCTGACAGCAACCTATCGTTTTCCATTTCCTTGCCCTGGCGTGCTTCGCTTCCGTGTTTACGACGTTAATGGAATTAATCGTAACCGGCCGGGCTCGTTTCGTCGATATTTGTTTGCCGAGTGATTCGGTCGCGATCCGGGATCGATCGTCCAATTAGACGATCTCATTTGCGAACAGACTTGTTCGTAATAGTACCTCGAACCAACTGTTTATAGAATAAAATTTTCGATCGTTCAATACCAAGTTCGATATCAAACACTTCGATTTTCAACAATGTAGAAGCAATTGGAACTGATCTGAATTTTCGACACGATCGACAGTGAAAAAGAGGTTTAAACTGGCCCGCGAACGGCATATTTGTAACATTCTGTAGCCGACGATCCGAGGGAGGGTCTCTCGCAATCTCTTCAGGGTTAACCGACTCTTTCACCGGTGTACGGTGTATTCAACTTCCACGAGACACCCTATAGAGATTGATAGAAGCAATTACGGAAAGTTTTAATCAGGAGAATGGCGACCGGTTGTTATAAACAGTAATTTTCTCCCTCGTGGGTTCTTCGGGCTGTTCCCCGGGGGTCATTAGGAGAAGCAGCTTCAAAGGGTGACAGGGTTGACTGGTTTTATTTACGTTCGCGGTGGCTTCGCGTCAGGAAGGAAACATTTTTCTTTCTCTTTTCGTTTTGCTGGGCCCCTTCTCTGTCCCTGTTGGTCTGGCCGTGCACAGGCCGATTCTAATAACTTGTGCACCTCTATCTAGCGTCGTTAGCCGGGACGAGGGAACCTCGATGCAGCCTGGTTGCCATTCTACGCTGGTATCCGCGATGCCCGGTCAAACCACGCAGAAACGTATAGTCTCCGTGGAACGGTAATTGGACAGGCACGCTCTGTTTATGCGATTTAATTAGCCGGGCGATGCCGCGCCATTTGTACCCCGTCAGAATTCCTTCGATCTCGTTCCTCCCCGACTGGCATTGAAATAAAAAGTGTGCGCGATACGTGTGCTGGATCCAGCGAGAGATTCCTCCCCCCGCGGCTACGCGACGCTTTCTACGCTCCTGAAATCGAACTGAATCAGCGTCGCTCGGAGAACAGAAATTCAGAACGGGGGACATCGCACGCGACCGATCCACCGATGAGACCCAAATGTTACCTGTATCGTGTACGGACACTGTTTCGCGATCTCTCGGCGCTAGCGTCGAACGTAGAAAAGGTTAGCGAGTAAACAAAACCTCGACACCGGCGCACAGTGAGCCAAACCGATTAATTCTGTGTGAAAAACAAAGATCTTTCGATAGAAATGAGATAGACTCTATCGCATTTCTATCGAAGGCTCTTTGATTTTGACACAGGATTCGTCAGTTTGGTGGCTCGATAGGAGAAATTTAGACGAACAGACGAAATAATAATCTACGTAGCAACATTTACTCGTATAATTAGTTACTGTAGGTATCGTCTATACCGAATTAGACGCTGAAAGAGCTAATAAGAATAAGAAAAGAATAAAAGGCACGCTTAGTAGACGGAAGTCGGAGATCGTGGACGTTGAATGCACTCTCGAGGTTTCAGTAAATTGCATCAGACTCGGATTAATTCAGCGCTCGTACACGACACAACTGGCTATTTGTTCGGCTCGAGTGTTTCTGAAATGCTTTTAGAAAAAAACGCGGTCTCACCTGAGAGAAAATGCGCCTGTCTTCTTTAGCTCTATTTCTTTAATCTAGATGTACTGATAAGACGCTAAAAGCATCCAGTCATTCCATACATCGAGCCCTGCAACTTCACGTTACTATTGTTGCGCGGATCTTCCGTAATACCTTTTGTCTTTAACATAACAGATTTCCGCCGACTGTTGCGAAACTGTGTCTCTAATTAATGAAATTGGGTTAATCATTTTTCCTGTACATATTTATTCCACGACTGTTGCGTGAAGGAGCACCAACTGTTCACGGCGCATACGAAATTCCAATTCGTTCAGCGTTACAGTTCGTGGCTCTGTATCGGCGTAATTTTCATTCGTTGCGATTCCCGAGGAGTGGTTCTCTCCGCGAATGAATGTTCCATTCGACGAATTAACCCTCATCCGTCCCTTGTGTCGATTTCACAAAGTTTTCTCGAAATTAGTTATACCGCTCCGTTATTTACAGGTGAATTTGTCCGAAAATTCGTGACTTTTACTTTTCTAGTGCGAAACACATAACCGAAAAACCTAACGTGAAAATAACCTTATTTTATCGATTTTATGTCACTGCGTCAATTTGACTCCGACGGACAGATTCGGTTCGCGAAACAAGAACAAGAGATCATATTCATAAATTTGAAATTTTAGACAAATCCTCCCTGTATTCTTTGGAAAACAAATTTTCTGGAAATTATAAAATCTTAAAATATAATTTCTGTCCTCCGCCCCCATCGAGTCTGGCGTGCAGGATCATATGTAGTAGGGCTCAAAAACCTAACTGTTCTCTAGTTAGCAGGTACCCGCCTGGACCCTGGGAAATCGAATTGAAGGTCCTCGATCGGATACCACTCGAACGCTGGCGTTAAATCTGTACTCACGATAATGCACGTCTTCTGGTTTAATTCGTTCCTCGGCTGAAACCATTGCGTCGTCCTTATTTTACGACTCCGCAGTAGATCCTTGCCAGCGGCTGTACACGCCCGTTGTTTACGTTCGCGCGAGTTTTGCCAGCCGCGTAATTCTTGAACGCGTGGGCGGTGGATTACGCGGTGAGATAGTGTCGTCGAGCTGATCCCTAAAAGGCGCCGACAAAGTCGCGTGGCGACCCGAGGGAGAACGTGATGAAAGCGATACGGTAGATCCGCCGGAAGCACGGTATTTTATATTACTTGGTACCTTGTTCCTCTTAATTGAGAAATTTACGATCAGAGAACCATCTACCGCAATCATATTTCAATTTCATTCGCCTACCAAGTAGTCCATGAATGTGTCTCGGCGAGCGATCTAATAACTTATACGAACAGATGGAAAAATTGCTCCTGTATCCTTTCGTTCCTTCGTATAATATTTTATAATGAAAACGGTACTGTCACGAATGTGCCCATAACTATCAAAGTGGTCTAAGTGAAAATTAAAACAAAATGAGTGTATCAACTGTTGGAATTTATGTAAAGAACAAAAATAATCTACTATTACTTAGTAGGTTATACTATTGCTTTACTTTCGAGAACGCTCGAAAGATACATTGTATCTATGCGGTCCACATCAAGGGACCCTCAAGCTTCAAATGTTTCTGAGATCGTCATTCGTTTTTCAGAACGATTCTTTCGAGAACGCTCGAAAGATACATTGTATCTACGCGGTCCACATCAAGGGACCCTCAAGCTTCAAATGTTTCTGAGAACGTCATTCGTTTTTCAGAACGATTCTCCTTCGCGTCCTAGTTCTCGTAGAGTAAAGACGTGCCTCTCTACGTGAATTCAAATATATAGATTCGAATAAAATTCAATTTATAGTTTATATAGTCTTCATAGTTTATTTCCATACGCATATTCCAATATCAACAATTTAAATTTAAGTTCAACTTTTTTAATCATTATGATCGTTATGAACGTTAATTTCAAGGTGCGCGTAAGAATTCGATCGCCCAGAGCGTCTTTCTCTTAATGTATCCGGACGAACGATTTCAGCGAGCAGAAATCCCGGCTCGGATGAAAATCGCGGAGGATTTAATCTTGAATTTATTAAGATAATCACGCTGCAGGGGATGTAGAGTATTCGAGCGTTCTGCCGGAGAAATTTTCGACGTGCACGAGCACAGATCTACCTGTCAAGTACATGCCTTATCTGCCTCCGTCATGGACACACGCTGTTTTCCTTGACAGATAGAAAGCCAGGCTTCTCAGAGACTTACTCGGCCGCTCTAATTAAGGGTTTTCCCTCCGCGCGAGGGTAGTGAAAAGACGCTTTTGAAATTAGCGCGGTGAATGTTGAATGCGGCGGGCGAACTGGACCGCGTCAACGTTTCCTCGGCGAACTTCTCGGTGTCGCGGAAACTTTCGAATCAGAGCGTTCCTCGCTTCGATGCTGCGTTTAAAACCGACGGCTCGGAGTCACCATTCGAAAGATCTCACCGTGTATGCAGGCGACAAGCGCGGACGTCGTCTCGTGGAGGTCCATTCGACGACCACGGGAGGACGATTGTCGTCTAGCGGTGTGTCAGTGTGCTACACGTGCTCGAATGCAATGCTCGGATGCAATGCTCGGATGCAATGGGTTTGTCGCCCACGCACGCAAGAGCCTCGTACTACAAACCGGACGCGAGCCGGCCCGGCCCGGCGCGGCGTGGCGGTATGGCGGATATCTGCGTGACGAGTCGCACAACAGTCGTTTGCGCCGTTTCACGACCGTGGCAAACTTTCTGGGAACCGTCGACGAAGCCGCACGAGCTATCGCCGATCCTATTCGCCGATTATGCGACCGCCGAGTGCGATTGTTAGGCGGTCGTTGCTCCACGGTCCTGGACTTTGACGCGGTTTTCCTGATTGAATAACGAGATGCTCGACGCTTATCTCGCGCGCGAGCTCGTTCCGAAACGACAACTGTTTGCAGACGACTGCTTCTGATCGTATTCACGGTGCCAAGACACGGAGTAACAAATACAGTTCTGTTAAGATGGCAAAACACTGCTTGTTTCGTCGTGTATTTGAGGCGACACTCACGGGTGATGCGCGGATGGATTCCACTCGAGTTTGTAAGGCTTGAGCCCGGTTTGATCGCGGACGCGTCGACCCACGGATGCCCTCGCACGAATGTTACTACCCGCCAAATTAATATTGGGTAGCCGGTTCAATGGGTTAAGGCGATTACATAAGACAAGATCGGTTCAAATATAATGGAATACGTTAAAGAAGCGTTTCGTCCCGGACCTGCTGGTGGACTCGTCGGTAAGGCTGATCTAGCAGATCCTGCCTTATACGCTAGCGCACGCGAGGGGTTTTCGATTAATAATGACGCGGAATTTAGCGCGGTTGTCCCGATCGCTGGACAATGAACTACCGCAATGTAACGTCTCGAAAACTTGTCCTGTACGAATGACAAGACAACGGCCGCACAGTGGGGTATTTGCCCGAAAAACGGGAATAAAATATTGTAGCGTTATTTACGGGCTCAGGGTCATCAAAAGGTAGGTCGTTGGATTCGTCTAGACGCCAGCTATGAGATTATGAAATAAAAAATGTACTTTAATATTCAAAAAATCAAAATAATTTTTATTTTTTGTCGAAAAATAAATTATTTTGAAATTTTAAATATATAATTTTGTACATGTTTCACTACTGTTCAACTTTTATTGGAACCATTTTGTCGTCAGATTATCCGAACTCTTGAAAAGTAGTGATAATGATTACGACGATGCTTTGATTACGATGATGTACAGAGTTGAGATAGGTGTACAAACTCTTCACAGATTTCATTCTGTTATCATCTAAATTTGTATTGTTATTAATATTTCAACATTATCAATCATTCTGTAAGGTGCGGTGCAGGTGTACTACGCGTACGCTGCGACTTTCCATGCTCATTTCTATTTAAATTAGTTATAACTCTCCAATCCGGAAAAATCCGGATGAAATTTTTGTTGGACTATGATCGCAAAGCTTTATAGAATGTGATGGCACAAGAAGGAGTGCTCGATTCAGTTCAATGGTATACCAAAATCGTCAATAAAGTTCTGAAATCGAAAAAAAACTTACAGAATGATTGGTAATGTTGAAATATTAATAACAATACAAATTTAGATGATAACAGAATGAAATCTGTGAAGAGTTTGTACACCTATCTCAACTCTGTACATCATCGTAATCAAAGCATCGTCGTAATCATTATCACTACTTTTCAAGAGTTCGGAGAATCTGACGACAAAATGGTTCCAATAAAAGTTGAACAGTATCGAAACATGTATAAAATTATATATTTAAAATTTCAAAATAATTTATTTTTGGACAAAAAATAAAAATTATTTTTCAAATGTGAAAGTACATTTTTTATTTCATAATCTCATAGCTGGCGTCTAGACGAATCCAACGACCTACCTTTTTATGACCCTGAGCCTGTATATAACGCTACAATATTTTATTCCCGTTTTTCGGGCAAATACCCCACTGTGGGCCGGTGCGTTGTACTTGTCTAACCGAGGATTAAAAGATGTTGCTTGTCCGAAAGCCAAAATGTGAACGCGACGAGAAAAAAGATATACCGATTGGTTCCTGCCGAACGTTGCATTTACCGATCAGCATGCTTTCACTGTTTATCCATCTCGCTGTTCTAAAGGAGCGTTGGGAAGGATGCGCGACGGTTCTCGGTAATATGACACTGCCCGTGACGGTCCGGGTGGTCGTTCAAAAGGACCGATTCTATGGTACATTGTTCTTTAAGATATACGAAAACGAGACATTTGCCAGATATCTCGAATGGTCGCCGAGTGACCCTAATTTACGTCATCTTCGAGGAAGATGTTTAGTCACGAACGTACCCTAAATATTGTTCCAACGAAACCTATGTGTCGTGTTCCTGCGCGACGGAACACTGCTATCGCATCAGCACAACACCACTACCACATTTCTTCTCGGTTCGTTTCGTAAAAATCAGATTTGCCACGGTTAAATCACCACAAACGTATTTGTCGCGTGGGTGCATCCTTTGCAAAATTGTTCGACGTTGAACGATCGGCAAGGCATGTTTATTTCATGAAACTCGGAAGTTACGTACCATTTCGAGCACCAACGGTGTTATTATTACCACGCGTTGAAATCACCAGAACCGACTTTCTAACGATTACGACCGCGGACGGACAGCGCGAACCAATTGAATCATTCGGTCCTAAATTGTCGATATTTATGCAAATTCTCGGTTTCAGAGACGTACTTAGAGAAAGCGCCGTTCAGAGAAATGTTATTGGTTGCAGTTATGACTCCTATTTATCAAAATAAACTTATCCTTCGAGTTTCACTGTTATACCGACTCTCGACTAATCTCTACCGACTGAACTTTTTTTTGACCTGGGAGGCTAAATTGAAAATATAAGTCGTGTAAAACCTAATTGCCACAATTATTGAAAATCTCCCGGAGGTCGACCGTACCATAAATGTAGGTAAAGTATGTAGGTAAATGAAAAAAAAGATTGTAAATACGTAGGTAAATGATTTTTACGTAAGTAATTAATGAACGACGTCTTTTGATTAGTGCAACATTATAGCTAATGAAAAGACAAATTCAGGCACGTTTAATACGTTGGCCTTCGAACGACCTTTGAAGGAGTTATTCTTGGAAAAGCATAACTTAACGTACAAAGACCATGTTCGTGCTAACCAAACATTGAACCAAACATTTATTTGTCTTACTGAAAACAACGGAGATATTTTTGGTGTAAGTATTAGGCGCCTCACCCTGTATATTCCTAATCCCGTTATTTTTCAGACGTACCATGTATAAGCGTTAGAGAACTGCGTGGTCTAGCACATCCGCAAGGCCTTGTAATTAAGAGATAGCCGTGTCAAAGCAAACAACGTCTGACGCGATCTCATTATCTTGCTTGTTCGCGATGCAGACGGTGTTACCTTGAGCCCGACACGTTGCTCTTTGCTCGATTTGTCATGATAACGCGAAATCGGCATTAATTGGCGGGCCGTCGTTGGATAATCGATCACCGCGGCCGGTTGATTTATGAAGAGCTTCGTCGAGGTGATATCCCTCGCCCACGCGGCGGCCTTTAGCCGCGAGAAAACGCCGCTGCCATCGCACAGTTCTATTTCGCTGTTGAAGTGGTAGGTGAAATATCAGGTTTCTCGCGGTCAGATCGCTATTATTCGATCGTCCAAGAAAAATTAGCCGCATCTCGCGGCGCTGAGGACACAGAAAACGTATCGTCACCTGGACACACACGCGTTTTCCAGCCGTGTCACCTGTTTACCAGGGATTGCGTTACGTGGGCCAGAACCAGTGACGACACGCGTTAACGGATCGATGTCGAAGGACACTCGTAGGTTTGCTCGCCGAAGTCACTCGAGACGATTACTGGGATTTCATTTCATCGATCTGCAGCGCATTCTTGCATCAGAGGCGGATTTGCGTCACCGGAGGCGGCTGACACGTCCTCCGATCGACCACGAAGGATTTATGAAAATCGTACGGACGTTTTCTCCGGTTTTTAATACCTCCGCCGTTCGATCATCCAGGCCCACGCGACGCGTATTCCGCAAAGCCGCGAGGCTTACTCGCGAGATCGATGAATGCTAATCACGAGCTCGAGTGCCGTTTAAACACAGAGGCGTTCGCGGACTTATGAAAATTTATGCTTTCTCGGAGAACCGCCCTGGGATACCTCGAGGCGGTTTGCAACAGACGGAGAAGGCTGAATTTCATGTACTGTGTCAGTTATCCGTAAAGGAAGTACCTGGATAGTCTGCTCGTTGATCCAACTGTCGAAAAGACCGAGGCTGCTATCAAACATTGAAGGACCTCCTTCGAACAGACACCCGCAACATAAAACCCATTCATTCCCAAATCGCACTTGAAACGCGCGCCGTTTCCTTGCTGCCAGTCAACCGGCCTACCAAAAGCGCGCTCTCCGGAGGTCTTGAACCACTCGGTCTCGCTTATGTCCCGTTTATGGCTGCGAAAGGGACAGCCAACGATGTTACGTCTTCCGGCATCATCGTATCGCTCGATCCCGCGAATAATCTTTCTTTTTCGAGAGGCGACCGCTCGGCTAGCAGAACGCTTGCTCGCGAGAGTCTACTTGAAGGAGGAAATGTAATCAAAGTAAACGGTACCGGATCAGGGCTGTTACTTCGAAGCTTTCGAAGCTTTGGAATTCGAAATTTCGCTGTTACGTTATATTTGATAGAATCGCAGTGATTGTGAAAAGTGATTGGCCACTGGACACTCCTACATCTCGAAAAAAATACGCCACCACAGCAAAAAGATCGAAGACGGGCATTTTAAACAAATACCCCAATATTTTATGACACACAATGTTTTTTCGAATCTTCGAAGAATCGAAGCTTCGGAAAAGTAACAGCCTTATGTCGGATGGTAACGCGACTGTTACATCGTTCGTGTAACGAGCCCGATAACATAACACGATCGTTCTTTCTGTTCTGTAGGGTCACGTAATCGCCAGACGCGCTGCATTGCACGGCGTCGCCTTCTACTCTTCGGTAGTCTGAAAGCCGAGGAATCCGGTGGTGCATCTAAATAGGGAGAACACTGCAGGCTGAAAAGGGACTAAACGTCCGGGCCAAGACGAACCGGGGGGAGCCGGTGCAGGCCATCGGGATACTCTCGAGAGCCCTTTCTGCCTCCAGCCTCCAGCCTCCAGGATGTCGTACGCCAACCGATTCCCGCCTTCCCAGCACACTCGATATCGCAGCAGCTGGGGGCCATCCTCGGTGACTGTGTTCAATCGCGCGGACGTACCAAGACCCTCGCCGGAAGAGGAAGAATTCGCAGAGTTCTATCACGAGCGTCTCCACTCGGCCCAGAGCAGACAGTTGCTACCGCTTCAGGAGGACCTCGCCGATTGGATCAATAAAACGTTGAGTGAGTACTTGCACAGACTTCCAAATCCGGGCTCGCCTCTCGACATATTGCGGATAGGCGGTAAACTTGAATGAAATTCAAATGTGTTATAAATAGACTGCGGATCTTCGTGCATTTATGAAAAAATTGGCTCGGAGAAACATGGAACGGTAAGACTTTAGAAAAATTTCAGAACATTGTAATATTATTTTCAACGTAACAAAGTCATTACGGGGTAAAATCAATTTCTGTGTTATTTCTGCTTCCCACAATCGATGCAGAACATTTTTATTTTCCATCAAGATCCGCAGTCCAGTTATAAATCTCGACATTCTCAACAACTTTTTCCTATACAAACAACAGGCAGTCTCTTTTAATTTTTTTAAAAACTTCGAAAATCCGAGAGGAAGTAATGTTTCTGTTTCTGCAGGACCTTCGAAAACAATCGAACCTTTCCTTAACAATTAGCGCGACTTTCATTTTTTGATCTCGACGAGGTGTGACGAGCTTGTTGAAACGAAAGGAAATTTCTTGTGGTTCGACCGATCCAATTTTAATTAGGATCGTTGAGTCGTCTGTATTCCGCTTTTTGTCCGGTGCTTTCTTTCGCGTTTGCAACATCGGCGTGGCCAATTAAGTGTTCCGTTCCGAGCGATTCTTCCAATACGCGTCGAGGATGCTATTCCATAGAACTTTTGACTGATGAGCGAGCCTCGCATTCAGGCCAATGATTCAGCTTTCCGGTGGAAATTTCCGATAGCCATTAGCCGATAATCAATGATTCTTCTGATTGATGAAAGGAAGCCACGGAAGTTCGCCCTGTTTCATCGCCATAACGCTAGCGCAACTCTCCTAATCTGACTGATTCATCGCAGAGGCTTCGACTTCGGTGGTTCGCGAATTTCTCTTGCAGTTTTACGCAATCCCCTAATATTTCTTCCGTGCGTGGAAAGCGCGAATCTTTGAATATTCATGTGAGCACGGTTGGGCTTCGATTTTTCGCGGTGCGCGAAAGTTGCGCGGTGATGCAACGATCAAGTCGTTCTTCGTCTGTTACAAATTCATCTTCTCGGATATTTTTAGCGTATTTTGTTGGCACAATCCTTTTCGGAAGGCCAGTTTACAAAGATCGGCACACGCATCGGATGTGGCGTGCACGCGGCTCTTGCGCCGCACAAAAGGCTCGCATCTGGCACGACGACGACGTGGGAAAGGATATTCGTAACATTTGGCCTTTCGTTTCGTCGTGTTTTCGGCGCACCGTTACGCGGGTACACGCGAAAAAAATCGCTCGGAACCATCGCTGCCTCGTGGACGAAATTTCAATCGCGACGCACCGATTCCACTCGGCGATTCCAGCCGCGTGTTACGCGATTCGATTATTCCGACTTCACTCGAGATCTTGTATTTTCAAAACCGATTCGCCAAAGATCTGCCGGTATTTCAACGACTTTCCCTTTGCACGTTAATGCGAGACATTTTTGCATTAATCAAAAGCAGGCACATTTCGAGAATGTGCTCTCGAAAGTTTACAGTCTGATTCGCTAAAATAACGAAGTTACAGGCCATTTAGTGCGATGTAACAGCGTTTGGTGTACCTATCCTAACAATTTTAAACTTTGTAATAAATTTGAATAATCTTTGATGTAACGATAAACCAATATTTCTGCAGATATGGATCTTTATGGATCAGTTTATCGAAACTAGAATCCTGAATGTGTCCCGCCGCATTCCGAAGATCTTATTAAAGTTCCAATAAATTCTCCTAGCTCTGAAGCTATCAGATCGTTCGGAACGACATCATGCACTTATTCCATCTGATATTTAAAGAATAAATGCGCTTTTACAGGAAGTTATTAAACCGATCCATTATATCGTATAAATGTCACAATAACTTTCCCTTCCAATTCCACTGATACATCGAAAACGTGTTTTCGAGGAACAAGAAGGAATAAACCCATAAAATCCTTGATCCACTATCAAGCTAACTGTACATCACAGATTTATCCTCCAATTAACATAATCTAGAATCTCTAATGAAAAACCTCTGAACGAATCCATCATCCTCGAAGTGCTTCGTGCCGTACGTTTTCTCAAGGTGGTGCAGACTAGCCGAAGAAAAGCTCGAAGCGATCGATAACACTAATTTGCCTCGCCGGTTGTTTTTCTCCTAAATTTCATAAAGTAAACTGTAGCGGGAATATCGATACCCGATATTCCCGATGCGCAGACCGATAACTTTGCGAATTTTAAAGCTGGTGAAAGTTTTCTCGATTAGACCGGATTACTCGCGAAGAACCGGCACGTTCCCAGATGGATCGCTGAGAAACAGATTGGAAGAACCTGAAAAGTTTTTTCCGGTTCCGCTCGAGGTACCAAGGGTGGGTTTAGCGAATACGAATAGCTCGTTGTTTGATCGTTTCACCTACTTCTCGCTCCGAATCGCCGTCGTTTCTGATTTCTCCGCTCGTTTTTCGTGTCGTCGCGTTTTTACGACACCGAGGATTTGCATGCGAACTGCCGCTTCCTTCGCGACTCGCGAGAAATCGATTCGTTTGGAATATTTTGGTCACCGAACGACCCACAAATTCCTTGATCGATAGTAATACCAACCACTCACCGATTAGAATTCATTTAGTCATCCGATACAGTTTACAGCCAACAAATAGAAATGGATCCGAGTCGACATAATACGCAACACGATACAGAAAATTATAACTCAATTTCGACCGAAACCTTAAGAACGTTGTACATATATAGTCTTAAGTTTAAAATATATTTAACTCTTTGAAAATTAAACATTTCTTCCGACCTAGAATATTTTAGTCTGTAAAAGTCTCTATGAAATTTTATGTTACTCTGTAAAAGTAACAAGAACGAATGAAAATGATTAATTTCGTTCACGACTAGCAAAACTATGCTCGTGCTTTCAAGTATTCGATCGGTTCTGGAAAAGTCGTGTATCATCGAGCAAGTCGAAAGTTTGATTTCTCAGTACAACAAGGATATTTTTCTTTTTTGTGAAGCGATTCTCCGTAGAAGAACGATGTTTATTTCAATCTCGCGCACAAGTGTGACCGCCTTTCTGAACTAGTACTTGCCTAATACGGTGTCGATACGAGCCGATGCGTAAAACCGAACCGCCCCGATATATCGAACGTTGAAGTCGCCGTCTCCGAGCGGAGGTTCTCTAAAGTAAATTACACCGTTTCCTACTGAAGAATATAGGATTGCAGTCTCTGGTACAGCAAAAACGAGGTTGACCGCATCGATTTCAAAATAGTAGTCTGCTAAATCTTGCACGTGCTCGATGTATGTAGTCTAAAAACGATGAGTATTCCAAGAACAATGAACGTTTAAATATCCAATATCGACAAGACTTTAGGAGAATTTCTAAAATATAGGGCAAGCTAAAAAAACACTTTTTCGATATCGACAATTGTGCTTGGCTCTGTGTACATATTTTGTTTACATTAGAACGTTTCGTTGCTTTTCCAGCTAGAAGTTTCTTTTATAAAATGCTCAACATTGTTTTAGAACATCTAGACGAGTGATTCATTGCTGGCCGTTATCGAAGCGACAAAGATAAAGTTCTCGGAGTGGCGAACGATGGGATCAAAATCGATTTGTTCGCTTCACGTCGATTTAATCATCAGAGGCTGGTGCGCCGACGACGTTGTTATCGATGCCGAGGGCAGGTTGTCTCGCTTCGAAATGTCTTGTAACGTTGCCATATATTTTGGTGAACGGAGCGCGCGGTTTCGCGCGACCTCGAACAATCCAGCCGCAAGATCTGGACCACCGTGAAAGATTGCGACACGAGGCGGTCTCGGGTAAAAAAAAACGACTACAAATACGTGGATCAGCCGGCACCGTGTCGTCTCGCGAGATGCGACCGGGATCCTTCCGATTCGGTTTGAATCGCGCCAGAGTTTGTGAACGCTCATTCATTAGCGTTTCGTTTCCACGGATCGCGGAATTGTTACATTTTCTTTTTTGGGAAGAGCGAAGGCTGGATTTTTGCATAAAAAGGACGCCGAACGCGATTATTGACAGCGACCATATCGAATGTTTGATTAGACTTCCAAAAATTCTAGAATAGCCAACAAGATTCAATAATTACGGGAAAAAATGACGAACGAAACGCATCTAAGCGAGAGTGGGCCTTAATGGACTAATCCTCCTAATCGTTTCAAGTTTCGCCTACTCATCCTTGCGACAAATACGTGTGCATAAAGTCCGCGATCTAATCGTCGCGTCAACGTCCTCGCAGCGCGTAATGTCCAGCGCGCGAACAAGGGGAAGACATACTCGTATAATTTCGTGGAGAGGGAAACGCGAATGCTCCTAAACATCCGGAGTTTAGAGGCCGCAGTAAAACGCGGATGTCTAAGTAAACCGGTAATGAATCGAACACCGGCATTATACGTCGAGGTTGATCAGACGCGTCTAATTATATCGCGCCGCAATATCACGGTGACACGCCACTCTCTGTGTAGCTTCAAAGCCCGAACGACGGAGATAGGTCGGCAGCCTTTATGGTGGAATCTTGCACGTGTGTTTGCACGTGTGTTTGCACGTGTGTGTGTGTGTGTGTGTGCATCGTCAGCCGTGTAGCAACTATTCTTGCTCGCGGGTCTACGATTGAAGTGTGCACCCACACTCGGTCGTGTTAACCGAGCATACAACGCTTGAAATGCACCGTGAGCCGGTCAGTACTCCTATAAGCATTCGATCGAGAACCGTAAAGGGGATTCCCGTATAAAGCAGGAAACTCGACTTTTATTTTAATATTTTTGTCTCTAAAAAACTATTAGCTGTACAAGTTTGTACAAATATAATGAATTTCAAATACTCTTAGTGGGTGAAATGGATTTGAAAAAGGTGAATTTGGAGTGCAAAACCTGTAAATGAAATTTTGAATTTCGTAAAAATTAATTTACATTTGATAAAAATACTTTATTTGTAAAAGGTTGAATTTGATTTGCAAAAGGGTGAGTTTGGAGCGCAAAACCTGTAGTTCTACTGTAAATAATTGAAAATGTCAATTTACCGTTCATTTCGGCGATATTCGTCGGTATGTGGCACAAACTTCGAATACTCGCGACATACAGATCGAGTGTTCGACGTAGGCGGAATCGTTGATTCCCAAAGGCAGAAATTAATCGTCGGGATCGATTCGGAATGCGGGACGCGTTTTCAATGTATCGCGTGTAACCTCTTTCTGCGATCGACAACGGCCGTAGATCTCAATACAGAGATCTACAAGCTCTCCGTCCGGTCTCGTCGCAGATAATGAACATCGGACTCGCAGCGGACTTGTTATCTCGCGATAATCAACAAACAAACCAGCGGAACCAGAAGTTGAAAGGCTGCAACGTCATCCGGAAAATCCGGGACGCATCGGCCGAGAGAAATTTCCATCGATTTGCATACTCAGCCGGAACGTCGATAATTGAACGAACGGGCGGAGACGTGCTCGAAATAATTCAGTTCAAACACTTTTTCCGAATGTTTCGGAAATACATGGATCTTTTTCTCTGGGTCGGAACAGAGAAACATTGTCCTTTGAAAGGACACGTTGAAACGAGAGAGCCAAGGTCTGCTGGGTCATCGTTCAAACGGGAAATCCTCCCACGCGGGTCTTTAGAGCGTCAGGCAGAGATTCGAGCGAATCGCCGAAATTCCATAGAAATTGTTGGAATGATGCGCGAATGGTCGGGACCTTTCGACCCACACCCCGAGTCTCCCGCAGTCGCAACGGGTCTGACTCAACCGGAAGTCAGTCGGGCACCCCTCTTCCTTCGTGCCACTTCTCCCTGCGTCGTGGTGTACCTGAAGCCGCATTACGCATAATGGGCGTACGCCTTCCTAATACGCTTGCGCGTGTGCGAGCACCGGCGATACTCGCCGGGATTCGCGAGCGGATCGCTTGTTTGGCACGGGCCATGGACGAGCATCGAGCCGTGAACCGACCAGACGGTTCAGCAATTTATCGCCGACCCCTTCGATGAACCCGAATCTCGTGGAAAGCCGGTTTAATGTCGGTCTTTGAACGCGCCGAAACGAGACGGAAATTGATAGCGACAGCGGAAATTGAAAGGCTGATTTTTTCATCAGCCTCTCTCGGCCAGTGAGCGGTTACGAGAGATAATTAGTCTCCGGAATGAATACGTATTTTATGCTAATTTCTGCAACGCGCCGAAACATATAAATAAAACTTGACAGTTCTTAAAACGTGTCTATATCGTTGTATCTGTTAAAAGAAATGAAAGGGGGCGCAGAAAAATGTTTTCCAGGTTGGAAACCGCTGCTGTAGGGGAATCGAGCTGAACCGACCGCTTAATGAATTTTTTCAGCTGGCGAAGCCGGATCGCGAAAAAGACTTTGGACATCGCTGGTAATCTTAATTGGCCATTGCCACTTGAATCGGAGGCAAGGGTTCTTTGAAAAAGTTATTTGGCTCGCGGGAAAACGAGATTTCTCTCTGAAGTGTACAAGTAGCCGGTTTTAAAGCTGTACGTAATATCAGGCAGATATCTCTCAAACTGGACTGGTGTATGTACGTTTACCAGTTGGTTACCTGCCACACGCACGGGCGTTTGATGTTCTCGGAAAATGTCGGGATATGGACAAACAAATCAACCTTAGATCTGGCAAAAAACCGTAAATAGAAGTCGTAAGATTTCGATATCGTATTGTACCCTATACTTTTCTATTTACGACCAATAACTTTGAAATTGCATAGTGTAGAATTTTCTTTTCTTATGACTCTACGAGATTAACGAAACACTTTCGAATATACTTTTTGGACCCCGTGCGATTTCAACGACGAACGATGGCAGGTGAAACTATGTATGTTCGGAGGGGACATAAATCAGCCCGAAAGATAAACATCGTACGTAGAGTAATGCAACATTAAGAGAGTCCCCCAGTAACTCACGCGAGTGTCCTTCGGCGGAGGATACCCCGTGTGTGGCCGGGTACACGATGAAATTAAAATTATCGAGCCGAGTCATGTTTTATGGTAACAGGCAATCGCAGTGATATATCGCGCTCGAATTAATGCACCGATCGAACAATGCCAAGGACGACGGATCGGAGATGCTGGAAAAGGATCGAATCGCACTAAAGAGGTCAAGCGAGTATTAAAATCGAAGGGTAGCGTATCAAGGATATGAAAGAAATGCAGGTCACGGTGCACGATAGTTATCGATGCACGGGAGCCTATCTTATAAAGAGAGAGAGAGAAAGACAGAGGAAAGGAAACATCGATGCCTTGATCAATAAAACCAACGTGAAGCTCCGTCGTTCCGAAGACCGGCTGCCCTTCGAAGAGATCACGAATTTCTTCGATATATAAATCTTCTTTGCCTGTACTTTTATCGCCGGTTTCCCGAAGTATAAAGGGATTCGCATCGCGTCACCCGCGACTTGTATCAAAGTGTACATTAACCCTTAGCACTCAGAGTGGCGACTCTGAGGCACCACTAAATATTGCTATATCGGTAATGTAAAATAATTGTTACCTTATTCAATTATTTTATATAGAATAGAAAAATATTCTAGGTCACGGAAGAAATGGTTAGTTTTCGTGTTAAAATAGTTCCGAGTGCAAAGGGTTGAATGCCATAAAGAAGATATCTTAGTAACCAAAAGAAAATGGATCTTCTCCAAAAGACGGTACGCTCAATTTGCCGTTGCTGCAGAACCTTCGATAGTATCGGTATCGAACGTTATTGAAACGTCTAGAAATCCCTCGGTTCACCGAGTTGTAAATCTGCCGTGCAGGACAATGTTCCCAGGTGAATTCGTTCCGATATCAGCATCTAATTACCGGTGTACGTAGCGGGGCCTTTCTTCGGGCGGCGTTATTGCCCCGTCGGGCACCGTCAAACATAAATTAGACGCGTGTGCTCGAGTATCGCGCAGAGTTCCGGGTGACCGAGTTGTAGTTCGTCGCTTGGTTCGCACTCGAATACGCTCACGCCCGTGATCTTTCGTAAGATCGAAACGGAGTAGTCATCCTACTCGAGAGAGCAGCTGTTATCACGAGGTTGGGCTCGCTTCGCCATTGTGTCCCAGCCATATGCGAACAATATTCGCGATCCAGATTCAGCCGGCGTGGCGCAGCGTGGCTCGGCGCGGCGTCCTGTGTTACAAGTAAACGTGAACGTGAACGTGAACGTGAACGTGCTCCGGCTGCACGTACACGTGTGCTCGGTGTGTGGAACGTGTGATGGACTTTACTCCATAAGCCCGGCCGTTAAAAACTTTTTTCCCCGGTTCTGCCCCGGGTGCAACCCTATTGTTACCGGGTCGAGTCACGAGCCTGTGCGCCGGTTCTCATTACCATCCGTATCTGCGAGGCTTTATCGCTCCGTCAGCCCAACCTAGTTCCTATTTCCCATCGTATCCCACCTATATCTATTATACGTGGCATGGATCGTGTCGCGGGTTTTCCTTAGATTCCCCGCCGTCGATCTATCGCGCGCTCTATCCAGGGGATCGTGGGAGAATCGACGCGACGACCGTCCGCGACAAAACTATGCGACTGTACGAGCTGTCTTAAAAGAATAACGGCAATTTTGTAATTTTCTTGGTAAACATGTCTGAAAAGTTATTGTCAACTTTCGAGAACGTTACACGTGTTCTTTTGGTACGATCAGCGATCGTTTGCGGCGAAGCAATTCATGGCTTCTGCACCGCGATAATGCACCTACTCACACTTCATCGCTTGTTCGCGACGTTTTGGAAGAAACTGACACTGTAACGATGCCTCGTGCGACTTTCTTTTCTTCCCAAAAATAACTGAACTTTGCTATAAGTGCATAAAGATCCGCAGTCTAGTAATATCTAATGGATACCGGTTTATAGGGGATAACATCCGTATAAACGAAAGAATGACATTTTTTTCAAAAAATGAAAATTCACACACTCCTGCAAGGTAATTGTAAGAATGTAGGAGTCTGTTTGTGTTGCTCGGCTTTACACGCGCGCACGTCGACGGATGAAATTGAAATGATTTCGAAGAGTCACGCACGAGTTGGCCTATCGTGAGAGTGTCTCGGCTAGACCATTTCACGCTTGACCGAGCACGCCGTTCCTCGAGTTTCTAGCCGGTCCGATTTTTCGACGGATCCAGTCGGAGGAAGCGACAGAATTTAATACGGGCTCGGCCAGGGATGACGCTCCAGAAGTAGTACACTCGATCAAGCGGAATCGTAGATGATCTTCTTAATCATGGAACGACTAAGTGGCTCGTCGAGCCCGCTCAACGGTAAATATCGAGAAAACTCGGTTTCCCTCGCTCCAAAAATTTTATAAAATTATTTACTGTCGTCGATCTTACGCGACAATGAATAATTTCGTACAATTATTGTGAACAAAGGAAATAGCGTTTTGTCGACATTTTTCGTCCGATGGGTTCAAGATGCCCACACTTAGACCTTAGCACTTGAGAGGCGAGTCTGGGGCACCACACATATTAAATATATTTTGGTATCGAACCAATTACTAACCATTTAAGTATTGTATGAGATATTATATCGATTTCATGTCCATAAAATGAATAAAATCATAGGTAATGAAAATATTTTAGGTCGGAAGAAATGTTTAATTTTCGAGTTCAAATAGCTCCGACTGCAAAGGGTTAGTCTCTAAGGCTCTGTGGCCGTGGAAAGTCTCTGTTCGATCATGATGCATCGATCGGTGCACCTCTTTAACCCCTCTAATCGGATCAGATCGCTTTGATGAATGGATTTAAGGCGCATAATGATTCACCGTGCCGCGGACTGTATGTACGTGCCGATCGAGATCGAAGTCGATCCGAATGGGGCTTCCATAGGTAGCGGTTTCGCTGATAAATCCGAAGCGATCCAGGCCGCTCGATCGTTTCTCACGTTCCCTGACGCAACCGTGTCATCTCGCAGACCGCCGTACGATTTGATGGATCTCGATAGTAATTCGCTTGGCCCGAGGTTAATTTGCCACGTGAAACTGGCTATTACTTGCGGAGAGGTAGAGCAATTAACTACCAGAAATCTATTAATCGGATTTTTAATGAGCTACGACCAACCTGAATTATGTCGCAGTTTCACAATTTTTTCTAAATTCTTTTTCTATTCTCCGAAAACTGTACTGGTCCGTGCCCTTTAGTCGATTTGCATTGTTACACCTACCGAAGGGCCATGAGAGAGCGTAATTAAATTTCCCCCGGCGCACACTTCGCAAAGGACTTATTCGCGGAATATTTCTGTAACAAAGCGAAACCCACCCCAGCTTCAGGAGAATTTGACTGCGGCGAAGACTGCAAAGGAGGGTTCCTCCATTGTTTCCAACAATAGCGCCACTTCGTCGATACCTTTGACTGGTTTCAAGTGACCGTTTACGCGATACGTCGTTGTGCCGTTCGTCGACAACGGAGATTACAAGAATCAAAAAATCAATTGCAGGCTCGAAAGTGAAATTTTTCGATTAATTAGAAAACTCTGTTCTTCGCGTTTCAGACTCGGAGTACGTAACCGGGGACAACTTCTTCGACGCGCTTGACAATGGGGTGGTTGTGTGTCGACTGGCGAGAGTCATCCAGGAGAAAGCGAGGGTGGCGATCGATGCAGGAAGGGCCAAAGGGGTGAGTAATTATTATCTCGCCGGATAAACTGTCTGCCGTTGTGGGAGATGAGAATGCTTGAGAACGGAGGTTCTAATAACTTGTCAACAATGAGAAATATATATACGTGTTTTAGCCGATACCTGTGATAAGAGGCCGGTGCTGGGAGAACGCAGCGAGACGGAGCTTCTTCTCGCGCGACAACATGGAGAATTTCATTCAGTTCTGCCGGCGTCTGGGCGTTCACGAGAACCTCTTGTTCGAAAGCGACGATCTCGGTAAATCTTGCCAGTTCATTCAAATTTCCGCGTATCGATTTTCCTCCGCGCGTTTCCGCTGGAAAGCAAAATCCCGCTAATTAAAGATCAAGAAGAGGATTTATTGTATTTATTTCCTGTTGCTTCGCGACCGTTGCGGGCCGAGTATGCGAATTTCAACCGAAGCGAGGGTAATCGCCTCGAATTAACCGTGTCTCCACTGCGAGAAGCGGGGAAAAAACGAGCGAGTGCTCTTTCGCTGCCGCCTGACCGGTTTCAAATGCCATCGAAAACAATACGTTGCCGTGCGTGCGACGCACTGCTGGAAAAAGAACGAATCCCGGTTACGAAAATCGAGTCGAACCACGTGTTTTCGATGGGATTCTATGGAGGCAGGATCTTTGGAACCGCGAGGTTGAACGTCTCAGTCCTGCATCTGTTCATCCGGCGCGCGGTGTTCAATTATTTCAAGAGAAAATATTGGTTTATGCTTAGCGCAACATCGTTAACCTTCTCACCTCTAACGCCGACTTTACGTGGCCACGAAACGGCATCATCTAGAACTCAGAATCAACGTTAGACCTATTTTATGCATTTATAACAAAAATGATCCGCGGTCTATTCATTGTCGAGATTTATTTAAGTATAACTCGAAGCTAATCATCTTTCTATTGCTCCGATGCGCAACATTAGCGTCCCACATAGCGTACAACCGTTGTTCGACCGACGTGGCATAGCGAGAAGGTTAGAGACGACGATATTTGAATTTAGATCGGCTGTTAACATTTTTTCGAATACTCGAACCAAGAAGACTTTACAATGCGTCCTAGGATGCAGAAATGTAATCGTTGCAGGATGAGAAGACCGTAACCAGGCGGTTCCCATAAAGAAACCGTACAGCTGTGCGTTACCGTCTAGTACATATAATACGCTGTACACCGTAATGTACAATTATTTAATAGTACGATACCTATAATTGGCAGTTCTCCATGGACAACCACGGAACGTCGTGCTGTGCCTATTGGAGGTGGCTCGATTGGCTTCGATCTATTCCGTGGAGCCACCGGGGCTCGTGCAGCTCGAGAGGGAAATTGCCGCGGAACAAGAGAGGGATCTTCACTGTTTGTCCGATAGCGGTATATCTCACAGCAGCCTCGTCTCTTGGCAATTCCAATCACCGTCCCCGACCGCGACGCCTAGACCACCAGCCGAGAAGATAAAACACAGCAGGTATTACAGTTGAAACCAACGATATCTGCTATCGGTGTTTGAACGATTTGCTTTTCTCGTCACGCCGGACGTCTTCCAGTCAAAACGATTGACGCTTGATCGCTATTCTGTCTGTCGTCTATCGAATCACTCTCCGATCAGAGTTCCGTACGGTCTTCTTGCCTCTTCAACGTAGCTGAAAAAGAACGGTAGACAGCTGGTTAATTGTTTCGATATATGTATGTTATCCGGATAACAACGATCGTAATCTGCAAGCGTATTCTATTCGATTAGCGACCTACGACCCGATGAAACACGATTCGACGAGGCTCTCGGTTTGCTGAAAAAGGATTCGCCTAATGGGCAAATCTGCGAGGCGTTACATTCTAAGAAAGACAGCACACACTTACCTCAACCGTAACGCAATGCCGTAGGAGTGGCGATGTTTCATGGCGTGTAAACCTTACGGTATTTACGGCAAACTCGTGGCAGATACGCCGTGCCGCCGTAATTATGATAAGCTACAGAAAGCGCGCGAGCCAGTCTCTCTCTCTTAACTACCGTTGTCGCAAAAACCGTTCCGAGATGCTTTTTTAACGAACAATCACAGCAGATTACTGTATCGTGTTACTGGCGCGTGCGCCGGAACCTTTAATCACCGCAGTGAAATCAAAAGCCTTCCGAGTATTTCAATCTCGCTGCAGGTGATAATTGTACGGAAGAGACAACAAACCATCTACATATTTCGAATATCCATATTTTACAAATTCTATGCAAATCGATACTTTTACTTTCAAGAACTCTTCTTTACGTTGAAGTTCTTATAAAATTCTACAACTCTTTCGAGACACGTCGAGACACGTCGAGCCACGATATTTCCGAATTAGCCCTTTCACCGTATTTCTCTCAACAATTTGTTAATGTTCCTCTAAAAAGTATTACCAAATTTCTGTGAATGTCCATTCTTTGCTCGCTTATGTACTAATTTATAGTCTTACAATGAGAATTTGTGCAAACATGTTAAATACAGAAAGGTTTCTAAGTTTGTCGCATGATGTGTTTTGCAGCTCAGCGTCGGAGGTGACGTCGCCAGCGACAAGATGGCTGGATACAACGACGGGCACCACCCACGAACCCGAAATGCGACGGTCTGTCAGCGATAATGGGCCACAGGGTAGCGACGGCGTGCCCAGTGATACCACGGAAGACGATTGGTCGCGTGGAAGCGCGGAAGACCCGGACGAGGTTCCATCACCGTCGAGCTCACCTTTGCCCTCGCCAGCTGAGCCGCCGGAACACACCGGACCTATAACGGAACTCGATCGCAAGGTAGAACAGCTTGTAGGAGAAACTAATCTTTCTATCAAACTGCTCCTTAAGTGGCGTCGTTTCTCGCAATCATTGATTATATCGCGTGGCAAGCGTATTTTTATAATAGCTATTTGCAAACAAGTGTACACGCTCTCGCAAGAAAATGTCGTAGTGTACTCGCACCTTGAGTACGTTTATGGTAAAAGAGAAATGCATATTCATAACATTTTCCTTCTCTAGCGTTCACAGCGAGTCGGATCTGATATTATAAAGCAAGCGGTCGATTTCTTAATTGCACATTTTTAAACGCAAGCTAACTTTTCCGGTATAAACGGTGATTTACAGATTCCCATCGTAAAAAGTTACTGAAACGGTATACATAGAAAGAAGACTCCACGCTCAGGCTCGCATCGCGTCACGTCCACTATGAATGGCGTGAGCAGAGAAGAGAGGAAGAACGGAACAATGGAAGTAAACGGCTCCCTTTAAGCTTTTTCATGTATGCGTTTGCACGCTCGTAGATGATCGCGTGTCGAATTCCTGCGTACGCAGAAGCGGTTGTTACGTGGCAACGCATCTTCGACTTTCCCTGAGACGACGCGACGTTCTTCGTCCATCAGACTGTCCTACTGTCAATATAAAAATACGCCATTCGTTTTTGCATTCTTTTTACATCGTGTTCTGCTGTTTGTTTCAGGTGAGGAGGGCCACGGAAGCTGTTCAGAGACTCTGCCAGTGTCCCTCCGAGAAGTGCTCCAAGCTGAAGGTGCGCAAAGTTGGGGAAGGTCGATACCACATCGCGGGCCGAAACGTCTTCATCAGGGTCAGTAAGAATTTTGATCGACGCTATTTATAAAACTTGCGCTATGATTGAAATTCTCCTGTAAATATCGAAGTTGACTGTAGCGTACTCGGAAATATTGGGTTGGAGGGAAAGTTTCGTAGTATTTGACAGGTTATCTGAAACAGGAATTGACAGGTTATCTGAAAGATGGTAACAAGTTCAGATATAAAGATGGTAACAAGTAAACATATAATTTTATAAATTGATTCAAATGTTCTTTTTAAAATACGACAGAACTTTCTTTCCAACGAAATACATCTCGCATATTTCGTACGAACAATGCACACCGATGCATCGGGCGTCTGAGTACGAGCTGCTAATGACCCGAGCTACCTCTGTTCGCAGTTGCTGAAGGGTAGACACATGATGGTCAGAGTGGGCGGCGGTTGGGACACCTTGGAGCATTTCTTGGCGAGGCATGATCCCTGTCAGGTGAGGACCCTCAACCGCGAGAGCACGCCGCCTTCACCCCTCGGCAACAAGCACACCAACTTTCTTCCCATTCGCGCCAAGTATCGCAGCCCCCCGGCGGAATTCGTCTCGGCCCGCTAGCCTAAAAGCACAGTGCCTGTTACAAGTCCACGCTACTTCACGTTCATGCTGCTGTTAGTCTGTTACGTACAAGTAGAGTACACACGACTCGTCGACAGGGTGGCGTTGCGAAGCGAGGCACGGCGCGGTTTCGTTTCGTTTGTGTGCGCGAAAGGTGACTGAACCGTGACGAGTTTTTAGGGGAACCACGCTGATAGAGGATAGACACTGGCTAGAACGGATACGATCGATAACCGAAACACATTCCGTGTGCACACGGTTAGCTCGTGGTGTGCGGAGACTAGCTTGTTCCTTCTTTCCAACCGCTGTTCGGGCGCGTTGACGATATTGAGGGATTCGAGGGCTATCTATATCAGCGACAGTTCCAGTAACGCGTGTTTCTCGCGTCACGCCCATGCTATCTCACAATAACACGTATTCTATTTTGCGGATTACATACACGTTCGTACCAAGTGCACCTATCTCTTAGATACATAAGTTATACAGGGGATGGCACTATTTTTTCTTACATGTCATGTAACAACGGCTAGGGAGCACTAATTATTGTAACGTACGTCCTTTGCAAGCGTGTTAATATGCCATCTTCTTGCGCGAAGACTCGAGCCGAAACACTGAATTTTTCCGTGCTTGAGTATTTACCTCGTATTACTCCACTTCTCTCTCTCTCTCTCTCTCTCTCTCTCTCTCTCTGTCTCTCCTCTATTGACTAATCTCGACAAATGTACGTGCATTTACATTTAATCGTTTCCATTGTATACTATCGAGGCATGCGTTGCGTTTGTACAGGATGCACCGAGGGTGGGGCAACTAAGTGGTACCACTTGGGTACCGCAGAAAATTGCTACTGGCGAATATCGTCGAAAGAGGTCGGTTTAATGAAGCGATGAAATTCTATCTCCTAGTTTGCGCATTTCGATGTATCTGGTCGTCTTCGGTATTTTAAACGCAGAGTTAAAAAACTGTAAGTAAACTCCCCCAGATCTTTGAGGAGTCTCGCTCCACCCGCGAGTACAAAAGTACTAACGCAAACCTGCGTATTTATTTCTACTTCTACCGTTAATTATTCGCGTAATAAAAGTACAAGACTATTTTTTGTACGATATTCTAATTGCTTCGTCGCTTAAACGTTTAACCCTTTCGATGCTTTGAGCGTTTAGGGACTCGATCGACGCGACTTGTTCGGCGATCGAACGATCCAGGATCCATACTAGGTGCGATTTACTATACCTACAGAGTGTACGACCGTAAACACCGCACGCCAGATTGTTCGTTAAACGCTTAAATCTCTATATAGCACCGAAAGGGTTAAGTGTCATGCATTCCACGAATGACAGGCATATTGACGCTTCATTTGGAAATTGTCTAACAGAAATAGACAAGAGGGCAATGCACCTGGTAGAGGTAGCTTTACGACCGCAATGACCAAAGTTCGCAAACGGTATGTTGAAATGACACCAATCACAGCTGATCGGAATGTCGTTTACTGTGGAGATAACGATCCACGGTCTAACTACTCCCATTGTAAAAATCGTTGGATCGAACTCGATTGGCTGCCAAAGGTCACGTTTTCCAGTTTAATTTGACAATGTGGAAAACGATTCTGTAATGCAGGGAGTTCCAACATGTAGCTCGTGAGCCACACACGGCTCCTTCCCTGCTTAGGAATTTCTTCACTCTTAGACTTCCCTGTTCCCCTGCCACTATGCCGCCCCACTAACTCTACGGCTTTACGTAGTAGTGGAGACAGGTTTGGCTAATGGTGGGAAAGTTGCGGTTCTCGGAGGGGAACAAGTTGGAACTCCCTGCTGTAATGGAAAATTTCACAGGACGATATGCTAAGAGCTTCTAGGCCTTGAGCGACCAATTGACTTTCTTCCAACCTGAAGATACTTCAAATTTTCTTCACGCATACATGATTAGAAGTGCAATTAAGGACTCTGGCAATGTCAGCCTAGGTCAAGAGCTTGTCCCCTTAACGCTACAGGAAATTGTACTTTCTCACGAACGATTCCGTCTGGTAAAACTACGATATAAGGTTCAAACGAGTCTCTCGAGATTGCGTAACGCAATTTTCTTCCCTGAGACGTTGAAATATCTCGCGTAACCCGTACTTGGTCATTGCTGCAGCCTGCGAAGGCGTATATCGTAGTGCACTTAAATATCTCTAGGCACATAGATCATAAATTTATAACAAATGGCAGGGTCGGTCACAGTATACACTTCTCCGTTGTAAATATACATATACGTTTGTTTATCGTGTTCGACAAATTAATCGACAACTGCCAAAATTATTGTTACAGAATGTTTACGGAACGGACAATGAAAGAGATACGAATTGTTTTGTTTTTACCAATTCTCACAGTTTGGCACATTAATCGACCAGTACTCGAATCGGATAACTCTCGCAAAATGTTTCACGATACTGCCATAATACATACATATATATTTATATATACATATATATATATCTATGTTTTGTACTTTTATAATAAACACGTAGGCTAAGGGATTCACGAAGGACGTTATCGTCGAAATTACATTACGCGATGTGTTTGTTGGGTTCACAGAAATGCAAGGGCACAGGAATGTGCAAAGGAATACCAAAGCAAAGAAATGCGCGACGAGTATTGTCGGCACGTTGAGGCTATTGTCGTTCGAGGATTTTTTTGTTAGACTCTTTCCTATTCCCTTCAATTGACCATTATGTATCGTAGGATTCTTTGTTTCGTGTGTTAATCGATAGACGCGTGACACATAATCCGTTCTGTGTTTGTAATATTTTTTTCGTTTCGCATTCTTGGGCGCAGAGACTGTATTTATTTTATAAATGGTGAACAACTTGTGAACCGCAACGCAACGAGACTTTGTTCAGTGCGCTTCATGTAATATTATTTCAACTACGCACGGATGAAGCAATTCCGCCATATTATATTATTGTAAACGCGTTATTTCGTAAGTCTGTCTATACAATTAAGATTTAAGTTGTTTTGTACCTGCTTGCTTCCACGCAGAGTATTGAAAATGTTTTCTCTTATTCCTTCTTTTTCCGCGTGAAACGAATATCTTTTCGTTTGGAAATCAATCTTTCTTATTAGGCGGCTGTCGTGTGGTAATTCTGAAGAAACAATGATTTATTTGTAGAAGTTCAAGTCGATCGGGAACGCTTCGCCGCACGATGGCCATTATCAAATGTTTTTCCATGATTTGTGATATGATCGTATTACATATTATTATTTTCAATTTTTGCTGCACTTTAACAATCAAAACATGCTTTTGTAAAGTTTGCGTCATAATCGTTTCATTTATTCCACGTGACGTGTACGGTTAATAACGTTAGGTTTATGTAAGTACGATGCGATTGTGTTAATTGTTATATTTTGTTGAACAATAAAATATTTAATTACGGACTCGCTCGTTCGCAAGGTGACGGAAACTCGAAGACGAAGCTGTTGAAACGAGTCGATTTAATAAGTAACAAATATATTTTTATTTGTTTCTTTCTGGTGCATATGTTATTATAAAAGTAACTTAAATTTGGTAAACATCACTGTTGTATTTATCAGTCTGGCGTACGTAAAACCTATAATAGTTTAAGTAATATAAGAAGAGAAATTACAGCGCCTTGGAAACTTTGGATAATTTAATATGTCATTTCAGTAGTCAAGTATCAAATAATTAAGATAATAATACTCGTTACGTTATGGAGTTAGAAGGGTACGCGATACAGTAATTCTTTTTATTTCTTCTTGCTTTTCCCTAGCGTTAGCGTGTGATGCTGGGGTTGCTGAGCGAACTGCATCTTTCGTCTATTTAATTCGAGAATGTCGTCCTCGAGTTTCTTCCTGCTTTCCTCCACCTTTTTCTTTTCCTCTGTATGATCCTTTTTCAGTTTGTCGAATTTAACGTGTAGCTAGATGGTGCATGTTAAATCAAAATTATCGCTCCGCAAACGAAATACTAAAATAATAAAGGTGAATAAAAAAAAAAGAAATTTATACCTCTTTCTCTGCTTCCTTCAATTCAGCCTCCGTTTCTTTCACTCTCACTACGAACATTTGTCTCATTTCATCCTCCTTCTGCTGAAGCTCTTGCAAGTGGAGAGTTCTCTTCGCTTCGCAGGTCTGTTGGAAACTAACTGGTTTGTTCTCGCTGTCCACGTCACTGAAGCCCATCTAGAGATTACAATTAAATAGTCAAGGATTTTGCTTAAATATATATATATATATATATATATACAAAAATTGTTACTTCATACGATTACCTGTTCCAGCTGTCTTTTACGATAAAGTTCATAATGACGACAATGCGTTTTCTCTCTCATATCTTCCATGTTCGTTCGTATCAACATCTCTCGCAATTTCACGAAATCGCAATGGGATTCATTTTCCACTATAACAAGAAACACATAGTTAAGGATCACATAGTTAAACACTTTAAAAGATATGGACTCGTTAATGATAGTGTGATACTCTACCTTGCACTGTACCCCATGGATATTGCCTGGAACGCATCATTTTATTTCCGACTCGTACAAAATCTGTACTACCAACTACTGCAAACGGTACATGAGCGTTCATACTAGTATTCACTTCTGCTACGCTTTCGTCGTCAGTGGGGAATTGATAAATATGAACTCCATTATTTTGCAATTCGGAAATAATTTTGCTCTTGAACTTTTGCAATTCGGTCTTGGAGATTGTGTCCGCTTTAGCGATGATTGGAATGATATTTACTTTTGTGTCGAGCTTCTTCATACATACAAGATCGATGGATTTCAATCTGAAAATCAAAAATATGATACTTACATAGAATAAAATATATTTTTATGCGCATACATACCCGTGACCAGTTGGACAAATGAAGTACAGACAAACATGAATGCGACTATCGTGATAAGTTGCCAGACAACGCTTGATTTTCAGTTCTTCTTGCAAATAGGCCTCGAACTGAGCATCTATGTAATCGACAACCGCCTTAAAGCTATCTTCCTTATTAATTTGATCTCCGTATCCAACAGTGTCGACGATAGTTAACTTCAGTCTAACATTGCTCTCCTGTAGCTCGTACGTGTGTGCTTTTAGCTTCACAGACGGAAGATTGTGGGGGCTCGGAGTAGACTCGAAACTCGTATTAAAGAGCGAGTCCATAAGCGTAGATTTGCCAAGACCGGTCTCGCCTATTACAATAATATTGGTTAGTATAAATTCTTACAAAAATGTGTGTAATACCTTGCTCGAAATCAGATATACGTACCGATACAGAGGATATTAAAAACAAATCCATTTTGTACAGATTTATTAACCAACTGATCCGGAAGACTGTCGAATCCAACATGGCCAGACAACTTCAGATTACGTATGTTAGTTTCCAACTGAAAGTATGAGTTAGCCATAAATGTTAAGAGAGACAAGCTACCCGGAAATGAACAGTACTGTCTTTAAATGGAGCGAGAACGCTTCATCGAGAGTACTGTTGTTATGACAGACGACAACCAACGCCCTGCGGACTCTAAACATTACGTACACGTCGATAGAAGTTCAAGCTTACGCTTGTATACAAAGAGCGACGCTCGAACAACAGTTTCGAGTAGCAGCGGTGACCAGAAGGAACGTAAATAGACCGAAAATTGCAAAAAAATGACACCTACCTTAACACGCTCAACTTCCACCGACGCCATTTTTGCTACTAGCGACGCCTGCGTACACTTACACTACGGTTCTCAGCCAGAAATAAAGTCTTACACACGTACAACGTAATCCAGTAATTCTTAATATATGTATATGCTGTTCGTATGAATTAAAGACGAATTAAAAACGCAAATTATTATAATATATTAATGTTTCATTGTTATGTCACTCTTTCCGATGATCGCACCATTAAATAAATCTGAATTTATACAATATACTTCGTATGGAAATAATAATATGGAGCAGTGTAAATTTCATTCATGTTCAATCTTCGATGAATTTATTGTAATGAATCAATATAGCATGCTACATTACTATCGATTGTGTCCATGTACAATGTACGAACAGAGAGGTGTTCTATGTATATATATTATATGTATATAATTATATACGTATACGAAATACTCTCTCGAATCACTGCGTGCGAATTTGATCGGCGTATGAATATTTAAATTTACATTCATAAATTACTGTATTATTCATATCCGCATTTAAACATCGTCACTGAAATATTTATTTCCGTAGTTTGAGTTTCTGATAATCGCAGATGGTAGAGAACAAATATATATTAACGATGCTAAAGGGACTGTAAGAATATTATATATAAAAATGTAAGTACAGTTATACAAATCGGTTAATATAGAAAATAGATGTGTATGTATAAAAAGTCGTAGTGTACGACGATTCTGGCAAGCACTTTCCCGATTCTCGAGGGGTTGTAGCAAGTCACATTCATTCGCATGCACACATTTCCAATACTTTTCCATACTACTGTACTTTAGTGAATAGTTACTCAACTAACCGTTGACCATGAGAAGGGGACGCTCCAAACAGTCTCTTTTCAGGTCGGTATTGTAGACCACTATGCGTTACGGCAGTCCATTCCATAAGACATAAGAAATTATGTCTATTTTTATATCTCCTCCATGGCTGTAGTTGTATTTATAGAATCAATTTATTGAATTGATTGAATTTTACGATATTGATCATGCGCCGCCACTAAAACTTGCTGTACCATTATGAAAAAAAGTATTGTTAACATTATTAAATAGTATGAAGTATTATATCAATTTCATATCCATAAAAAGAAAAAAAAAATCATGTAGAATGAAACTATTCTAAGTCGGAAGAAATGTTTAAATAATAATAATGTTAGTCCTTCGGAATAGTTATTCCTGACCAAAAATTGTTTCGTCAAATGTATCAATTCTTATATATATATAGTATAACTTTGAAATTTTGCATTATAACCATTATAAGATTAGACGGCGGATTTTATGCATTTATAACAAGAATGAGTAGGTGTAATTTAAAATTGTAAACGAATCGGATGGATTTAAATACACTGTTATATTATTTGCAAGCTATTAAACGTATTAAGAAAGGAAATAAATCTCATTTCAGTTCGATGTAATTGACACAGAACATTTTTATTTTCCATAAAGAGCCGCTGTCTAATAATGATGTGTACAAGGTCCGTTTTGTAAAGATTCCGGTTTGTTATAATTCACATGGAACATCTTTATTCCGCGTAAAGATCCGCTGTCGGAAGATGTTCGTTTTGCAAAGATTGACTTGATTCATAAATCGCGCCCGCTCCCCGCCACGTTTGCGTGCGCAGCCGCGCTCAGGTACTTAGGGGCTCAGTTGGTGTTGAGACTGCGAGCGCGTCGCTAGGGTGTTTCATGCTGGCGTACTGGCAGACCGCTCATAACAGTGTCTACTTTCTAACATGGCAGATCAATTTGTGTTGTATTATCATGTGACGGGGAAAAGCTCTCGTGCATAAGACGATCTTCGTGTAAACTATCGTAGATTCTCCTCGCGGGGGAAACGTGTTGCCAGCGTACGAGTACCGTCGCGATGGCGGACATGAAGAGTCCACCGTTCAGTGACATTAAACGGCCCGAGGAGGTGGTGGCGATGGCGATGAACGACAGCCTGAAATTCGCCGTGCTGATCGGGCTGATCGAAGTCGGACAGGTGTCGAATCGGGAGGTTGTCAACACCGTGCTTCACCTGGTGAGCAACTCTAAACATTTGTGGATACGATCGCAGAGCCGGTCGTGCGTTTCACAGGCATTCCCGCCGATTTCGGTGCATCGGCCTAAATCTGTCAATTTGAACTGTCAAATCTCGGTTGCTCCACGCGTTCTCGTATCACCGACGATTATCGTTTTATTTATCGGTCATTGAATGGGATACCGTACGATACAGCAATTTAACCTTTACCATTGTTTCCCTGCACGACTCTAGTCAACTTTAACCGCTAAACTCGACCACATCGCGACACGTTTTAGGGATACGCGGCCTCGTCCTTGCATGGGTTCCCCCCCTTCCGCCGCAACGATTTTCAACACACGTCAACCAGCTCTAACGCGCTTATAGCTAATAACGTGCAGGTACTCCGCTTTTATTATTGGCCGCCTGCTTTGCCATTAATACTTCGTCAGTATGCACGGATTCCCTTCGAAAAAGAGTATCTCGGTTGTTCGCACGGTGCTGTGTCAATACCGATCGGTTTCAGTGAAAGTAATATTACTCTTCCAGACAGCCTCGAATTCTTCTTTTATTAATCGCCGACTGAGAATTGGAAAGCTCGCGGAACGATGTAATAGAATCGTACGAAACGGCGGATATCTCTAATCGAATAACTGAAACAACATTGTGAAACGTGTGTTCTGAAAACTGATATCAATGTCCCCGTAAATCCAATTCCATTCTTGTACCAGAACATACTAAATGAGAATTTGTTTAATTTCATGGAATCGTAGGCCGTATTACCGAGACTATAGCAATGGGAAACGATGGATCTAGAAACAGCTATATGTAACCTGTTTTTTGGAAATGTGAGCGAAGGTATAGCAGTGGTCATAAGAGATGTCCACCCCACTGCAGCGACTCCAACTTCATAACATGTGGTTAGCATAAGTGGGCTGGACAATTATTATGACTATCGATGTACATCGAGTACCTTTGACAAAACAGGCTATAGTACATTCTTTACACAGTAGCGTAATTGTTTTATTTTTATTGTCGAAGTACGAACGTCGATATGGACTCTACACTGGTATATATTTGTATTGTACTAAAATTAAACTGCAGATATGTATTATATTACATACCTCGGTGAGAATATTTTTGTCCCATTTCAAATACAAAAAAATCTCCAGTCTAATTAAAATAGTGCTTCATTGACATTATATTTTTACTAGCATAATTCCTGGCTTATTTCTGGAGTTGTGCCACTGATTTGTTTTTAGCATTTAATCCTGTAGGATTTCTGAAATAAAGGCATATTCGTGCATCTCTTTGGGATACCTGTGTAACAAATTCAAGCTTTCTGTCTTCTGTGTTTCGAGATTTTTGACCGTTCTAGAGGAACTGGCATTTATTATCTATACATAGATATTATGTTATGGTACTGTTGTTACGGTATCAATATAATATCGCGATCATACAAAGTATCGGGGAAACGAATGCCTCGCTATCATCGCATCGCATCCCATCGCCACTAACTACAATAACTCGCATTCTCCACGGAATTAGTCCATTTGCCGAATCCCGATTCTCATTTCGCGTATTACACGTCTGATCGTGCGTAATATTCGACGGCAATCATGTTACGTTACAAACGGCAATAGTAAATGTGACACAGCGGCGTATGTAATTACGCAGTGAAATTAACGTGCCACGTTTCCTCAATGATTTCATAATTTTCCGCATACATCGCGCGGAAAGGAATAGGAATGGAATGAAAGATGAACCGTTCTTGATTTTTGAGAATCGTCGTGTTTTATCAATTAATCGGCGATATCTCTGGAAGACTCGTCGTTGTTCGGAACGCGGCGAGAAAGGTGCGCACGTTGTATAACCGTATGAAAAATATGCAAATGTCCGGGCCGAGAGTGTACGGTCGTGCTTTTATAGCATTCAATCATGCGGTTAGCACGCTCTTCGGCGTCGTGGAAACGCTATTCACGCGACGACATATCTCGCTTCCGATATTGTACCTATTTCTTCGGGGATTATTATCAACTGGTTAGGTAGCCGACGGACGCCACGTAGGAACACACGCTTATCAACGTTCTTACGTAAACCGTTCCCGCGTGGGAAGGTCGTTAAGAGGCCGTGCACACCTAACGAGCCGAAGAGTCTACCTGCTTTCCACAATTTCGCTCGACGAGCGCGTATCTTCCGCTGATGCTTAACTCTCGATCGATCGAAACATCGCACTCGAACGCAGCAATTGTCCCGAACAACTATCGAAACATCCGGAGACACTCCATCGTTCGATTTAACCGTCTTCCGAATTTTCATCTCGGACAAGCATCCAACGGTACGAACGCAAGAAAATGAAAAACTGTTCGAGGCACGGGGAAAGTTCGAAAATTTGAAAAGTTAGAAGTGGCTGGCCCGAGTATGCGAATATAAAGATAAGAATTAAAGTAGCTTCGAGGTGTAAGGATCGGCACGAGAGTGTGACGGTTATGCCCAACTCTGAGAATGAAGTATCGAACCAACTGCCTGTTCATACATAAGCGATCTTCTTTTTACACGGGATCGTTGGCGTCAGAGACACACAGGGAGCCTTCAGCATCGCTGTAGTCTCATGTCAGTTGCATTATGCATCGACATTTGCTTCAACTGGTTGGAACTCGACATTAACATAACTTCGTCATTTTGAGGAATCTTAATGCTGCATATTGCACAACGATCCCAAAAAGACACCCCGATGACCTTCTCACTCGTCTGTGTACCTATACATTACCCCTGAACAAGTATTTGAAAATTGTGAGTTTTGTTGTCATTTCCTTGAAGATATAGTCCAATAGTCCAGCATATTTAATAATCTACTGTATTTCGTAACGCCTAAGCAAGTTGTTTAATCTTCTCATTTGAACTTTGCAACACTTTTATTCATGCATACACCTATTGATACCAAGCTTAAATAAATACCGTAAGATAAATACCAAAAATCTTTTTTACCAAGGCCAGCGATAAGTAGTCCGTTGATCTTTATGCATCCGTTGCGTTTACAAATGAGCGCAACGCAAGAATAGATTTAATTTGAAAAACATCGATAACGTTTCTGTCTTATTTGCATCACGATCTTTCAGACCGTACAATAGATGGTACGCTCGTTTTAGAATTTATCGAAATAATTGACGAGCTCAGAATTTCGTAGATGCACCGTCTAGCGATATTCTGTAAGTTTACCGGACACGTGTACCTACTTGAACTTTCTGAAAAAACTTCGAAAGCCATAAAGTCTTGGAGCGAGTATCGATACTTTCTGCCCAGAAACTGGCTACGTGGCTACACGGCTACACTTACATAACCCCGCCATAACGATTTCCCAAATGTGCTTACGGGTGGGATTGCGAAAGTTCCTTGGACGTACGGAAGGATCGAAAAAATTTCGCGAGAAATGTACGTCCGAAGTCCGAACGATATCATTTCCAGGCGTTTCCCGCCACGTGATCTATTTATACGCGCCAGTTAGACCGTCCATCGATCACGTCCTTTTGAAATGCTTTTTCCGCGGGTAACGACCGACGAATCTCGTTAAGATTTCACTGAAATTGGCCTGAAAGCTCGGCCGAACCGGCGAACGAACGGACGTGGGCAAACGCGGCTTGTTCCCGAACTCCGGAAGACAAATACGTAGCACGTGGCAACGATTAATGTCGGCCGTCACGACTGCACCGGGTCAGGAACGCTCGTTCCCGCTTTTTCGATCCGATTTGGTCCGGTCCGGTCCATGAATTAGTCGCCGATACCGATTGGCGCTGTTTTCTATTGATCTTTCGGACCCTTTGAACCGCGTCCCCGCGATCACGGAGCAGACACACGGTCGCGTCGCCACAGTGGACGATAAGTACGAATACTGGGACAAAAAAGGGAAAAGAAATTATTTTAATCTGACCCTCGGTGTCAAATTTACAAAGTGGTAAAAGATCAACGAAACAATGTCTTTTAATTCAAATTGACGAGTTAACATTATACATCTTAAGCTTCTCGGTTGTCTTTCGCATTAACAAAATAAGAGTCAGAATAAGAACAGAACAGTATAATTTATTTCTGAGATTATTGATTAGGGTTAAATTTTTGTATAATTTCATTCATGAATACGACCCAATGGACTACTCGTTTCACACTATACGCGAATAAATTATACGAACAATTTTCGTCCCTCCTTTTCGAAAAATCTATCACCGTGGCGTCGCGTCGCCGGACGATAGCGTTTGCTCGGCTCTCTTCGACCCTGAATTAATTAGTGTCGTTTGCGGAAGCGGCCGTGCGGCGCGGGAGGACCACAAAGGAATAGAAATTTCGGCAAACACGCCTAATTTTCTGGCGCGTTGCTCGCGGCAGTCGGGACAATTGGCAGCCTGCGACGAGAAATATTAGGTGACTGCGAGAGTTCCCGAGGGTTTGAGTAATCGAACGTAATAATCGCGTGTTAGCTGGCGGCAGATGTTGTACGGCCCTGGACCAATGTGCTCGAGAAGGATTCTGCTCTCCGAGGAACGTTTGCTCCGAGCTGCAATTAAGCGATACGATCTCGGACAGTTTCTGCGCGTAGTTTGTTTCCCGAAAAATTGTGTGATTCGATGTCTGAATTTGTTGTCGTTATTCTTGGAACATACTTTGGGAATATATTCGCCAGTGTCTCAAGTATTCGGTTGGTTGCGTCGCTGTAAAAAAATCATCTCTCGAGGAAGAAAGCTGTTTTGGAATATTAATACTGTCTCAAGAGAGTCACGGTACACCGATGGTCTACCTTAAAAAGGAAATAAGCTATAATTCTTTACGGTTCACTGAGCGGTAGCACGGACACTCTTTTTTTCTAGGCTGGTGGTAACGCTTTGTTATCGAGCCACGGAGTAGGTATCCATGCTTTGGTCATTCTCTGGAAAGACACTGTACGCAGAGTATTGTGAAAAGTAATCTGCTTGTTGAAACATAATTTAATTCAATCCTTTCCCGTTCGAACGGAAGAAATTCCGCGGTTTCTATAGCACGTGGTGTCACCGGTGTCTTTATCGTCTCCGATAGAAATACGCTGAACGCTGACCGGGCCAGCAGGCCTCGCTCTAAATGTACGTAGCTGCGTTCGGTGGGCAAATTTGCATAAGTAACTGATAAAGTGGAAGCGGTTTCGAGTGTTTCCGTCTGGGGGATTATCCGTTTACATCCGACGCGCGGGGAGCGGCCACGAGGGCGCCCTCGCGAAACGTGGCGCAAGGAAATTGGCTAATTAGTTGAGTAACCGAGCGGCAGCGTTTCCTCCTTTTTCACCCTTTGCTCTCGCATTTGCTTTTTTTTCTCTCCATTCCGTATTCTGTCTCTTCCGACGTATCCGAATTATCGAGCTGTACGAAACGAAAACGTTCGCCGCTCGTTCGTTAGATCGTTGATACGCGGACAAACTCCGCTAGATTAGATTAGACTAGACTAGATGATGGCCGCACGTAACACGGAGATAATCATTTCGTTCTTCCTGCTTCTATATTTTTCTACGATCGAGCCAACTGTGCTAGAACTACAAAATTCTACGTTATTTAATCTATTCGTTACTAACTCGTGATCTACGCTGAAGTTTCTTCAACTTTCATTAGCACGGTCCATGGCAAGTTGGTCGCTGTCTTTGCACAAGGAACGGTAACTTTCGTCGCTGTTTGCGGAACGTAGCGAGGTCTCGCGGTATTGGCTCAGTCCACGACGGAATCTGTTTCGACTACGACAATCAATTGTTAACGGACGTGCATCTGTTTCCTCGTTTGTCTTAATTCGGGATCGCCGTGTATCCGTCTGCTACAAACGCCAACAGCAACGTTCCATTTCTTCGCGCTAACTTCGCATTTCCGTATTTACAATTTCTACATTGTTGATATTGTTTGTCATTATATCTTATAATTATACTGGGTGCTTCTTTCTTTTGCACAGTAGCGTGTATAACTTTATTGTACCCCTCAGGGTTACATTTTACATCTGCTCCTTTCTCCGCCTTTCCTCCTCACGCCGCTCTCACCCTAACCTTGTTTATTTCTACCTTAAAAACTACCTTATTTCTAATTCTTAATAAATACCCATATTCCCAGTATTCGCTATCATTGGAGCCTCGTTATCTCATTTATGCGATCGGCTCGCAGCCGATTCAATTGGATTTTGTTGCGCTCGCGATCAATTAATCACCCGTGGAATACGCGTCAACCCTGTTAAACGGCGGGACAACAGGCTTTTTAGCGAACTGATAATTAATGTAAACGAGGAATGCGAGCCTTTAGCGCGTACACGCGAGAACATCCTTCGCAGCGCGTGCCGACACCGACACCGACGCCGACACCGACGCCGACACCGACGCCGACGGGTAGATCGCGTTCGACACAATCCATTCGCACCTGATTCATTTGAGCCCATTTATCTGATGCTCGTGAACTGCGTATAGTGGGATCTTGATGTTCACGAACTGCTACGAAATAGGTTTTCTATATTTCTAACGTTGATTGTGTTTTTTAAATGATTCAGACTAGACTAGAATCTGGGGGTTCCGAATGGTGGTCAGATGATCGTGTAGTTTCAAGTGCGAGGAAGTGGCATTGGAGCTTTAAGTTAGGTGGTAGACGACCTTGTATCATGCTATTCCAACCTTGAGGGAAGGATTAGATAAGAATCGCGCGAGAGAGCAAGGAAGGTGAGATACATTTTGATAAGAGAATCGTGACGGGAAAATTTAGCACCGGACTCAAAACCGTAACATCGAGAACTATTTTTGTTTTCATTTTGCTAGATTTACACTAGATGGATCGGTGGGGGTCTGTTAGAAAAATGGACTGCAAAATTGATCTTAACATTGAATCCCAAAACAAACAAGAAACTTTATATATACAGTCAGGGACAAAAATAAGTGGACAGTTAGTGTAAATAGGTAAAAATGAAGTTTAGTCGAATTAACATGACTGTTATAAACTTAAGTTTTATTTACTATATATTCTTATAGCGTATAGATTATTTAACGAACAATTGAAGTTCATATTTTCATCTTTGTATAAACATGCCGTGCCATAGCGAAAACGTCAGCTATTTATCAGGAGACAAAAATGAGTGGACACTCGATGAAATGCGTAATAAATGAAACACGTAACAAAATTAGTATTTGGTATTGCCGCCTTTTGCATGTATTACAGAGCTTCCAGACGTCGAGGAATACCTTGTATCAACTTTTCAATATAATCGTTACTAATTTTTTCATATTCGGACTGTAACCTTTTGAAAAAATCG
>CM052198.1:12238243-12250465 GCA_028455805.1 Lasioglossum figueresi | reverse complement strand
TTACGACTGTCGAACCGTTCACACGTGTCTAGTTCTCACACAATAAATATACCTATTCAAGCATCACAGTACATAGTTGCTATTTGGATTTCTTACTTCAACTTCCATCAATAATAACATCGCAATAATTGTTCAAAGTTGAAAAATGTGTCCTTTTTTTAAACTCAATTTTCTCAACAACTGTACGTATAGGAGAAAAATTAAGGTCAGATTCGGAATCAGCGCGAAAAATTCTATAAGAATCGCATAGTGGGAATCGAAATAATTTTTGGCTGTTGGACATTGTAATCAAGAGTTAAGAGTTGGTGAAAGGGCGATAACGAGCACGACCGATGAGTTAACTCGTCTTCCCCGGTTAACAAGTTAATCGCGTTCGCGAGAAATTTCAGCACCGGGAGTCCCGGCGAATAGGGACCGCTCGTCTCTGTTTTCAATTAGAAAATTGCCATCAGCTTGTCGCGCGCTAGCGTCGCGTTGGCTCGCCGGAGACAAGAGAAACGCGGCACGCGCTCCGTTTGAACGGCTGATGCGACGACGATGACATAACTGCGTCTTAACTCGGTAAATTTGCCGCGGTTACACGGTAACAGGTCGGATGGCGTTCGCCGACGTGCGAGCGCGCAGATTACATACGTTCGTCGGCTGATGCCATTATCAAATCATACGCTGTACTATTTCGAGGCTAGCCGGCTTATCGAGATAACTTGCACGCCGCCAGCCCGGCATTTTGAACGGCGATGTACAGTCCCGGACAAAATGACACCGACGCCTGCGCCATGGTTTAGTTGTGTGAAAGCAGGCTAGCTATACGGATAGCGGATACGGACAATTCATTCATTGCGAGAGCTACGCAAACTACTTCCGTGAAAATGAAATGCTGAATCAAGCCAAGATAAGATTGCTCTTTCCAACGAAACATTTATTTGCTGAAAGAGGTACTTTATCTTGAGATCACAATTAGTTCCAGGCCACATTATACGTTGTTAGCGATCGCAATTTTCGTAACAATAGACTGCGAACTCTCGAGCATTCGCAACTCCTGAACCATGAACAGAGAATGAAGTACTTTATTGAAAAGAATCGCGTTCGTCTTTCGACCATTCCTCGATCAAGTCGGAACCATTAAGGTGGAAAATAAAATTCAATTTCGTAGAAGGATCCGCAGTTTTGACGTCAACCATTGTTCTACGGTCAAAAGTAATCGTATTGTCCGATAAATTACCACGGTCGATAACTTGTATTTCCACTTTACGGTTTTTAATACGACTATCAATCTGGTAATTTCAGAGAAGCCGATATTGAAACGTTGAATCTGTTCCGTTCTGAAGGTTTCTTTCAAACTCTTCGTGGTTCGGCAACCGACCGATTTCCGGAGGAAAAAAATTGCGGCGATAAGCGAAATCGCTTATCGATACGGCATGCTTAATCGCGGTAATCTCGCCGTGCAAATAGTAGGGTGTCACTTGATTCGGTGCATACCTGTTCGGATCGTGGTCTCAATTAGGTGGCGTATCTTGCCGCGCGAGGCGATCTACCTGTGCCCGTTACATTATTCGCTGTCTGATCGAGCTGATTAGATCTGCGTTCGAACTTCGATGGAACGCCAAACTTCCCCGCAGAATCTGTGTAGATTCCTTCTAAAAAAGAGTCGAGAAGCCTGCTTTTCCTATTTGCTTCCAACGAACTGGAAAATCACTAGATGCTACAGTACGGAACAGAATTGTTCGATGTCTGTTCGGACTGATTAGATTTTCGTTCAAAGTTCGCAGGGTTGCCAAAATTCCGCAGAAAATCGTTGTAGATTCCTAGCAAGAAGACGAACAAGATTGCCTTCCCTGCATCGTCCGGAGGTGCAATTTAATAATAGAAACTTCTTGCCGCGAGTAACTGTGGCAAAACGACTTGCACGCGGCCGTTACATCTCTCGACGCCTGATTACACTGATTAGATTTTCGCACGAAGCTCGCAGGAGCGCCAAAATTTTCCGCTTCTTTAAAAAAAAAAGAAAGAAAAAAAATTCAAGACGAACAAGATTGCCCTTTCTGCTTCGTCCCGACGAACTAGGAAAATATTGGACGCTCGAACGCGGAGGTGCAATTTAGTAATAGAAACTTTTTCCTGCGAATTACCGTGGAAGTTGGGAGTTCTGCATGGTCGAAGAGGGCCTCGAAGTATCGAACTTGTCCGGAGGCGGATGGGAAAATGCTCGCGGAATTAAACCAGAGGATTACAGGTAAACGGGATACCCTGAAATTTGAAATTCAATGTTAAAAATACCCACGACTTTGGTCGGTCGGAGCCACGCGGAATAATGAACTCCCTTTCGACGATTTCGAACGGCTCCTTGTTAATTGACGTTGAAAGTTTCGACGGGGAACTCCATGGTCAAATGGATTTCCTTTCCTTTTGTGTTCCGGCGCGCCCCGAAGAGGAAAAAGGATAATATTAGCGAGCCACCGGAGTAATTGAAACGCGACCGACCGGATTGTATACGACGGCGACGGATAGCCGCGGATAAGGGGGCTCAGACCCCCGCAGAAACTCCATTTTTAACGCGTTCGCCGTTCGTCCGTCGAGTAATAGGACTGTAACGATCGAAATTTTTGGCAACGATCCACAGCCGTTTGCCGCCGGAATTTTTACTGGCGCTTAAGGCCGCCGACTTCGGGGACAAATTTTTCCGACCGCGTTTTATGGTCGCCGCCGGGCCCGCTGCTCCAAAATATTTTCCAGGGAACTATTAGGCTGACTCGCCCGATCGATTTTTTTTTATCTAACATCAGAAACCATGGCCTCGTACACAAGGACAGACAGAAAAAAAAAGTTCATTTACAGCTTTCGGAACGATCTCTAACGTCGTACGTCAAATTGAATTCATTGCTTGTGCTCCACTTTTATTATTCGTTCACGGTGAATTATGGAATATGAGAAAATTCGCGATCCTTTATGTCGCTGCTGGAAGCATAGCTTCAAAGCGACAGAAGCGAGGGGGCAGATTTGTTGAAGGCAAAGATGTTCTCTGAAGACGTGCGTCGTAGAAATGTGAAAGAACGCGAGTTCTCCGCATATTCTTTGATCAACTAAGAATGGAATACAATTATTGGCGTGAAAATAATACACAAAAATGACGAAAATCTCGAATCTGAAATTTCAGCCGAAAATTCTTTGAAAAGTCCGACTCGTTTCACCGGCGGTGGAATTACGTCTCGCCAGAGCTATCAGTCTCGCAGCTCAGTTTATCCGATTTACCGTGCAGAACTTTCGAAAAGGCGCATTGAAATTCCCGGCGAGAATCTTTTGAAAACCCACCGGCGTACGCGCAGCGTTGAACTTGGCGTGTGTTCGTTGGTTCTCGGCCTGGTTTTCGTTCGTCTCCGGCTCGTTTGCTCCTAGAACGTCATCCTCCTCCTCCCTCGTTCATCTGTTTCTAATCACGGAGATTTTTCTGTCTGTTCGTGAGATGTTCCGTGCTAGAAAAGCTCGTTAACCATAGGGAGTCACGGACGAACTACGAGGGAGAGAAAGAGAGAGGTAAAGGGAGAGTTAAAGGGAGAGAGATAGGGTGGAAGAGAGGGATAGAGCGAGAGAGAAAGAGTCAGGGTCCGTATCAACGAGAGCTGCAGTGGCTCGGTCAATAGCAAGCGCCTCCACCTGCACTGGACTTTTGCTGATGCAGGTTCTCTCGCCCGCTTCCCTCCATTTTCCTTGCGCATCTTGTGCTAAATTCGCGTATCCCTTTTGTATAATGGAATTTCGTGTGACGCCGCGCCGAGTCGATACTCTCTGTCTTTCTCCCTCGCTCTGGCCGCTCTTCAGATGCCGATTACGGATCCTTTTACCGGCGATAGTCGAACCACGGTAGTTGGGACGCGCGACTCGCCTCGCACGCCGAGACAATGCGACGAGATCCGCTCGAACCTTTTACGAACCGCTTGAACGTCGGGAATTCGGAGATTGATATCGAGACACGCGTGTTTCGCACCAAAGACAGATACGGAGACCGAGAAACGATTTCTCCTCTGTTTCTCCCACTCTCGCATCGAAGTCACGCGACGAGACCCGTGCCAATCGAATCGTTTGAATCGAGTGCGTCAAACGAGACCAGATCTCGCCGAGATGAACACCGCCGACGACGAGCTCGTTTGCGAGTGCGAGCTCACGGGCAAGCAATGCGTACCGAGAGAGTACAGTAAGTATATTGTATAGTTCCCTCGGAGAAAGAAGCTTCGCTAACCTCCCAACACGTCGCGTCGGAAGGCCGAACTGTTCCCCCACTTTTTCGTACTCCGCCAATCGGGACGGTTCTTCGCTATCTCATCTTGTTACGGCCATCGAACATGCAATTAGAATAACATCCCTGATATAAACTCCAACGAAAGAGATGTCGTTTAATATTTCAACTTCAACGTTCCGTTTACCTACAATAAAATGTTGAACAGAATTTCTTGCGCAGCGCGGAGGAATGTTGTAACAGAATTAATAAGAAATTAATTTAACGAGTTCCGGAAGCGGTTCCGACATACTTAATTTAATTAAACGAGAGGGAATTCGAATAGAAGTGGCTGGTTTCGTGAACAACGTTAGCAATCCCCTTTTCGCCCGTCTCGGTCATCCTCTTAAGCAAACTTTTTAATATCATTTTGATAGAGGTTCCCCGGGAACAAAACGAGGAAAATTCCCGTCCCTAATTTACCGCCTGCGTGAGTAGTTCTATCGTAATTAGCTCGCGTACTTTCCCATTCATCCAATGGCAGACAAGACTCGTTAATCAAACGTCCCGAAATTATCCAATTCTTGTTTTCGCGACGTACTCGCGTTCGCGATGGAAGATCCGTTTTCGTTTTGTTGTCCCGCAACAAAACCATGATTTGGTTTCCGGCTATGTCATCGCGTCGTCACCGCCGCGCCGGTTAATCGGGGCCTTTAATTATTTGAAAAAAAACTGCTTTCGATGTTAATTGCAGTCTTTGCGTCGTGTGTCGCTTGTATTTGTGCCTATCATTACCGAGTCTGCACTGTACAGAGATTAATGGGACGTTGCACGGTTTTATTTCGCAGGGTACGCGCGTCGCAGCTTCTAATTATTCGAATCGTTCGCCCTCCAGTAGAACTTTGTTAATTGTTGCCGTGTACATTACGAAATTGCGCTATAAATAAAAACGCGAAGCGATACGCGATCCGTCGCTCGATGTTAAGTAACGTCGTTCGACCATCGTTGTTAGTGGCCGAGACGAATCTTGTTAACAGATAACGAAGCTTTTAAACATTGCACTCGGATAATGTCCAGCCCTTGAGGGCGTTATCGATTTACTCCTCGCGCTCTCGATCCCTTTGAATATCTATCGAATTTTCCGATGAAGCCGAACCTTCTTCTGTTTCCTTTGTATCGAAGACGATAGAGACAACGCGTTCCTATTCAAATAAACATGCACAAGCCTGAAACTTTATTTTCTGATATTGTAATACGACGAATGATACTTTCATCAAAATGAAAATTATTCCTCCATAATTGTTCGTTACTCTTTGGAAAGTTTTCTTATTTATGGGGACTCCTTTATAGTTCATCTATTCTTATTGCAATACGTTGAAGTACACTACACAACGATAGGATGGAATTCTGAAAAGAACCACGCTTCGCAAGCAAACCGTTCTCTCGCAAAAGCCTCGTAAAGTTTCCGCCAATTGAATTACGTACAGCAGCTTCTGGGCGTGGCCCGCATCCCCTTCCATCCGCAGTCACGCGAGCGGGGGAACTTCGCTTCACGGTTGGTCTAAACTTCGATTTGCTTTTGTGTCAAAACGGTCTGTCCGCTTTTCACGATTCTTTTTGCATTATTGTCCTGCAATCAACTCGAACGAGATGAGATAAACAACTGTTCCAAAAATATTTCATCGTACAGATTTATTTGTGGCGCATTCTGTCCGCGACATTTTTTCGCATTTTTGGATCCGACTCAATATTTTTGTTGGTGTACGCGGACCTCTTCGTGCCATGACATTATGGGAGATGCTTTAGGGGAAAATGCAACACAGATTGCGAAGTTAAATCGTAAGCAGAGCCCTGGGAAAGCGGTTTAGTCGCTCGGACATAATTTACCGCGGATATTTTATGCTCCCAGCTATCATTGGATTACCGGGAATATTCATGTTTATCTGCCGGTAAATATGACCTGCTTTAAAAATCATTTTATTGTATTAATTAACCCGTTGACCGATTTATACGCGTGTTAGGTGGACAAATTTATCTGTGGCTTCGGCTTCATATATTTGGTGTCCATTTACAAACAACCAAAACGTACTCGAGTCTTGAAAATAATCCCCATCATTTTCCATACAGTTGCACCCTTTTACAGGTGGTGGATGATCCCATTAAAAGATTTGGATATATAATAAAATTACAAATAATAATTGTGAAGACCGCGAATTAATTTGTATACCTGATACTTCAGAATATTTCCGATTGGAGCAACGGTAACAATAGTTTGTATCTTTTAGAGTCCCATCGGAGTCTTTAAAAGCCGGAATCGAAAAAGTTTCTTGCAATCTTCCGATGCAACGGAACCTTCTTCTCTTCGCAATTAGTTTTCCATTGTAGATAATTAAAATGACCATTCACGTGGAAACATTTGATGGTTGAACAACGACTATTCGGTGCTTGTGGTTTGCTGTCCAAAACGTGGAAGCTGTTCTTTAGAATTTTGTTATTCTATAGGATCCACCAACCGTAAGCCGGATAATTCGGAATTAATTATCGATCGCGGCCGTGAACAATGTCTGAGGCGCAACCCGCCGGCATTGTATCATCGAAGCACGGTTTTTCTACACTGGAAAAACTTCGTCGCGTAATTTATCGTGCGCGGATGACAGGCTGCGAGTTTCCCGCGCCTATTATGTAAAAAAACAAGATTATGGTGATTTATGGTGGGAGTGAAAGCTATATTTCATACATAGCTAACGACAATTTCGCTGGGAGACGAGCTGGATCGATCGATTTTTCCCGTCAAAAATGTATTTGGTGATCAATTTTAATCTGAACGAAGATATTGTATTTGAAATGAACCGATTTCTCGATTGTTTATCGAGACTTATTTTCACTGTAATTTTAAAGGGCTCCCGCTTAAACGACAAATTTATTTTCACTTTGTTCAAAGAACAGTTTTAAGAGCGACGATTGTTGGAAGCCAAGTAGAGAAGAGCTAAATCGTCTTGACTTTTATACAAGAAATGTTTAAAATGGGATAAAACTCGAATAAAATCCCGCCGGGCGAGATATTAAAAAGCAGAGGTAATTTCGAAGATATCAACGCGCTTTTGACACACCGATGGCACCGGCGCGGCGCGGCGCGAGTGTGGCGGCAACACCTAAGGCCAGAAACTCCATCCAACAGGTGCCTAACACCCTATTCTCTCACCGTCAATCCAGCAGATGTTATCGACACACAGCGTATCATCGATATATCAGCCAGTGCGAACCCTATTAAATCCTGTTTTCGATCCAACATACAAATCATCCATCGGCATTATTAAATTCCCGTGAAGGAATGATACATACACGGTCTCCGGGACAGTTCGGAAACCGATTTCCTGGTTAGGCGTTTCCATTCACCGTGTTCGCATGATCGCCTTTTTCACAGTTTTGCGGCGAGCCATTTATTTAACGGGGGAGACGATAAATTTTTCAGGGAAACGGGGGACCAAGCCGGGGATTCGATCGAGCGCCGGAGAACGTTCGGGAAACTCGACACGCGACGAATCGACTCGTTCATCATCCTCGCGAACGTATTACAATCCATAAGTTATGTAATGGACCGGTTGCCTGTTGACGCGTTGGATAATGTTTCGCGAACGCTAAAGCATAACCGCGGGAACGCGGATCCACGTGTGTCGGAGTATCGAGCAGAAAATTATTGACACGGCCTGTCGATAGCATCGCGTTTGATAAGGCCTGGCGTCAGACAGCGTTCCGCTCGCTGGAGAGAAATCCAAAATTCGAACCGAAACAGCTGAGAAGTCTTGCAGAAAGAATCTGACTTATTTAGGCCCCTGTCAAAGTTGTGTTGAATTACAACTGAATTACTTCCCGAATTATGATTTCAAAGTAATTCAATGACATCGCGTTCAATTGTTTGGTAATTCGAAATTCAGTCGCTCCGTTCAATGAAATTACGATGTAATTAGTAATTCTGGTCTCTTATTCAATGAAATTGAACAATGTAATTACAAATGAAATTACAAAGTACAGTGTAGTTATGGTATTATTCGTAAACTCGTATTGTCCGGTCAAAAATAAACTTGTTTGCACGCTCTTTGTTCGAACATAATAATAAAATTGAGTTGTCTGTGAATGCGAAACGGAAGAAACACGAATAAAAATGATGCGTAATTAGCAATTGAATGAAGCGAAAGGTCCGAATTACTTAATGCAATTCCGATGTAACTTAAATATGTACCGTGTATATAAGTTACCGTGTACATAAAGAAAATGTTCGTATAAAAATGAATATGTTTGTTTTTTCATAATGTACGCGATCTCGACCGAATATTTTCTGCCAGGGGTAGTTGGTTTAAGTTCGGGGGAGCTTCGTCGTGGCCGCAAATCAATTTGAGAAGCTTGGCCCGAAAATGTCGGCTAGAGTCGGATAAGCCCGACCACGGACTCGCGCCGAAGATTATAACGTCTCAGTCCTTAGCCTCTTAATAAGTTCCCAGTCCTATCCCCCGAAATTCGACGACAGGTTGAAGGGATAGGCTGGAGGGACGAGGCATCGCTTCTTTATTGCGCACTCGCGGCTGCGAACCGGTTGTTGGAGAGCTTAAGCGCTGGTAATTTACTAGCTTATGGTTGAGGAGTTTGAAGGGCGAGCGAATTGCTTCGTTCTCGTTGATTCGCGGTTTTGAACCTCCCGGTATCGTTCTGGCTCAAATTAACTTGGGTACTCGATATTCGGTGATAGCTTAATCAACCGTTTCACGTATACAGTATTTTTAACGACTTTCATTGTGTCATTTTTGTCCTCCTGTTTGCGTGTTTGTAGAAAATTGTTAAAAATGATTGGTGGGTTTGTTAACGCGAAGTTGTATCGTAATACGCGAAAACGTTGATATTAAATTGATTTGCGAGCTCGTTAAGTACGAACAATGAAAAGTTAAATACAATATCTCACTGTCGGGGTAGTATTGATCTGAGCAGAATTATTGATCAGTGCTTTCGTCAAATGTTATTTCTAGATTGCAGATGTTTGCAAATTGATAGTAGTTGATATTTTGAACAGTATAAATATATATGTTGTATCGAGAAACATTAATCACACCTGTACTTTGATTCTACTGCCTTGCATGGTTGTACTAGGATTGTAGGGGCATGCGTCATTGTTACACTCGTACCGTTCAGTCCGAACTGGGTAAAAGTCTCACGTATCTCGTGAAAGCACTTCATACTTATCTCGATTACTATCGTAACATCTCTGATCTCTTCTCGCCTATAAACATTCGTCAAGGTAGATGTGTCTTGCAACGGTCCGTGTTGTCCGAAGTAAAGTCAAGCTGTCCATGCGATGCAAGCTCGAGAGCATTTCTCTTCTATTTCTTCTTTCGAGCACAAAATGTTGCTATTCGTCACGTTTGAATTTCGAAGCTTCATTTTACGATGGAAAAATACTTTCAAAAAAAATTGAAGTTGAAATAGCGCGACTGTACCGAGACTTTCAAAGGCTGAGAACGCCGTCGCTTGGTTTAGAAGGGGGATTAGACTGGCAGCGCGTAAACGTTTTACAACACAGAGAAAATACGCCGTTTTGGTCGGTATGGTTTTTTACTTCCCACTTAACAGTTCGCTGAAAGGAAAGACGCCTCAAAAGTCGAGAGAAGGTGTTGAAGATAACGTTTCCTTATTGCCGCGGCAATAAAAAGTTAGCTAATAGACTCCACAATTTTCGGAAGACTGTAAAAGAATGTCTCGTATAATGTTTGATAATAATAACGCACTTTTCGCGAGTTCGAAAGAGAGCGTTTCGCTCGGAAGTCGCATGTTCGAAGATTCCGAAGGGTCATACCGAAATTCATTGGAAAAATAGCCGCGTCAGGATGGTTTGAATCGACGCGTGGCGGAACCCGTCGAGGCGGAATGATCGGTCAGTCATTCGGTTGAAAAGGAAACAGAAGATTAATTGTCGCGCGTGGTTGATCGATGGGAGCATATATCGAATTAGCCGGGATCGTTTTTCATTCGACGGAAAAACCGGAGCTACTTGTATCGACGTCGGATAGACAGTTCGATCGCGGCGAGCGATTATAATTAGAGAGCGACGACGACGGTAACCCGGAACTTCGGAATGGTGGTGGGTTTGAGTGGCCTAATTCTCGGCGAAAAGGAACAATAGAAAAATGCCCGGCGTCGTTGACTGGACGCGACGCAGGGTAAACACGTTCCAGGGCGTCGTCGTTGTGCCTTTTCCCTCGGAGGGATCGATCGATCGCAAAGTTTCCTCCCAACCCCGCGCGTGTGTCCGCTGCGGTCGTGTTGCCGGCCGCTCGACACTGGGTTAATGACTCGGACAGTGAATGACAAGACGATCGAGTCATTGTCATGCGGCGAGCCAGGGGACACCGGCCCGAGCCTTTTGAGGAGCGGAAACTTCAATTTCACGGTGAGGGAACACGAATTGCGCTATCGCGGAGAAAATCGACGCAAGAACTCGCACGATTAATAATAGAAATGCTCTGATTCAGAAACTTTGCAACAAGTAGAGTAGCTATTTTCGCTGCGAGAAGAATTAAGCGGCATTTGGTTGAATCCTCTCGGAGTGCGTTTCGACGACAGTGAATCGGCACGAAGCGAAGCGGCTAAGTATAATGGGGACGGCTGTTACCTGAAAAGCGTTGCGCGTGTGCGTAATCGCGAGACGAATATCGGAAAACGAGTCGGCTTGCTTTTTTCGGAAAGTCCAGTGGTAGCTAGACGTTCCAACAGGCGCCAGATGCGCCTTCCGGCAAAAAACGCCCCGGTTGCGCATAATGCGAGCGCCGCCACTGAGAATTCCATTTGCACGAGCCGGGCCAGCGCGATTCCGCTTTTCACGTAACACGCGAACGCGAAAACATTCTTTCTGCGAGCCTAGTCGGTCGGATTCAAATGAACGCGTCCGCCGAGCTCTTTGATTGTCCCTAACTCTACGTTTCCCCGGCCATATTTAATTCTATGCATTCATCCCGAAGAAGTACCCCTCTTCCCCGAGGCTCGCCGTAGTCCCTTTTTCTCGTCATATTTCCTCGAGAGCACACCACCGGCCGGGGCTTTTATATTTTTTAGTCGGTTAGACTCTCATTATTTCACCGAGGTGGCAGGCGCGCGCCAGTGCTCAGGAACGCGCCTACGCGGCCGAAAATTCCAATTTCGGCCCCAGAAGACGGGCCAGGATTTGTGATTGATGGCGACCAAGGAGAAGTTCATTAATTTCTCTCGCGCTCCCTCCGCGGGAACTTCGGATTGGGGCGTGAATTAATTTATATTACCTGCGATGGAAGTTTTACTCGATGCGCCTCGTATGTTCGTCCCGACTCAATAGCACGCTGCTAGTTGGTCTTGATTACCGCAGCTCGGAGCTGTTTGCAAACCAGCCAATTATTCTAAATATTTTTTAGATTATTAAGTATGCTGATATCTGATCAATCGCTAAACATTTAACGCTAAACCTACCACCACCGGTCAAACTGACCGGTTCCAGATTTATTATTTTACAATTATTGAAATAATAAAAATAATTTTATAACCATTGAATGTGTTGTTTAGAGTGGGTTATATACGCAGTTATAAAAATCTTCATAGAGTCTGAATATGTATATATGTATTTCGTATACCACAAGTACTTCACGGACAATAAACATAACACGACTTATACCACGAGCGGTTATACACAGAGTGAGCGTCGGCAGTTGTCCTCACGTACGCCTCGTTACACATATGATTACTTAATCCTAGTGAAGACGTCGCGATTACAATTACACTGTCCAACAAATTTTAACTTTTTTGGTTATTTCGATTCCCACTATGCGATTCTTATAGAGTTTTTCGCGCTGTTTCCGAATCTGACCTTAATTTTTCTCCTATACGTACAGTTTTTGAGAAAATTGAGTTTAAAAAAAAGACACATTTTTCAACTTTGAACAATTATTGCGGTGTTATTATAAAAGATATTGAATTGTTCTTTACGGCAGAAGATTCTG
>CM052198.1:12147404-12237258 GCA_028455805.1 Lasioglossum figueresi | reverse complement strand
AATTATAATTACTCTCGGTTGGAAGAAATGTTAAATTTTTGAGTTAAAGAAAATTGGCGAAATTGATGTCGCCGATGAAAGGATTTATAGAAGGGGTGGTGCAATTATTGCGATCACGTTTTTAATTTCGTGAAATCGTGCGACGGCAGATTTTCGCCGGGACCGTCGCACAGTGCAGCATGTAAATGGACATTCGATACAAAAATCATAACTTCTAAACTAATCAATTTTTGACCTAAGTACCTTAATAATTTTTTAAAGGGAATACATAGATGCATCGATTAATGCACCAAAAATATAAGGTTCCATTAGTAAAAAAGTTTATTCTAATTTTTTTTTTAATGAAGAGTTTTTTGTGATTAGTTGTTATTGCAATTTGTTGTCAACCGTATACCGTACAACTTTTGTTCGAAATATTTTTTAATTATATGGTTAAATTTAATTATATCTACTATAATGCATAATTATTTGTCAATACGCAACACCGTATTTTTTACTGGTATTAAGTAATGGTTAATACAGACTGCTCTAGATAAATCCAGAAATAAACTAAACGGCATATTACTTAGGACCCATAATATTTTTAATATAAATATAATATGTACATGTATATAAAAAGTTTAATTACATAAACAAAAACTATTAAAAAATTAAATTATTTGCTATTCTTAATATAAATATAAATAATATATACATGTAAGTAAAAAGTTTAAGTACATAAACGAAAACTATTCAAAAATTAAATTATTCGCTGCAGGCTTCTTCGCTACTATTGCTTCCTTCCAATTCTACATCGTCTAAATTCAGCCCTTCAAAAATATTTTCTGTCTCAGACACAATGTCAATATATTGTTCTATTCCTTCAAAGTTTCTAATTTTTTTATAAGGGGATCCGAGGCGAGTAGAAGAAGGACATCCAAGCTTCAACCAACTCGCGATCACGAATGCATTTCTCTAACAAAAATTAAATAACATCTTGCAATTTATCGCAGAAAAAAATTATATAGCAATATACTACAACATCTTGTTGATACGGAACAGCTTAAAATTATAGGATGTTTTGAACCGTTTTCTTGTAAATTGCATTTTAAGGAAAAAACGCAATTCCTAAATTGCCAGTTAAAATGATGCATACCTCTGGTCAAATTCTCCATACCTAAGTTGTAACAAACAGTTTAAAACAAAAACTAACCTAAAAGAGCAATTAGGGCACGAGTGATCTAACTTTTTAATATTTATACTACAATGAACTCTTGGCTGTTACCGATCCCCTATTGATTTTCTTGGATACTACTTTTTACATACACATTCCTTACTTACAGACCGATGATTTTGTTGGATAATTAGATTAGAATCGAACCATGATTATTTTGATTTTTGTCCATTGCATGCCGCACTGTGCGTCGACTCGGTGTAGCTTTCGGATAGGTGTCCGATTGGTTCGCGTGCACCTGGAAGTTTTATGTCCAGCTTGTTACACCGACCGAAATCATTTACACCCCTCGCCATCGTAAAGCTAATGCACGGGCGACATTTTTTGCCCCGTTAGTTCACGGTGATCCTCTTACACCGGGTCCGGCGCGACGGCACGATTATTATTAATATCGGTGTATTTATACGTGTTCCGCGTGGCAAACGATTCGATATAATGCTGCCGGTGGTAGGGAGCGGCCGGCAACGCGAGCCCTATTGATTTCGGGAGAAACCGGTCAATCCGGGGGGATATTTCTTTGGCGCAAAACGAGCTTTTTCCCTCGCTATGTTTCGGCCTCGCTCGGCTTGGCTCGTTTCGACGTATAATTCCCGGCGAAATTGAAACACTGCCGGGCATATGGCCACACTCATAATTACGCGAATTCGATGCCCGCGTGGCCAGAAAAGCGGGACCCCCTTTTTTCTCTGACGGATCGGAGGGGAATCGTATCGATCCCACGAGCTCTTAAGCTTCCGGTTTCCACTTACCTGTGTCAACCTTCATTTGTCATGTAACCTCGCTAACATTGAAATTATAAAGAAGCTTTCATAGGAAACGACTGAATTATCTTCTTTATTTAAGCACGTATCATAATGAAAACCGTACGAAGTTGAAGTAAATCCAATCTTCTCGCTTCTACACGGTGTTTCACTTTTATATGTTTTGGGTTTGGTAGGATTAGCGTTAAGAAGCATTAAGGGGAAAAAACAAACCTAAACCCATCAAAGGATCCACCAAATCAGAAACAAAAAGTGTCGCAACGGTGTAAAATATTTTCCACTATATTTCGTGGATAATCTTCCGCAAAAAATTGGATTGTTCCCACTGTTTGACGATCGATTGGATTAAATGAATAACGAAATAAATAAATTGAATGCAGTAGTTCGCGTGAAAAATAAGAGGTAAAGTCCTTGCTCGTTTTGAGTAATTTGCTTTTACCGATAAAATAAAACGCGCACGCAATTACAAACGTATGAATTCGCGTCGATAGGCATTGTCGTTCGTTAAACTGGTTTCCTGTTATTGCTCGGCCGATTTACACTGCGGCGCGATATTGTAAATGGTTCGCGTTGATTGGACGTATCTCCGGATATGCTACTACGACGTTGTAAGTTTTTACCGTGAAATACAGAGGCGATCGATCTCGACTATGATCGGACTTGGGTGCGGAGCGGGGCTCGATCGCCGTTTTTATTACCGGAAATTTCGTATTTTTATTCGCTGCTACTTTTACCGAGAACTCGGGTCAGCGAATTAAAACCGTCTACATGGTCTGACGATCGCGAAGAGTCCGCAGCTGGCTATTAATAAGCTTCGTCTGGATAAGAGGCGCTTTAGAAAACATATAATCTATAACAGTCGCCAACCTTTTCCAAAATTTATTCTCGTCCAGCGACTGCTTCGAGTAACCTGTTTCTTTCACCACCATTTCTAAGATTAACTCGTGTATAAATTATAAAGTTACGCTGTTACAATTAGACAGCGGATGTTTACACAAAATAAAAACCTTCTACGAGAATTGCAACAAACTGAAGCGAAATCGAAATTTGTCTCCTTTCTTCTAATGTTTTTACTGCTTTAAATTACAGCTAGTGTCTAGTCGCAAACAATCATGATTAATCAGCGCTATTGGCATCGAATGAACGATTACCTTTCACTCTGCAATTAGTCGTTTCACGTTCTTCACTCTACAATTTCATTGCGTTGAAATACACAGGAGCTTCCATCTCGCCTTACATCGATCCATGATGGAAATTTTCCATGGACGGCACTAAATTTCAAGTCTCGATACATAAAACTTCAGCCGTGTAGTTTTACAGTGGAAATATGACTCGACATAAAGTTCACCGAAAAATAAGGATCGGGAGTAGTTTCCGATTTTTCACCGTAAAACTTTCGCATAAACGCAAATTGGATGTCGAGATGTCGACTGGGCGAGTCAAGGGTTAGAGTTACAGCCTGAAGTGGACCTTCAAAGTGCACTTTCAAAATGCAATGATTCTACCGAATCATATTTAATATAGATACGTTGTGTTAACAGTGTTTCTCTCAATTCGATTTTATATTTGATAAACATTTTCCCGGCGAGAAGGTGCTTTCTTTCCGCGAAGAAAAAATCGAGAATTTATAGCGCCGGTGTATTCGCACAACCGGGTTGTAGAACAAATGAGAAACTGCGGCAGAGGGGAGGGGGTTGACGGTTCCGCGAATTATTTTCGTTAAAGAGGCTCTCCCTCTCTTATGACGCCTTGGGTGATACGCGGTCTGAGTTTGTATTCGTCGTTTCCCGACCTGACCCACATTTCATTCAGCCATTCATTACGTCGCGGATCTTTCGGTTGGCACCAAGTCGAGCGTGTACCCGGATTTTTTTCTTAATCTTGTTGACAATACATAACGGGGTACCTTTCATCGATAGCGATGCAGCAATTGATTTCTTCTTGAACGGCCCTCGTCTTGTTGACTTCCCCTGTCAATTAACAAGTGGAATCAACATCGATCCCCTCGTCGTATTTTAACGAGTCAGGCTCGCGATGGAAATTTGAACAAAGTCTACAAAAAAACAATGTTATGCCTTCCTTTTCAAATGAAATAAAATGTATATATCAATTTTTTTCCCTCTTTTACGACACATTTGGGGATAAAGACTTTTCGATCACTGTAATTGGAACTTACAAGTGGAAGAGGCAACGAAGCCGCTCACAATGGTTCTCTTTTTAATTCAGAAAGACTATACATGTAATTAGAATAAATGGAAGTGCTCCAGGCAACGGATCTGCTCATTTCGGAAGACCAACCTGTTAAACATTGCAACAGTTTTGGCGTTCGAACGCACTACGGTTCGCGCGTTTCGTGTTACCGAATTGGTACTTCGATTGTTGAATCATCACATATTCGCAGCTCCATTGGACCACTAAATCCTAGTGCATTTAGAGACATTTGTAATTCTCTGAGCTCGACGATCCTGCTAGATTGCGGTTCGATGTCCGTGCAATGGAAATAATGGACGTGTAACCGGCGCCCCCGGGGATGTTGATTTTAGCAGCTCGATTGCATGCTTATGAACGGATAATTGCATTGCTTCGCGCCAAACTTTCCTCGAGTTCCCGAGTTTTGCAGCTTTTCTACGGGGATATCGACTTGGCAGAGAACAGAGAGATAAATCATTCATTTGAAACAGTGCGAACTTCGTCTTAACGAAATATGAAATCGGAATTAATTAGGAAATAGAAGGATGTGGAGACAGGAAGATGAATAAATAATTATTCTGTGATGCGATGTTTCGATAATAAATGATCCCCGGTTAATTCGATCGTGGCGGCAACGGGCTGTTTTCTATCCGCGAAACGTTGTTTCGCATGGGAATGTTTACTTTATAGCGTGTCTTTGTAACGGCGCCGTAAATTGCGACCGGAGCGTCCCAGTGATCGTAAAGCGGGGCTTCTGGGCGACACTTGACGCCGGTAAATCGAAGAAAACGCCGGAGCCGGAGCAATCCGCTCGTCGATATTCGCATCGCGGCACCGTCGTCGTTTCTGTCGTGCTTCGCCTTCCGACCCGATCTTGCTCTCTTCGAGCATCGAGATTTAAATGGCCCTCTGGTAATTGCGACAGGGACGGGATAGCGTGCGAGGTTTATCGATGGTCTTCCACAATTTTCGTAATGATCTCGTTCCACGGGCGCCGCCTAGCCTGTCCGTTTGTTAACACGCGCCGTCCGCCTGTAAAACGTCTCGCACGAAATGAACAGCGAATGCGATCAACGCCGTTCGATTTTACAATTCTATCCAGATCAGGTTCGGTTGTACGTCGACACCTCGACTGCCACGCCAGTTTTCTCGAGGCGAGGTAGAATCACCCTGTATATGTAGGTACGTACCAAGTCTACGATTACCGCGAAAAATTTGAAAAATTACAAATGACCCTGGTTCTGTAGAATAGAGTTCGCGCAGTCTCATTTCCTTTGATCTTAGCGGCACTTCTGAACTCGATCGACCGAAAGCTGGAATCCAGCTCGGAGAAGTATCGAGTAGCCAGCATCCCTGAAATGCGCGCCCTTGATGAACGGAACAGTGCAACGTACGAGGGGCGCAGCAATCACGTCGTCGACGGCGGAATAACTGGAGCGAGGGAAAGAGTGATAAGCGATGAGTTCTTTGTTGCTCTTAATCGCGGCTATGTAATCGAGCGTGCACGTCGCGTCGCGTCGCGCGTCGGCCGAGCCGGCCGCGGGCGAGATTGTCGCGCGGCTCCGCTCGGCTCCGCTCGGCCCATCCCCGATACCCGCGCCCACGGAAAGATAGAATACGACGTGAAAAAGAAACGGCGCGCGTGCACGGAATGCTTATTTTGTTCGAGGAGAGCATCCTCCTCTCTGTCCCTTTACACGACATTCCCATTTTCATTAATGTAAACGGACTGCGTAATTCCTCGGGTTCTTCTGTTTTCCACCGTGGGGCCGCCTCTCGTTCCTCCCACCTCCGAAAATTAATTCACCGGGATTCACCTGCACGCCTAACCCACGACGATTTACGATTCGCCGCGGCCTCGGCTTCCGCGAATTTCTGTTGCGGCCGCCGCGTTCATTTAAACCACGTTCTATCATTCCCGTTGCACGGTCGTCCTTAATTATGGCCGGAGACGACGCGCGCTAAGAAGACGGAATCTTCGACCTGAGATAGGGTCGCAATCAGTGCTCGCGTGCCACCACCCTCGGTTCCGGAGGTTCTTCTTTTTCGTTGAAATTCGGTGGTTTTTACGGAGTCGAGTAACGAGAAAATAATGATCGAATTCTTCTATGAAACGGTAAATAAACGGGGACTGGGCGTGGTTCAAGTCGTCGCCATGCGACACCCCTCCCACCGAAAGTTTCAAGTTGTTTCCATCATTCTATCGCTTCGACTTCAACGTATTACAAAAACACACTCGTCCTCAAGTTGTTGAAGGAAAAGCAGAAACTTCGGAGATACCGCAAGCCCGAGATGATCGTTTGGCTAGGCAAGAGAATGCGGGTCTAATCGAAGTCTTGCAACCCTGCCACTGTTTAGTGTAATAGCTCTACTTCCTATCACGTGTAGTTTCGTTATTGCCAGAAGCATGCACGTCTACAAATTGAATGGCGTGATAAACAGGACGCGTGGGACTACAATACGGCCGAACATGGGAGTGCGAAGTGGAGTCTCTCTCTTTTAATTATCTGCCTCGCTATTAATTTGTTGAACGAGTACATTTTTATAATTCGCTGGGAACCTTGCTCGATCAGAAGTTACAAATCGTAAAACAATCCGAACTGCCCAGATTCAATTAATATATAAGAAACGAGCCGCGCATAAGGAAACGCGTTTCTCTGTTCGTAAATTCAAAGCGCTCGTCTCCCGCGTTCTCGTTTGCTGTATTTAAATTGACCTACAGCGACTTCAAACGTAATTTATTCCTTAATGATATTGCCCAAGGGTAAATCCGCCCTTTGCGCGATAACTATGCCGCGAATGTTTGCGCGTGTACTTATTCATGCTTCGCATCTAGTTTACAGAAATTTCAATTGAAATCACATTTTGAACGTGGGCGAATTTTTAACGAAAATTTGCCGATCGTATATTTATAGAAATTTGTATGTGAAAGTTAAGAACCGGATTATACGAAATGTGACGGTAATCTTCGAAAACGAAAAACTCGCTGTAAATGTATCGTGTTGCACGCGGCACGCGCATAATCCGGAGCGGAGAGCAGCGATCGACGATCAGGCAAATCGGCGCGGCGGTGCATTTCGCCACGGTTGTCCGGGTTTCATAATCAGTGGACCGACGTGACCGGTTTACCACGGCTAGTTTTCCACGACCGCATTGTTATTCTCGTTTCTGCTCGCGTCGCAAAACGGCTCGGGGGCGAGATGCTTAATTTCGTCCCGGCTTCGTTCTTTATCTTTCGGTTTTACGGTTCTCTACCGAAAGGAAACTGTCTCGCGGCCGTTGGCAGAAGTTCGTCGGGTTCCCACGGCTCGACAAGTTTTTAATAAAACCGCGCCGCGAAAATACGATCGCAGCTGGCGCGTCACGGCGCGACACCGCGTTTTGTCCAGCGGAGATAATATTTTGCCCTCGATCCCTTTGGGCTCATGCTTTTTCATGGACTATTTTATTTTTTTTTTTTTTTCACTTTTTCGACGCCGCGCACCAGCCGCGTTCGCTCGACCGTCGATCCGTCCGGAAAAAATCGAATTAACCTAACCGGCTCGACGCGTACTCGCCTAATGCCGAGAATCGGATTTTCAAAACTCTTCGACGTTCCGTCAGGCGGAGCGATGCGTTCCGCGCTGCCGCGATATTTCAAATTACCACTCGGTGGATTCCGTTGCGGAACTCGCATTACCATACTTCTTCCAGCTACGAATTCGCAAAACAAAATATTCTCCTTTTGTTCTTCAATCCCTTATTTTACAATGTAATTCCAAGGCTTCGGATCGAGACATTATATCGTGTCACCCGACGCACCAAATACGGATCGATGAAAAACGATACGAGATATCACCAGGCGGAGTAACATTGGCGAGAGAGGATCGTTACCGGCGATCCTCGAAACAATGATTTCGAGTCAGCCGCAGCTCGGAAAGACGAGAGCGACGGAATAGGACGGTTTCCACTTGAGCAGTTAATAATTGCCTCGTTTCTCGCGTCTCGAGTCAAGAAAAAGAGACGCAACCGCACCGGGGTATCGCGTGGCTAAAAATTCTCGTCCGCCCTGCGGGCTAGTAGCGGGCGAAGCACCACTTTTGCCGAAAGGAGAGCCATCGAGGAGCAAAAACAATATTCTAGAGTTGTAGAGGGTGAGCAAGGTCTTGGCCGAAGGGGTGAAGTGACCCGAGCTAGCCGGATATCGAGGATAATATAAGATCCGAAAAGTCTCCCGGCTGTGCGCTCGGATTCCTCGTTGCTGGGCTGTCAGTGATTAATAGTTGAGCGTTAGACGATCCCGTGCTCCCGGATTTCCAACCCGTTTCACAGTCCCGATTCACGGTCCCGCGACACGATTAATTCAAATGTCAAGGCTCCGCGTTTGTTCCCCCGAGGGAAATTCGGTTCCCGCGAGGAACGCTAGCCGGAAGGGCGTGCTCGCCGTTTGTTGCGGCCTGGGGACGCTGCGAGACGCTCGGGAGCAGTGGTGGCTATCGCATCTTTGCTCTCATTGGTCGGCGATTCGGTGGTCCGACAGCACCGCCACGACACCAGGCTCGCAGAGAACCGGTGTTGAGTGAGCGAAAGGACATGCCCGCATTCATAGATCACGTGATCGTGTGGTCGGACAGGTACATAGCTTATTCGCTCTACAGTTACATTAACATTCTGCTTTCGAAGGTATATCGTAGCGATAATTTTCTTTCATTTTCATTTTGTGGAGTCTACTTGGCTAACAGCTGAATTTCATGGTTGGTTGCGTAAGATGGTAAGGGCAAAAACACGACCTACGAGGACCGTCGAAACGCGTTGTTTCAGCCGAATCATTACTTATATCTTAGCGGCGAGCTATCGTTTGAGCGCCTCTGAAATTATGAGCCCCCGAGCTTCCTTTGCGTCGGATTTAAAACGAAAATTAGAGAAAGCGTCCGCTTTGATGATCTTCGCCAGTGAGACGATTCCCCTACTTCGTCCGGGAACTTTCTTCTTTGCTCGCCGCAATTCGAAACGCTGTTCGCCGGCTTTTCGTTAATAGGACCGAATTGGAAATGCAAGCAGTCGGGCGGAGATCAAGGTTTAAGGATTCGTATTTTCACCGGAAACTTCGGGGCGATCCTATCTTACACGGGACTCGGCGAAGTTTCGGACTTTTGACAAATCCCTGTAGAATTATTATCGAGTCGCGTGACAAAGAATCACGGCTGAATATTCTTCCCAACATTTCGAATCAATAATTTCTGCTGGAATCTGTTTTCGTAAATTGGTTACACTTTCAAACACGTGTTATATTGTTCCACAACCTGTAGCTACGAAGTAGGAGTTTCGGTGTTTACACGAAACTCTGTAATTCTTCTTAATAGCGATAACAAGTTTCCCGGAGCTTGTTACAGTTGAAAGCCAAAGTTAACTTCTTTGATGCTGCTTTGCCCGGGAAGGCGTGAATTTTCTGAATTTTCCAAAGTCCCTCTTTCTTTTCCGCGCTTGTAGAACTTCCCCCGAGGAATAACGAGTCCATTGCAAATTGAAGGTTCCGTCACTTTCCCCTTGAACTTCGTTCGGTGATTAAGAGTGTTTACTTTCCGATAGAAACACTCGTGCTTCCGGTGGGGAGAGGGAAACCTTAACCACGCGTCAGTGATCGAACTCGGCCCCCTTGTAGGGGAGAATCCTGAAGCGACTTTACGACCCCTCGAACGAAGGGATTGATAAAAAGGTTCTTCGATATAAATTTAAACTTGTCGCCGCAATTCAAGAATTTCAACGATGGCCGAATCCTGGCGAAATTTGTGGAGAGTCCGCGCGACCGGAAAAGAGCACGTACGGCGAGATGATCGCGCGGCGGCTTCGGTTCGGCGTATCACCGAGAGAAAAGAATCGTTTAAAATGCAGGCAGGCGTATGAAAGGTAAAAAGCACCGCCTTAGGGTTACGGGTAAAGCGTGAAGTATGAGGACGCGTGGAAGGTATACACAGGCCAGACGGAAGGGTGGCGTCGCATACGTCAACCCTTACAAGTGGCTGCCGGATCTATGTCAGACAGATTACTCTCTCGTGTTTCCGATTTTTTCTCGCGACCGTACACCTACGTATATATGCATGTGTACATATACATGTATACATATATCAGCATGTGTGCACACACGTACGACGATGCTCGCGGCGACCGGTGCTCGAGGATATTATCCGGAAATCTTCTCCGAGGGTAATCTTCGTAATTTCAGCGCCTAATCCGTAACAGCGTTCCCGTGGCTCGCGCGAGAACGTTGTTTGACGTGAAGCGATGAAAAAGGGCAACATTGTTGCCACTTTGTAGACTACCGGTCGGCACTTCTTCCTCTTCCTCTTCTTCGTCTTCGTCTTCGTCTTCGTCTTTCCCCTCCACTTGTTCGTCTTGTTCTCCTACCGTTCCTTTTGCTCGTCGACGAGTATCGGGTTGAGTTTGTCGTGCAAACTCATTCAAGTTGTCGACAAGACGGAGGCAGGAACGTGATATATGACGGGAGAGTCGCGCAACGGGAGCAAATATTTTTCCGACCAAATAACGAGGAGGCGTGGTGTGCCGTACCGATGCCCTTTGTCATCGAATCAAATAGATTATCAATGGAAATTTCATTGCGATGCTCCGCGCTATCGGAAGCGATAATGGGGGAACTCGGTGTTTCATGCAACTGGGTCGATGAGCGGAGTGTTCTCACGAGCTACAGACGATTGTCGACCGTGGAAAGTTAACCTTCTGTTAACGCTTTAGCTATCAGAAGCCTGTTAGAAGCCCCCTTGATTTAAAAGGACTTTAATAGTTCCGCGCGAAAGAATAATCTTAACCCGCACGCGAACGGAGCTTTTTCTCCGTTCATCCCTTTTGCTCTCTCCAATACTTTCTATTCAAATAAAATTTAGCAGCGTAAGATACGAATGACTAACTCACTGTATTTATTGCTCGATGTCGCATAATAAATCCATTTAATGCAAATTCATCTCTAGATTGCGAATTTTTGTGCAAAATACAAATTTTAAATACAAACTCGTTTCATCTCCCAATAGCTTTTAACGCATGAAAACAGTATAACACTGTTACGAGCCGAGGGTTTAGGCAGCCATGCGGAAACCGAGAGGGAGTTTGGATTGAGAGATTTTGGGTGATAATGTAGGGATTGTACACGTAGGACTTGCCGGTGCCGTCTTTCAGGTCCGGGTTGTTAAGGGATATGATGTTTAGTGGAATAAATCAGTTTAGTGAAATAGGTAACTTTTCAATATAATAACTTTATTCTAATGGTAACAGCACCAGGTATATCCTGCCTAAACCGACTCTAGTGTCGAACTGAGCTCGCGACTCTTGTTTTGTTCGTCGCTCCGGCTGCCGGTCGTCTTTTTGATCGTCGATCGTCACTTCGACGTGACGCACGCCACCCATTACAATGTTACAAAATTCTTGAGTTTTATTTTACAACATTTTGACTTCAACACGGGTCGCCTCGTATATGGAAGGGAAGTGGACGCGCCGATGTCTATTGCACCACCGGGTTGCCACCGTAAAGGGTACACGTAGGACTTGCCGATGTCGTCTTTCAGAATCGGGTCGCCTCGTGTATGGAAAATAGGATAAGTGGACTTGCTGGTGTCTGTTTCACCACCAGGTCGCCACCGTAAAGGGTGCACAAGGACTTGCCGATGTCTATCTCACCACCGGGTTGCCACTTGTAGAGGTTAAGGTATGGTTCCGCAGGCTCGCAACTTATCGAAGGAATTTGATATACCTCGAGCGGTAAAGGTATATCGTCGAAGGATATTGGTGACTGGAGACTCGAATAGGTGAAACGGTTGAAATTAACTTTAGTCGAATATACATATAATAAGTATATTCTATAAAAATATTAAATGGTAACGTACAACTGTTTTAGTGTGCCGTGTATGTCGCGGTTTCTAAGATTTGTTTTATCTCTCTATTTTTACGCATCGAGGAGTGCGGGGGCACCCTGCTTAGTAATCCCGTTCTCGGGATACGTACCGTGAGGAAATGATTCGGAAAGATGCGCGACTGGGAATTATAAACCCGATCTAGCTACAGTGTTCACTGACGTTAACGAGTCAACTCTTCGGAAGGAACTGCCCACTCCTGATGGCAATCCAGGCCCTTTTATAGTGGCCAAAATCGGCCTAGACGAATCAGAGATATCGATAAGAACTGCAATCTAATTTATAGCCTATGCTATCGTCTGCAGGCGCCCTAATCTTAATAGATTCTTAGAATCCTTTGAATAGAGTCCTTGTTTTAGCACATATCGCTCCGAAGGGCCAAAGGTTACCAACGGTCGCGACTGCATACGCACTTATCGCTCCGAAGGGCCAAAGGTTACCAACTGTCGCGATAGCATACGTAACAACACTATTTTCAGATTTTTCTAATTCTTCGCTGTTTTATATTTCACCTAGCCAGTGTCTTCATAAAAATCCGCGGTCTATTGATCACAGTTCCGTGAAAACGCGAGGCTACGGAAAATAACGGCGTCAATGGTCGCGAGGATATATTCCGCTGTGTCGTCGCTGGTTCCGCGGCTTTCGCGGACATTTCCTCCAGCTTTGAGGCGAGCCTCGCGCTGAATTACATGCATTCATCTTTGAAGAGATAAAGGAGTCTCCATTCTGGCCGGCGTATTTCCCCGTTTCTCGGTGTGTTTGTTGCCTAGTGCTATCAGGTGCTCCTAAGCGTTCATACTTCAAGAACGGAAGACAACCACCTAGCCGCGCGCGTTTCCTCGTGAAAGGGAGGACATTCTACGGAGGAAATATACGCGCAACTTTTCCTTCAATTCCTCCTCTTCTGCTTTGCGTCCTTTCTGTTTATTGAAATCTGTCCGGAGCCGCGCTTGTCTCGCGTGCTCCGTGCCGTTGGTGTACCCGGCTCGCTGGAAAAATGCTGCTTCGTTGCGACTTCCCTGGAAAAACGACCACCACGATTCTCGTTGCGGACGTGACTTCTCTGTTATCCCGTAGATCAACTTTTTCCCGTTTCTTTTACCGCGGGTAACTTTAATTTATTTATCCGCCGGGAAGAGCCGCTGAAGCCTACTCCAAGCCTCGAGGTAGACGAAGTTTTCGCATGCCGAAGTTTCTACTCGAGGTTGACTCTGTCTCTTCCATGGTCTCCTACTTTTTGAATCTATTACGAATACTCTGTTCGCGGTGCGTACAAGAAGCACCAACCGAAATTAAGAAGACCAGTTAGCGACTGGTGCCGATCTTCCATGTACGCTCCGTGCCTCGCAAGAAATCCCTTTAGCCAATAATTCGGCTACAACGGAAAGTCGAATTCCATCGAAGTTTGTACCAATTCTTCGTCCCATGTTGTCTGTAATTATAACACATCGCGGTTTTACTACGAAAATTGCGACGAATTCGAGCGGAAGTATCGACGTTACGAAGTTTCGTTTCGAGGGAAATGTTGCGAGAAGATACATTTCTTTCACGTTCCATTTGCCTGCAATTTAACTACGATATCGTATTTCCTAAATTTACTGCGCACGTTTTCCACGCGATGGATTCAAGAAGGAACAATCGAAATGTAGAATAGTGGGCTGGTTGCCAGCTGTTCCCAGCGCGCCGTTCGGTTTCCTTGAATTCGGTTCTTCTCTTTTTCGTTCAATTGTCCCGCAATTTCATTCCGGTTCCGAATTTCTTGAGTAGATCGCACAAAATTCTGTGCGCGATGGGCACGAGAGGAACGAATTGAAATGTAGGATGACGGGATAATTAGCAGCTGCTCCAACGCTTTGACGTGCTTTGGGCGGTTCTCGTTTTTGGTTCTGCTCGGTGGGAAATGTTGCGAGAAGATACATATTTTCCGTGTTCAATTTTCTGCCTCCAATTTTTTCTACAATTTCATTACCGCGAACTTCCGCGGCTCTTTGTTTCGCCGATCTTTGTGCGGTGACTCTCTTTGTTCCGACGCACTCCTCTGTGACTCCAGGCTTGCGATTAAAGCGGTCACGTGTGGTCGCTTTATTCCTTTAGCGAAAACTACCGGTTACGTAACGTTTGACGGTGCATGGCTCTATAGATACATTTTTCACGCTTTCGAGGAAGAGCGTGAAAAGCGATGACGTCAGAGGCGCAACAAAACCTCCGACGGTGGCTGCGAAATTTTTCAATGGTCCCTTCATGGATTACGGATATGGAGAAACTATAAATATTCTTCGCGATGTATGTACTTCATGGTTGGGGTTAGCGACGATCCTTCCTCAAAATGTTGCCGCCTCTCTGAAAGACGCGGATTCGAAGAAGCGTTTCACCGAATTTCACTCTGCGAACTGCTCATTGTCTGTGCAAATTCAGAGTAGTTTTTAAGAAACCCAATGACATGGTTAAGTAAGGGGAAGCTTAAGGAATAATAAAACATCAACGCACCACAGAAGATCGTGTTGTTTGTGTACGCCGATGTTATCCAACAGTATGGAATGTGCACGTAGCGAAAGAAACTTTTAGGACAATTTAATAGTTCGCTCCGCACCGATAACACAAGGGAGTTCCATCAGTTATTTATTTAGTCGTATATGCTCGGCGTGTTCCATAGCCGGTGTGTCTCTCGCCAAATTTGATTCGAGCGGTGTTCCGTATGCATTTGCATACTCTCGGCAGCGTGGCTCATATATTCTCCATCCCGCGCAGCTCCCTTTAACGACGAGTCTTTGAGGCCGCAGGAATTCGCTGTTCGTCGGCAGTCGGCCGAGTAGTTCGCGTGAAATCTCCGGAGATAGTTGTCGATAGATTTCGGCATACGCGTGCGCGCGGGAGCAACGACGTTGGCTGTTTGTTATGCGAATTGGACGAGCTTGGGCGAGCAGAGTACGCGAGCTACACTTACAGAGTCTGGCGGATAGACTGTCTATTTAAGGTTCTTGTCGGCGAGAGAGGACTTAGCCGCGAAGTAACGTTGATTCAACCGGTTCCGCGACGGCATGGCAGCCCCCTCGAAACACTTAGCCCCGCGGTGTTGTTCCCTGCGAGAACAAACGACAGTTAGAAACCGAAACTGTCTCCGTCGATTCTCGCTGCCGCGTCCCGGAGAACTTTATCCGATTAAAGCTCTCCGTGACCCCGGCCATCCCCGCACCGCCTCTTTGTCTTCGCTTCGGGAGGAGCTTTTTGATAAGTTCCTTCCGTGACTTTCTCCCGTCCGGATCGGTGGCCAGCCATCTCTCCTTCTGTCTTACACGAACGAAGAGAATGTCTTCCTTCTTTCGTTGTCAATCCTCCTTCGCTATCCTCTTTCTCTCAATCTTCCCACTTTTCTGATTTCTTTATACCCGGCGTGTCTAGAACGCGATGAGACACATATCGGTTCAACCAGGATTTTCAACCGAAACATCCGAATTAATTGTGATATTAATATGTCACCGAAGCAATTTCTTCATAAATGCAAACAAGTGTACATGCTTCTGCACCTTTGGATACAAAATATTAAGACACCTATGGTACGTACCGACCCCTACGGTAGACACCTGGGGACATTGGACTCTTAGACTTGGACGCTGTGGACACAGTAGAATCCTGAACCGAATCCGCGTGAAAGGGCTCTTATGCGACGCGTGTCTGGCCTGTAACCGTGAAACCTCGGTGAAACGAGATACACGGGAAACGGATCCATCGCGGAACCAACTTCTGCATCCTGAATCCCATTTTTCCGCCTTCGGAGTGCACCCTCCGCGGCCAACGTTGCCAGATCGAATGCGCTGAATAATAACGGAAGGTAAAACGACCGATAGGATGCGCCTGCATATTGATTTAAACCACCATCGGCCCCCTTTTAGCCCGCGAATGTGAATTTACGGAACGAGTTAGCCGGCCTCTATAGCCTATAAATTCATTGCCGGCGATGGAGTGCGGCCATACATGAATTTCTGCCACCTAGAAATCGGTGAAATATTATTTCACTTCTACGAGAACGTACGGGTTTTTATAACCGGAACTGGCATAATCGGACCGCAGATTTGATGCATTTATAAAACTCGTTTGTTCGAGTGTAACGTTTCGAAATTTACAAAGAGCTTCGTTATACTTGAAAGCAAGCGACATATCATTTTACTTTTATCCTAAACCTTTGTGGAGAAACATTTTTGTTAAAATGTGGAATATTACAGATTTATCCTAACGTCTATGAAACACTGGCGTTCGGTAAGAATTCAATCTCGATACAGAATGAGCAGTTTCAGCGTTAAATAGGGAAAGAATGAACGAAGCTACACAGATTTCAAGTTTTAACGAAGTAATTTACGATAACGCGATTTCGCAAATACGCTCAGCAGTTTAATCGTCGAAGATCGAAAATAATTAAATCACCGTCGAACTCCGTTTACCAGAAATTTCAGGAGACCAAGACGGTTCTAAGTGGAGCGCCCTTATCACGGAAGTTCAGCCACTTCCAGTGGATTTGGTCGTTTGTAGTCAGACAGCAGTCGCGATAAGCGGTCTTCAGCCAGAAGTTTACTCGACCGATCATTCGGAAAAATGTCATCCAGGTCAGCAACGATCTATTTTCGCCGGGAATAGTCATTCCGCGGCTTAATGGAGTCATAAGAAACCGAGGAACGAGAAGGTTCTAACTGGGATATTAAACGATGCTCTCCATGGTAAAAATTAGCTTTTGATTTATCTTCTCTACTTATCCATTTGCGAAAATTATGAAAAAAATTGAACAGCTGTGAAGTACGATAAAAGATTAGAAAAATTTACGAATATTGTATCGTTGTTTTTAATATAACGAAAAGTCGTTAAGGGATGAAATCAATTTTTATTTTACTCCTTCTTTCCACAATCGGTGCAGAACATTTCTATTTTGCATTGAATGTGGGAAGCAGGGATAACAGAAAAATTGATTTCATTCCAATTTCAACCAATTTTCACATAAACGCATAAAGATCCGCAGTCTAGCGACAAGTACCTCGCTTCAACGATCTTCGTTTTCGTCTTCGGTATCGTCGCAAGCGAGGGAGCGGAATTTAAGACCCGCGAAATTCGGTAACGCACGGATTGCGTTATTCAAGGACGCAACACGTGTGCACGCAAATCGCGATACGTCTGCGTCACGCGTGAATCGCGTGCCTCCGCGTGAAAGCATTCTAATGCGTTTGGCGAATCGGGACGGGCTGCGTAGAACGCGTAAGGTGTTTCAAGATGTAGAGTCGTGTCTAGCCGTGTCCCGTAGCAAGTTCTATACGCGGGCTTAATTAAGCTGATGCTAATTCACCGGGGTATACGCGGTAATTGATGCCTGTTCCGGCTCGCAGCTGCGTCTAGACGGAAATATTTCCGACCCTGACCTCGGGACAGCAATTCACGGGCTCGTACGTACCTATCAGCTACTCGCGAGGCTACTCGCAATTAATCGTCGACCACGTCTTAATCCCGTGGACGTGTTCGCGTTTCCGAGACTCGATGACCGGGCACGTCTTAATCGGATAGCAGGATTAATTAGCGGCCGCTGATATGCATCGCGATCGCCACGGTCAATGCGAACGTTTCATTTTCCCCGTTACAGGTGGCAGATTGCGGTGACTGCGCCGACCAATCGATTTAAATGTTCTTAACCCTTTGCACTCGGAACTATTCTAACTCGAAAATTAAGCATCTCTTCCGACCTAGAATATTTCCACTCCCTATGATTTTTTCAAATTTATGAATATTAAATTGGAATGTTTAGCAATTGATTATACTTAATAATGTAAACTATCTTGGATAGTGGTACAGCATCGCAGTTCAACATTTTTCAAAGTACGATTTATATTTTCCTAAAATTTTGATCGTGATTAGTGTTGAATAATTAACAGAGTTTGCCTCCAAAACGACACAGGATATTTATTGAAATAAAAAGTATGTATAAATATAACTTGCTCGGTGTTGGCAACTCAACAACCGTTTGCTAGAAGTGCTCGTACAGAACTGACCTACAGACCTCTGGTCGGCAAAAGTCTGTGTTGCAGACATCATACCTGGCAATTTACTTTGGGAAAAAACCAGCCGTCTTGGGTAACTGAAGGTAGAGGGAAAGGGAAAAAAAGGAATTTATAACTCTAACCCTCATAATTGCCGGAACGTTTGCAGACGCACGTAATAGTTATAAATTTCCGGTTTTTTACGCATCCTAAGTAAACACACGAAGTAGTTTTAAATCAATTCAAAATATTGCTAAAGATTCATGCAAGAACCCAACAATTAGCATAGGAAACGAGAGTACGTGGAAGACCACTTCAGACCCCTTAAGAGATAATAAACTGGAGGATTACGTGTGCGCGAGTCAGTAGTTTTGTAAAGGAATCTGCGCCAGCGAGGATTAAATTGATTTCCTCGCTTGATAGACTAATCTAATTGTAGTCGCGGGAATGAAACAGAATGGTACGAGTGTTGCGCAAGTAGGTTCTCCGTACTCCAACGTAGCGCAGAGCGATTCAATGTTCTCAGCCATGTATCACCGAGTTCGGTATTCTTGCATTCACGTTTTCGGAGAAACAAATAAACTGGTTCATTGGCTCGCGTAGTTTTAACCTTTAACACCAAATTGGAACGGTCCTGTCCATTTACCGAGTAACTAAACATTCAGAAAATAATTGGTTAAGTCGATCGTTGAGTTGAGCAATGGTCGAAATCTTCGCGGAACGTGTACGAGGAAGCTTCGCCGCGCTCGACGCGACATAGGCGCGAAAGCGAGAGCGTTTGATGTCGAGCGTTCGCTACTTTTTCCTTCGTCTACTTGGTTTCGAAATGACGCCAATTACATTTTGCAGCACGTTAATTTCTCGGTCGTCCACGCATCGTTGGTAATTAAAGACCGTCAAAGAATACGGGCGTACGGGCGAAATATTTTTCCGCTTTAGATATTCCTCGCGAAGAGGGAGACGTCAGAATGGCGAAGGAAGTTTTAGCCGGGGCTGAAAGTTTCGCCGACGAAGATGAAGATTCCTCGGGCTGTCTCCAATTAGCGCCCTATAATTACGATCCCCGGGAGTCACGAGGACCACGGACGCAGTCGTGGCGACAAAGAATTTTATCTGTTTTTCTCTTTCTCTTCTTCTCGTTGTAACGAACGTTTCCTCTTCCCGAAGGACATGCTGTTGTTCCACTTTTTTATATTACGAGACGAACGAACGGCTGGACAGCATGTTTTATGCAACTCGGACCCGGCGTGTCTCCTCACCGATCCGTCGCAGAGAGATTTTCCGACGAAAAATTAAATAGGAAACTCTTTCTGTCGGTTGCCTTGAAGGGGAATTAAGTTTTCATTTATATTCCCTTCTTTTTTGCCGGAACAATCCCATGCTAGAGCCTCTCTCCCCTGTTTTCCTGTGTTTGAGCGGAAAATGTTCTCAAGATGTAAAACAAACTTCTCGCCGCCGCGATCATCTTCAATTCTTTGCTCGCATCGCTTCGTTGGAGTTGTGTTCTTTCAACAGATGGAAAACGATTTTTATTTTAATTTTTGCGGGCTTTTAAAAAACGTCAGTAAAATTCTACGCGGTTTTACACAGAACTTTTTCAAATATCTGCGGTGCATAAAATTTGTTTCGCGCAGCTTTATCTCCTATTTCGGCGTACTCTGAATTTTCAAATTTACTACAAACTTGTGAAACTCGTTGTTTGATAGTTCGTAGAAAAATTGGGTGACATGTAGGAAAATCGATTTTCCACAGATAGAAGAGGGGAAGAATGATTGGATTTTAATAAGCTACTTTGACACGATTTTAAAGTGCATTTTCCTGGGAATTTTCGCACATATACGTGCTTGCGTGAAAGCTGGAGAAACCGCAGTTCACGATAGGTCTCTGGAAGTTTGCAAAAAAATCGGAGAACGCGTCGGAAAGACGATAAATTTTCATAATTTACTTTGAATCGACTTTAAAATGTACTTTGCAACGGATTCATTTCAGATCGGAGAAAAATTTGACAACACCCAGTTGAAGATAAATTGTGTAACTCGGTCGCGTAAACTAAATTTATTTCCTAGCAACCCAACGTGTTCTCCAGCTCTTTAATTCTTTAGAACCCTATTTCTAGAAACCTAAAGCTTAGGATCGTTTTAACCATTTCTCGGCATTTCTGCGCACAGTCGCGCTGTCCAACTAGCTCTCTTCGCGCGTCACCCAATGAGATAATTCTTGGCCGTGTTTTTCACCGACAGAAATTCGCAGTCTCACGTTCCACGGGTTTCTCGGTGCCTCCTCGAGGGTTTCCGCAAGGAGTCCCGGCGTCCGATCTTCAGCCTCAATTTTTCCATCCGTTTCTCTCAAAGGGGCGAAACGGCTCGAGGACGCGTCTTACGTTGCTCACCGAGCACGCCCGCAACGTAATCTTCTCTCCTCCGTTACGGTGCTCCGTTTACCCACCTTGCCGAAAACTAAGTGCATGCGAGAATGTGCGCGAAACTCGCCTCGCCATGCTTGTTGCGTTCGATCAAGGGATGACTACGTTTCCGAGCTGAAAACAATGCATACAACGTGTCTCCTTTTATTTCGGAGCATTGCGCTGCAGTCAGATCCATTTCTATAGATTTGATATTGGTTTTATATATTTTTGCGAAAATTTTTGCCCCGGCGACACCACCGGCGCAGCTTGCGATTTAATAAATAAACAGAGCACGACAGTCGATGCATCGATTTGAATGGGGCGGCCGCGACGGAAATCGAGCTGGGGATGCATTTCCTTTGAAATGTCAGAAACCCTCGTGTGTACGCTGCCAACGAGTAAAACGGCGCTGGCGTGACGGGGGTGGCCGGAGAAAGAGAGCCGGCCGGGGAAGTTTAAGCGAATAGATTCTATAAAATCGACGCCTGTCCGCGACTACCAATCGTTCCGGGGATACGCGAAACTGCCGTGTCACAATTCCCCGGGAGCCCGAACGAAACTGTCGGAGCGGGCCGAGATAATATATCGTTGCCCCCCGGCCACCCGGAATGTCAGTCTGAAATGAAAGGCTTTGCATCGACCACCGGATAGATAGCCGATCTTTGTTCCTGCTTCGTGGAAAATCGATACGCGGGCTTGCGTTTTATAAAATGCAAAGGGGCGGGCTCGCTTTTTTTTTCTCTCGGCTTCCTTGATGTCTCTATCTCGGCCAACAAACGTATTGGCACTTTCGAGACGTTTTCGCGTGATCCGGCTTTCACTTTTTTTTTTTTAAATACAGTTCGATTCGCGTCGACTTTGCGCAGTGCTTGCAAGTAGAAAATTGTCTTCGAGACCATGCGTTACGGTAATAGCATCTTGGTGCGTGTACTCGATCAACTGTCCGACGATTTTCACAATCTTATAAATAGAACGTCAAGGCTTGAAGTGTAAACGTAAAGCGTTTTATACACTCTCGTCCATAAATCCATAAATCCATAATTAGAGAATACAAGCTTCCAGACTGATATCATTGTTTTATTTTTATTATTTTATTTTATTAGGTGTAGCTGTTAAATGAAAAAATTAAAAAAAAAATGAAAATATATACTTATACCATTTGAATAGATGTTGGAAAAAAGAAATTGAGAAACGTAGAATGATTATTCAAGAAAATGGTTAAAAAGAACAAAATCTTTCAGCTTGATTTTATCAAGTATTTTATCATGTGTCATTTTTATTTCATAATATTAGGTCCTTTCTGGTTCATGGACGGGAGTGTAAGTACCGCGTGGGAAGGAGCTACGGAATTTGTGAATTTAACGAAGAGTAGCCGAGGATCAGCGAGGTCGGAAAATCTCGTGAAAGACGTAAGGAAATGAGAGAGGAATGAAGCAGCAGGGACACTGTGGCGTCGGTAGTCGGGTATCTTAATTTTGATCCGCGCAGATGGCGAACGCGTCGTATCTAGGACATCGGGTATATATATCGGACCTTATCGGTATCGAGTAACCTTATTTGCATCGAACAGAGCGGCGTTGGTTTTATTCTGTGCTCTCTATTATTTTTTGTCTCATCGATCGCGACAGAATGGATTTAATCTTATGGAAATTCCAATATGAAAGGGCAGCGAACTGCGGTGCGGCTGAGATCTAGGCGTTCGTCATTTCACCAGCGATACCGATAAAACAGTGGATCTGCGACGGTTCTGATTTCCCAGTGGGAAGCGCTCTAACTGAAATCTTCGGCCGTGCCGCTCTCTCGAAAGCTTCCCGATTCTCTCGATATTGTTCTCCTTTTTCGCATGCACTTTTTCTCTCGACCTCGATCAACCGAATATATCGAACCTCCCGGTAATCATCGATGCATCCAAGTTGAAACTTTAAATCCACGACGACCGTAGTACCGACTTCCTTTCCCATCTACCAGGGATTACGGAGTATTAAAAAGTTAACTCGTGGCGGAACCATCGAGACTTCTTTTATCGTAATTTAAGGGTTTGCAGCTCCGCTTTTCACATATTTTTTCGTATAAAAAAACGTTATTACTTTCGATTTAATATTTTTCAAACTAGGAAGAGAACCTTTTAGAGGAGCTTTGGCTTTTACGAATTGTCAATGCTTTTACATTTACGTTGAAAATGAATGACGTATTATCGATATAATTTAAACGAATATGCAATTTCTTTCTTATGTTTGATTTTAGATCAATACGTATATTTTCAAACTTTTATACGTGCTTCTATTATTCTGTTTGTACTCGAGTTCATTGTTGTAACGTAACGAGAAAATTCGTCGAAAATTATTTTTTCAAGCTTCATTATTTTTTCATCTCGTTCAACGTTATATTAAAAACGAAGCGCGAGTAACATTTATTTTATAAGCTTCTCAGAAATATCATGATTTCATAAACGAAGCAGAATTTTAACTTTTCAGCTACTACTTTATAAAAATAACAAGCGTGGTCTAAGAAATCAATTTATCGAATAAATGTCCCGCGAGAGCACCTTTGGAAATATCGGAACTTGTCATTTCGACGAGTCTGGTGATTCCAGCGTGAATAATACGTGAACTCGCCATAAATAGAGTACGTACCCAATGGATGCATGTTTAATTACTCGTTTCAACCAGTCTTCGTAATTAATTCCTCGCGGAAAACGTCAGAAGACATCACGGCCACGCGTGCATAATAAATACACAGCCTCGCGAAGTCGGAGAAACGAGTCGCCGCGTTGCGAACGTTAACAGATTATCGTTTAGCTTGCAAATTTGCATTGGATCATTGCGTGTCACTATAGCGACGCCCGGTCGTCGTCCGCGAATTTCCCGGTGGATTAATCACGGCGGTAAAAGCGCGTTAATTGGCCGGTCACGGGCTTGCCAGTGGCCGATGGCTATTTCGCGCTGACGGAGATGACGAGGCGGTCGAATCTCGAGGCACTCTGGGCTAAACGAGATGCTATAATTCACCTAATTTTCGATTTTCCTCGGAAGGCGCTCTACTTCCAATATACAGGGTGAATCACCTAACGTTTGCACCTCAAATATCTTTGTTGTTTCTAAAGATACGTAAAATATGGTAAGGACAAAGTTGAATGGTACAATGGGGCTGACACGATGCCAAAAAAAATTTTGTTTTTATGTCATTTTTTTAGAGATATCAAGGTCACCTTAACTTTTTTAAATGGAACCACCCTTCTTTAAACACCTACAACGATAGTCCCTTTCATCAGGAATTCGGTGACTATAATTATTCCAAGGTCGTTCAAGGTCACAGACAGAGAAAACGTATAAGATTTAGAATATGAAAGTAGAATACGTTTATCACGGTTGAGACTTGTGGTAAATAGTAAACATACTGTGGTCGTAGTTAAAGTGAACCTACCAAGGTCCTTCAATGTTATTGTTATTCAGCATTCTTATTTACTATCATTATGTATCTAAACGCGATTCCGTTGTGTCTTATTCGATGACTGAAAAGCGTGATACGATCACGATTTACCGTGAATGTAGACAAAATGCGGTGCAGGCTCGATTACTTTACGAAGATAGGTACCCCGAACGAAACACTCCTTCTAGACAGACTTTCATTAATACGTACAGGTTGTTCCGAAGTACTGGAAGTGCAAGACAGCACAAACGGAAGAATCCCACGACTAACGAAGACAATGGAATTAATTTTATAGCAGCTATAGCTGTCAATCCTCGCGCGAGTACGAGAAAAATTGCCCGGGAAGCAGGCATAAGTCAAAGTAGCGTAATACGAATTCTGGCCCGACATTTTCATCCGTTCCACTTATCGCTCCATCAAGAATTGCACAGAAATGATTTTCAAAATAGAATTAACTTTTGTCAATGGGGATTGCTTCAAAACCATTCATTTTTTTCTAATGTCTTGTTTACGGACGACGCAACATTCGCTGATCGTGGCTCAATTAATCTACGGAACGCCCATTATTGGTCTGTGGATAATCCGTACTGGATGCGAGAAATTGATCATGAAAGACAATGGAGCGTAAACGTGTGGTGTGGTATTTTGAACGACAAAGTAATTGGCCCATATTTCGTTAACGGAACGACGACGAGACAGAAATACGCTCAATTTTTGCAAGAAGATCTGCCAATTTTGTTAGAAGATGTCCCTTTACAAAATCGCTATGATATGTGGTACCAACATGACGGTTGTCCTGCTGACTATGCACGAGTAGCAAGAGAAACGTTGGATTCTCGATTTCCAAACCGATGGATTGAACGAGGCGGAACTGTTTCATGGCCAGCACGTTCACCTGATTTAAATCCACTGGATTTCTTTTGATGGGGTCTGCTAAAAGAGATCGTGTACAAGGATGCTCCAACAACGGTTGAAGATACGCGCCAGCGTATCGTCGCAGCATGTACGAATATCACCTCGGATGTACTTATCGGATTTCAACATTCCTTCGGAGCTCGTTTACAACAATGTATCGACGTAGTCGGCCATCGTTTCGAACATTTATAAAATACAGGTATTCCGCTTCCATATTTTAGTTTTATACGTTTTTTCTGTCCTTGACCTTGAATGACCTTGGAATAATTATAGTCACCGAATTCCTAATGAAATGGACCATCGTTGTAGGTGTTTAAAAAAGTCAAGGTGACCTTGATATCTCTAAAAAAATGACATAAAAACAAAATTTTGTTTGGCATCGTGTCAGCCCCATTGTACCATTCAACTTTGTCGTTACCATATTTTACGTATCTTTAGAAACAACAAAGATATTTGAGGTGCAAACGTTAGGTAACTCACCCTGTATATTATACGTCGGTCGTTCAGCTGATATTCGAGAAATTTTCATTTCCAGTAGGTTTGCTCGGTTCGAAAAATAGGGGAGGTAAAATTTGTTGGTTTCCACGGTCAGGTCGAGCAGTTCGAATTGATTCTCGTTGTAGGGTAATGGCGCGGTCGGGGTGGGTTTTCACGATCATTGCTCGGTATTAACGTGCATTTTACGAGCTCTCGATTTCTTTATTACTTCTCGCGAGTCTTTCGGTTCCCGGGTCTCGGCGGCTCGGGGAAATGAGTGTCTATTTATTATGCAGCAGCCCGAGGCCTACGTGTGTACGACCGCCTTGGAGATTCACGATCCCGCCGCCGCACCGCAACTTCTCCCCCGTATAAAGTTACGAATTTACAATATGGCCGAGCGCAGCCCTAGCTTCTGCCCGCAGCCGCGAAATAAAGCGTCGCCCGCGCGATGCATTCCTGCGAGAGGAAACCTACGGCTGTCTGGCTCATCCTGCTATCCGGGAGTTTAGCAGTTTCGCTATCTGGCCGTGGAGCCAGCCACGCCACGGCCACGGCACGCTGTTTGCCGCTTCCGGTATCAGCGGTGAACTTCCTTCCTATCTGGGAACTGGCTCGGACAGGTAGCCCGACTATTATTAATAACTACGATTTATCAGTGCCGCGAGATTAATCCTATAATTATGCTTTCTCTGCCGCGTCTACGTTCCGCGCTCCCAGTTATTACCCGCCCTGCCCCTCGGGCTAACGACTCCGGAACGTTTTACCAGATTTTCTCGCGGATTTTTGTTTCGTTTATTTAGCGTTTATTTAGCGTTTATTTAGCGCTACACAGGTGAGCTATCGCCTGCGAATACGCGAATGTGTTTGTTCACCGAACAGGTTACTAGGGCTCCGCGGGAAGGAAGCGAGTGGTCCCCGAAAAAATATGAGCAACAAAGCTTTTTTTCTACATTTTCGTTCTAATAATTTTACGGATGAATTTTTCTAAGATTCATTGATTATGCGTCGTGTCGTTACCTACCCTTCAAATTATACAAGGTGCTCCGTCAAAGTTCAAAGACTCTTAAAGTGTTCCACAAGAGAAAAAGTTTTGGAAAACTCTACTCTACGAACTGGCTCGTAGACTCGCGAAACAGCTCGGCGAAACGATGGAACAAACGCGACTGATTAATAATAACAAGATCGAACCGGAACGGAGGGGAGAATAAGCTTTCATAGGTCGCATTGGCATGCAACATCCGGCCCCGACGCAGCGGGGATTGAATATTTCTTCCGGTACAAAAATCAATGTTTTCCTTACGAATTTTCCGCCGGTACCCGGTGTGCATGCACCACATGCGCCCCGGTAGCGCATGCATTCTGCCGTGAGACCTCTCGATGCATCGTCGGCTTTTAATACTTGCCTGTTCAAAGGGTGAAGAGAAATACGATTCCCCTTTACGGCGCCATGCTTTAAGAGGCACGGAACAGCCCCGCTTATACCAATAAGTGGATGTCCGTTATCAGCCTTTATTTAGCAGCGGGTACTCCCTCCTGTCTACGGAAAAGTTGCAATAAAGGGTGCCGGTTGTTCGCGACGAGAGAGAGAGAGAGAGCCTCGTCGGCCTCGGATAAACTTTTAATATGTCTCCGGCAAACCTAAGCCAGGTCCGACCTGGTTCGGCCTGAATCCATTACTACCGACACTCGTACACACAGTCGATGGCCAATCGAAAAAACACACTACAGTTTGCCGGCTGTTCTGTGATCCAGCGGACCGTGGATCTTCACGCGAGATCGGATTGTTCTGAAACGATAACAAGACACGGGACAGACACGGGTTTACAACAAAAATTACGGAGACTCTTAATAAATTCTTGTTTCGAACAACAGTCTCCTGTTGAAAAAAGACCGTAGCTGCTGGAAAGTTAAAATTCTGTTTCGTTTATAAAATCATGATATTTCTGAAATACCTATAAAATAAATATTACTCGCGCTTCGTTTGTAATATTGTTTTAATACTACGTACGCTACTGTGTTTACAAAAGGAGCTCTGTGAGAGCATACCGCGTGTACCGAGGCGCTACTGTATTTATCAAAGGAAACTCGCAAAGTTGTCCCTCAAGACGGCACAGGGGTAAAGGGGGTCCTCGCTCGCAGCCAATGGCTAGGCTCTGACTCCAGCCAATAATTCGGCTAGAACCGAAAGTTCCTGTGAAATTAGCAATCTAACGGCTAGCTGCCGCATTTCTTTCCAATTTCTGCCAGGTGCTCGCCGCGCCGGGGAAAAATCGTATGCAAGAGTCACAAGTGTCGCCGTCTGGGAAACTATAGTTCCATCGGACATTGAAAAGTTCTTTGGACAGCTAGAGCATGAAGTAAAGTCGCCGTTAATCGATCATCGTTCCGCGAGAGCTACCGAACGCAACGTCGAACCCGAGCTTTATTACCCCTCGGAGGAACTCGGACGTACTTCTTTCCCTTCGAGCCACCCCTTCTTCCCGATCCTCTCTCAACTCGGGCAAAAGCACTCTCCTTCGGCTCGAGATTTTATTACTCTCTAACGAATAAAATCCACCGGCTCGCTCGCTGTCGAAACTCGAGGAAAGAGAAGAGAGAAATAGAGAATGAAAACTAGAGAGCCCGAGGGAGGGGAGAAGGCGGGTTTGAAAAAAATATTCCACGCGAGATTCCTAAAGAGATCGGGCCCGGTATTTACCAGAGACTTATTTCGCTGCGAATTACCTTCGCGTATCCATCACCGCGCTCGCATCTCGCGGGAATACTCGATGAAACTTTGCTAGACCGCTGTCGGGTGTTCGCCGTCGATAAAACTCGGGCCACGGGTTATTAGCGCGGCAAACAGAGAATGATACAACTGTCGAGAACTCGAACACGGTTCACAGTCGAGGTGTACCGGTGAATTTCCCGGATGGATTCGGGACTGTGGACTCGCGTTGCGAAAGTGCTGTCCACTACCACGGAAGGCCACCCGAATTAACGTTTTAACAACGGGACGCGCCAATCGACCCCCTAACTGCAACGAAACTTACGTTTTCCACTGGGAACAAGTGGCTTCATACGTGAAATAATCGCGTCGCGTTCCGTGGACTTCGGAGCACTTGCTTTTGCAACAAGTCTGTAGCCTTGATCAACTGCGCCCGACAAACCGCATTCGATAGAGCTAACTAGTGCATTTTTTTTTGGAATTCAACATCTGGGAATAATTCTTTTCTATATCATTTTCTTCATTTTATGGATATGAAATTGATGTAACACCGCGTACGATACTTGGATGTTTAGTAATTGATGAGATATCAACATGTTTCAATTAATCTAAACAATATTTTTTTAGTGGTGCAATAAACAACATTCTTAGCGGTGACTCTGAGTCGCCAAGACTCAAAGTCAAGACCGTCGTCGCTCTGGTAAAAGCAGCTAGCGTAAATACAGGATTACGCGGAAATACTGTATCATTGCTTAGAGCAACGCCTTTATACTACCAATAAAGTATATACGGTATAAAGTATAGTTTATTGGAACAACGTACCCACACAAAGACATTTCCAACAATTTTCACGAAGAGCGAGAGAATGATTTCGAGCACATTTTAAAACGGATCACGTAGGTGCCCGTATGGCAGTGTAATGGTTGGGGTTGACAGGTAACAGCGCGAAATCTCTTAACTACAAACTCCGAGATATGCCTTGCTCGGTGTTACGACATTTGACAGGATGTGGGTTTACGATAGGTCGTCAATCGCTATCGAGGCGCAAGAACAACTCCCTCTCCAACAATAAATCAGAGAAATGGGACAATAAAGAAGAGCTACGGGCTGTCGGACTTCGATGTCGATGTAATTTTGTTTCTTTCGAGGAGAAGAAATCCTAACTTCTCAATTTTCAACGTGCTAAAGAGTGTACGAGTACTGGCGCAGGTGATCGTACACAGATCACGATCTGGTAAATCCTGATTTGGGACGACGGCGTGTCACGTCGCTGGGAATCTCCGTGAAAGTAGCCATTGTTGCATTCGACCTATTGGACCGCGTTGCGGTGCCAGGGTGGATTGTCCTAAACGAATGAATGAACGAAACGCCGAGGTAGAGTGAGAGGGTGTGCCGTGCCGGTAGAGTATCAGGGAAAGAGAGGAAAATAGACAGAAGGATAGAGAGAGAGAGAGAGAGAGAGAGAGAGAGAGAGAGATCCCGCGGCTGAAAAGCGGGTGTAAACGTTCTCGAACTCGCAAGTGACCCGATACAAATTCTCCGAGTTAACCCGAGCTGCCCGATAAATATCAATGGCGGGAGGCGCGCTGTCCAGTGTCCCCGAGCAGGTCGGAGCCTCCTGGAGCCGGGCTGAGGCTGTGACGATGCGAAAGAGCCGGTCCACCGGGTCTGGCAAGAAAACCAGAGGAAGACAGAGAGCGTGGGAGTGACGTTCGGGGAGAGCTGGCTGTAATAGCATCGCCACTGTGTGTCCGTACTGTTGGTACGTATGAACGGTGGGACAGACAGGGTGGCAGAGGGGCAGACAGCACCAGTCGGTCGATACGCGCCCCTTTGGCGACGTACCGTGGCCCATCCTCTTGCTCCCTTTCCCACCCCTATCTCCCTTTCTCGCTCCTTCCCACTCTCTCCTTGTTCCCCTATCTCTCTCTCTCTGTCTCTCCCTTCACTCTTTCTCCCTCTTTCCGTGCCCTGCTCGCACAACACCCTTCCAACATTCTTCCTCTTCTGCATCATCGTCGCCGATGCCACCCTGTTACCTCGTCTTCGCGTGTCACGTTGCATCTTCGACGGCATTGTCATCGCTGATTACCGAACCGCCGCCTCGTTACCGGAAACGCTGAAGGCGCATCGCGTGTTTACCGTTCTGCCACCCCCGCAACGCGCCCACCTCGAGGATCTCGTGCGAACCTCGTCCCGGTTCGTCCTTCCTCGACGAAAGGGAACATCGTTTCGTTGGAAGATTGCTGGGATCGGGTTTTGCGATTCTCTTCAAAGACTTCGAGAGGCTGTTGCGTTCAGGGAATTGTTCCAGCGTTGGGAACGGGCTCGCGCGAACTACCCTTCGTGACGTTGTTTTGTCTGAATACTGCCGGGAAATTGGGGCGAGTCTTACCCGAACGATTGTGTTTTCAACACCTTGATTGACCTTTAACTGCTCTGTCGGCCCGGATTTCCTAGATGAAACTAAAAACTTTGTTTGTTGTTTCAAGGAAAGTATTTTTGTTTGGAATATTTATAAATTCTTCCGAAGCTGTTCCTCGCGCATTTACAGTTTCGTTATATGTATGTAAGATCTGTGGAGTCTAATGATGGCGCGTTCATTCGAGACTCCAATTATGCACCTACCGAGGCTATCTGCAGCGCAAACTGGACCCGCTGTAAGAAAATACAGGTAGCCACCGTGTAACGAGGTATTCCCGTTGAAAGCAGCGCTAAATTCAAGACTGAATTTCAGGAATGCGTCGCTCCGTATTACGAAATTCCCGACGACCGAGAGAAAGCGGAGGAAGGAAAATATATACTTTACTAGAAACGAGTGGAACGTAGAAACAATATTTCCGCGGAAGGAAATAATAATAAATTAGTATAGAGTAACATTTTATCAAAGAAGGACGCGTGGAAAGAGAACTTACCGCGCTGGTATTAGGAGAGCAGCGTGCTGTTCGATAACCGTGTCCCATTTATGCCGCGATAATCGCGAGTTTTCCGAGTCGCTCTATAAAGCGTACTACACGCGTAGTCAAGGGCGAATTCTAGACGCACAAATAATGTGGAATATTGCTTTAGTCGCGCGCGAGTAATTTGCTTTAATTTTGTATCCGAGCCGCTAAAGCAGCAATATTACATACGAGGAAGACATCCACGCCCACGCATCTGTGTGTATCGTCCTTGGTAATTCCTTCGTTTCATAGGGGAACGAGAAATGCCATTTACGCTGTGCCATCCAGACGTTCGTTATAGCCTGAATAATTATTACGTCAATTTGCTTCTGCCAATTCCATGTTGTCCGTAGAATCCGGCGCATTTCGAGGGAGCGCAGACTAATTTCGCACATTTCGTTTCCAATTCGACGGGAAAAGAAATTCAGTGAATTTTAGCGATATTCTGTCCAAAAACCAACTGACTCTTGCGGATATCTGCCGAATGTTTGTTGCTTTCTAAATATCCACCAACCTTGAAAACGAACAAATGAATAAAAATTTAATTTTTCGAAGATAGCCTTTCCCATGGAAAAAATTGCTTTTCTTCATCATCCTTTTTAATATTTTTCTTGCATTTTTCTTTTAAATGAAAGGTTTATCTTGAAACTATAAATTACCATTGTCAATTAAAAAGGTGCGGCGGCGGTCAGACATTTTCCGCAAAGAATCTCGCTCGGTCGAAAGGAAGAGAGAGATTTAATTAAGCTTCGACAAACTTCGACAAAAATATTTTTCGCTCGCGAGAGGTCTATCGTGATTAATTTCCGCTTGCTTCTATTATACCGTGTGGAATATCAGTTTTGAATAGAATAGCTGCTCGTCGGCCAGAAGTCATTAGTAGGGAATCGGGGAATCAATTAAAAATGTGTCCAACGAGTTCAGCGAGCAGTTGTTACAAACGATTTGCTCGTTTATAGCTGCGGACGTTTGGATAACCTGAAACACGTAACAGTCTTTCGTACGAACCAGTCGACGCGCGTCGCGTTTTCGAAGCGTTTGGCACGTCGAGTCCGATGCATCTGCAACGTGTTCCCCGAACGTTATGAATTTTATGCACGATCCCGCAATACGATTTATTAATTGGCACAATTCAATTTTTATCGTTCCGCCCGGACATTTCTCTGGATTGCTTTTTTTTTTGCTGTTTTACTTCAACATCGAATACGAGCGTGCGTGTTTCAATTGAAATGAAAATATAACGGTATAAACGATATTACTATAATGTAATTTGACAACCCTGTAGAATTCTATCGAGCACGTCACGCCGGAATCTCGCGTTTCAATATTCGAGAAATTGCAAATTTCAGAGTGCTTCGTATGTCACCGAGCGGTCATGCATATCGATCGCCGTCTCGAATTGTGCTCAATACCATTGTCCTATCTCGTCTTCAATGGCTTCTTAAATCTTAAGAGTGGACGCGAAATGAGATGCGATTTTTATGATACTCACGGCACCCTGTCCTCTCAGAAAGTTACGATGATAATAAGAGGACGCGCAGGGGCTATCGCGCGATGATTTACATTTAAACGGTGTCTTTTAAGTTCCTCCGCGCGTGCGGGAGCTTTATCCCCGAAAGGAAAGTTTGTTCAAAAAATTTTTAATCGTCCCAAGATCCGCTATCCGGATCACGTTAATTTTCCCCAGGGTTTTGTATTGCGGTTTCACATGGGCGAGGCTTGTACAGCTTTGAAAACTAATTTATGTGCTAATTTATTCGTAGTATTCTGTACTTTCATGATTGCTCTGGTATCTCAGCAAAAAGATTGGCAGAAAAATTATATTCTACTTGTCTCGTTGTCTAGGAGAGAATATTTGAATCGCGCACGATCGTCCACTTTGTATTTGATGTTATCCTTCGAGTAGTTACTACTGCTTTGCGTCAGACATAAGGTACAATTCCATCCCTCGCGGTTAACGACCCAAGTCCGTCAACCGTTCCTTGTGGTTAATTAGCAACTGTGCACGGCTCGAAGGAACTTTAGACGGGTACGCGTGTCCTTTGCCCTGCTCCGTATGACTTTATTGTACGCCCAAGGCTTACGAGATTACGCGTGCCATTTATAATGAGCAACGAGCATGAATCCTGTGCCCTGCTCTGCCTTCGTCTTTTGTGTCTTTCTGTTTGCCCCTGTCTGCGTCTTCTCAACTTCTCGAGCATCGTAAAGTTACAATCACGTATCTCTTTCATTTCTAAGAGTCGATAACACGCCTTTATGGTACGGATACCGAAGATAATCGAATACAATATGCCTTTGTATAAAAGCCATTTTTAATAATCTGTGGTCCAACGAAGCAAGAGACCATGGTTGAACGGATAGGGTTTCTAGAGTTCGTGGGAGGTACCCAGGATTTCGAGGATCGTCAACAGGTTCCAAAGACCATTATCTGCTCTGTAAGAATCCATAAACCGGTTCACGGAGCTCTAAATTGTCTCTGGAATCGTTAAGATCCTTCAATGGTCTTCAGAGGTTCCAAGGACCACAAATTTCTCTTCAGGAATCCATTAGAGGCACCACGGAACTTCAAATTGTTCCAAGAATCAATGAGATTCTTCAAGGATCTCCAAGGTTCCAAGATTCGCACTCTCCGAGGGTCCACGGAAGATACCTAGGATGTTCCAAGGATCACTTGCTCTTTCAAGAGTGTTCAGAAGGTTCCAGGAACCATTAGACGGTTCAAGTATCCATAGCGAGCATCGAGGATCCTCCCGAGTCCTCGAGAGGTCTCTGAGGCGTAAAGGACAACTAGAGGCTCTCTAAGAGTCCACAGAAAACATCGAGGACAACTAGAGGCCCTCGAAGGGCTCGCAAGGTCCGCTAGAACTTTTACACAGATCCTTAAGAACTTGCTATCGTTACAAACATATTATACGCGCAAGATTTACGTAAAATTTATGTACATACATATACGACCAGCATGTTCTCGAAGGTTTCCAAGTTTGTTCATGGTCACTGTAGAGGCTCTGTCCAGCTCTGAACGATATGGTAAAGATTGAAAATTTTCCGAATTATACATGCGCATCGAATCGATGACATCCAGTCCACTCTCAAGTCCTCTGAACATTAATTTATGCACCGCTCGATTTCTGTTATTTCTGGTTAGCGAAAGTAAAAAATAGTTTGTCTCCGAGGAATGTTGCCGTTTACTTTTCCAATATCCATTTGAGTTTGGTAGAAACGCCTCTCGGCCAACAAGGTCCGACCAGTCTGAGTCCCCATCCCCGCAGACAACCCCTTTAAACTTTTCGTAAGCCCCGACACCCTCGAAAGCTGTCGAGATCTCTCGATCGTTGCAGAATGTCTGCGACTTCTGAGATCTCCGTGATCCGAGGTATTTCGTAGTTCAACCGGATCTCCTGACATTTCCAGGATATCCAAGCAGCCTGACAGCTTGGTAATTTGTTCGTGCCAGTTCCGCGGGTCTACATTATACGCATTCCGCGTTTGTGATTTTACATACTTCGCGTTCGATGCGGTTCCGAGTTCAATGTTGACAACATGTCTGTCGAGTTTTTAGGGATGACACGCGAAAAACCGGACCTGTTCACCGTAGATTGGCTTTGGTCAAAACTGGGTCATGCGTGTTTCAAGTGCTACGGAAGAATTGTAATTCCACGTAACGCAACAAGTTATCTCGACGAACATAATGGAAAAACTGTTTAGTTGTAGATGAAGAAACTGCTGAGTCCAGCAACGTTCGAGATCATTAGCCAAACTCCTGTTGCAAGTAGTTTATCTCGTGTCAGTGGCCTCTGTTAAGTCTAGCATTGCACGAGATCGTTTCCACAGGTTCTAAACTAGTCATAGGAAATCAGTCGAGTCCTATTAATCAGGACCACAAAACCACCTTGACTCTAATCTCATCTCCGAAGCGTCATTTAAAACAGTTCGATCGATCGCTTGTCTATCGAGTTTTTAGCATGCGATGCCGCGCGAATAGCGTAACGCGTGTAGTCAGGCTTAGATCGCAATCAGGCCGTTCATCTTCTAGATTCTGGAGCATTGGTCTCAATTAAGTTCAGCTGTGCATCGAATCGTTTCCACCGGTCCTAAACTATCCATACCAAAGCTGCTAAGTACCATCGATCCCTTTGGGCCATCGCAACGCTAATCTCAACTCTGGCAGTTTCCGTTTAAAATAGCAAGAGGATATCCGAAAGCAGCCTAACTCCGACGCTGTATCTGCCAGCTGGAAAATCCATTTTACTGTCAGATTGCTCGTTTACCTGCTTTCGCCGGGTCGACTTTTAAACAGATTCCGGGTGACCGTAACTTCGTATCGATTCCTCGCGTCCCGTTTCCTTTCCATCCCCTCGCCGCGGCTTCCGTTTTCCTTTTTATCGTCGGCCTGGTCTTTCTTCTCGCAGTGCGGATTACAGCGGATCAGTCGATTACCGTGTCGAGGGTTGGGCGCAGCCGACACCCTCCGCCAACGCAAACACAGAGGCCAAGTAGGCCAGATTGGCCGACGGGGGAAACTTTCAGTACAAAGACGGAACACCCAGCCCGGAATGAAAACCGCGCCTTTATTTCGCACGGCACACCTGTACAATAGCGCACGGTTCAATTTACATCGGTTCGATTTTCAAGAACTGACTTGATCACCTTTATAATTATAACGCCAATGTATAACCGATGTTCTTTCGATTGAAACGAGTCCAAACACGATGTAAATCGGACTGTAAAATAAACATTCGCACGTACACGCAGAACTGCCTGCTCGCGAGCTGGCGACGCTCGAGCCTGATCCCCGTTACCGCGGTCGACTCGTACGAGCGAGATATTTCCAAACGAAACGATTGTATTCCATTACATTCAATTATTCGCCATCAATTTCGAGCACCGATATTTACAAATATGATAAAGCATGCCTGGAGTGCCGCCAAATGAATTGAACCAGATAGCTTTTCCCGACGAAGTAAAAAGCATGAAGTGTACACGTCACGAACAATCGTTCGTTCAACGCTTCTGTTGTCGCAGTTACACCATATTTTCAACAAAAAATTTTTTTTTAATTTTGAACAGCTTCCTTTCCTTTTTGGGCTGAATCATGTAAATTTAACCGTGCAATTTGTGGCCTCGCGCCCATTTGTCGAAACCGAGGAGGAATCCGGCCCTCCGCGGGTTCCACGCCTCGGGGCTGGTGCTTGCGCTATTGCACGTGAAATCATAATACGCCCCCACACAGAGATAAACATCCTTGCCTCGCAAATTGCGGCAATTACCGCGCGTTCCATAAATAGCTCGATTCCGCTCGTCAAGGGAAAGGGTTCGCCACGCCTTGTAAATAGCCTCGCTTCTGTCCGCGGCCTCTTTATCGGACTTCGGTCGCAGTTCGCTGCAGAAAACTGTGCCCTTTCAAGAATCTAGCCGCACAAAGAACACATTGTACGACTATTTATAGTCTCGATTATAACGTGTTGTTAACAAATAGATTAGAAGCTTGCAGTTCACGAAGTCGCGCTTGCAACGAGAGCACGAGTTTCTTCTGAAGTCTCGGATGAAAAAGTTTCATTGTATTTGGTCGATTTCCTCTTTCGTATAGAACCGCTTCTCTTCCGATGATACCGTTGCTTACAGGTCAGCTTGCGTTGCTTCTTTACAATATCGAGTGAAACAGGTGACTATAGAGGTCTCGAGATACAGTCGATAAGCTGGAATTGAATGTTTCCTCGATACCTCGTGCAGTCAAGTTACTTTCAGCGAACGCAAGGTTGTATTTTTAAAAGTACCTTGCGAAGCGTTTCGAGAATTGAAGTTGAACCGACCGGAAACGGACTGTAATAAAATTAGTTGGTTTGCTCAGCTCGTTATCGCTTCACGGGGCTCAAGCTTATTTTTTCTCGCTGCACGGTTCCATTCGATCAGCTTGGAAATACGATTGTCGCCGGCGACGTCATCAAGCTGAACCCACCTTGATGCAAATTGCGTCGAAGCTCCGTATTTTTCTCGTTAGTTTTCAGCAAACAATTTTTCCCGTACTTTGCGTTTACAAAGTCACGGCGAGAAGACATCGAAAATTCGACATCTACGTTAGACGCGTATTACAGCGACGACAGCTTTACGAATGTAATTCTTTCGCTACCGATATTTATTGTTCGTGGCGCAGGCGAACCGTCTCGAATAATGATCCCCGTAGATAATTTTTTTCTTCCAGAAAGCTCAACAGTTTTATTCGTAACTGATCCGATTACAGTTTACAATTAGTCGGATTACTTGTTTGCTACTTCGGCATGAATCTCTTGGACGTTGATCCTGCTCAGCGAGCAGCATTTAATCCCTAACTGGTTATGTAATTTACGATGCAGCCCAATTTCTTTCTACGAACTCGATCGCGAGGATTTTATGCGTTTAATGGAACAACGAGCATGTTTATTCTAGAATATCAACAAATTATTTTCGGATTTGAAAAGCGTGAGAGAGAAACGACGAATAACATTTGGAAAGTCTGAGGGGATTCTGGCTAGGAGCGTCGAAGTAGTCTGTCTTCGAGTGGATAGGCGGGGGAAGGAACTTAATTAATCGATGCCGATTACGATTCGAGCAGATTTTCCACGGTCTTCCGTCCGGCTCTGTTTCCCTTCGATCCAACCATCTTCAGCACTGCTTTTGTCTCGTGTTCCTTAACGATCCGATCTACCTCCAGTCGGCTTCCTTCCTCAAGTATTTCAATATTCAACGTTTTCGTCCCCTGGGCGGAGTTCGCCTGTCCTCCGGTGCATTATGCACGATATTCCAGCGATAAGTAATCAACGAGTTAATTAAAGGACTGGAAGCTTGTTGCTGGAGCCGAGTCCTCCGACGAGCAGTCTGCCTTGGAGACGTCTGACCTTACGCGTGCTGTTTCCACTATCGACCGGATCATCGACTCCTCGTACCACTTGCTCACTTATACGATCGCGTATCAGACTATTCGTGGCTCCATCTTGCTGCAGTTGTCCTGACAAAATCGCTGTTGCAATGTTCATGCCCTCACGCGACGCAACTGTTTTATGCCTTTTGTTTTTACGACACGTTTTATCTCGAACGAAATGAACATGGAAACCTCGTGTTCCGCAACTTCACATTTCAGATAGCTGCACAAATTTTACGGTTTAATCGTGTGCATATTTCTTTTGAAATATTTCCTAGGAAGTTGAAAAATTGTAAATTCTATGCGCATTCCCTCGATAACATTTGTCCGAAATTTCTTTTCACAGAGCCACTAGTGTACGAGTAATTTCAAGTCGTCTTGTTAGGCGATATAAATAGTTTTTGCGGTAAAATAAAAAAGTTATTGGTTGAATTACGCGAAAGACGTGACGTTGTCGAATAGATTTCTCCAGTTAACAGGTTAAAGGAATTCGCCAGCTCGTCTTTTCTCGCGGAATGTTCGACAAATGGCACGAGCACACTTCATCATCCACAGATTTCTGAACGGAGGATCGAGACGAGAATTTAGGAGCCTCGAGGGTTCGAAATTGTCGCTCGAATCCGGTTCACTTAATTCTCAGCGCGATACAGTTCTCGATTCGTGGGAAGCAATCGACGGGAACGGGCCACGGAACGTCAAGAGATAGAAAAACGGAGAGAGACAAGGAGAGAGAGAGAGAGAGAGATAGATAGAGAAAAAGAAAGAGGAAAAAAGAATTTATTAATGGGAAGAAAGTGGAGGAGGATTCTGTGGCGAGCAGCGCAGCTCGAATCGGCGGAATAAATTGTACGGGGACCGGTGACTTTTCCATTTCCTTCGCTGCAGGAAATTGAAGAGTTCGGTTAAATGCTATCGATGTATCGAATTGCTTGAATATTACGACGCCAGTTTTCGCGGGATTGCTGGGGCGACATGACGTCACCGCGTTTTTCAGACCGCAGCATACTGGCGAAAAACGTTGAAATCCTGGCCGAAAGTCAAAACCGAAAAGGCTCGAATCCAGAAACCGAAATACCGTAAAATGAACATTCAGCGTAAAATGTCGTTTCTCGCCAATAAATTTGATTAAATTGCTTGTTAGCATTTTTAGTGTTTCCGTTATGATGTGCACCGATAGTAGGCTCTCGCTCAGTCACCCCATTCGACAGACTGCGCGTTATCACCGTTTTCTACATTATACATATTTCACCAATACGCACGCAGAGTCAGCCACCCAGCACGCACGTGTCTGAATTTCAAATTTCGATTTTCCAACAGAAGCATAGGCTATAACGACTATTTTATCCGCGTGTTATTTCCACGTCGTAAAGCTCGCGCTACGTGCAGCAATTTGATAATAATGATAAACCAGAGATAATGCGAGCCACACGGAACACGTGTACGTGCTATATTATACTTGGACAGTGACAAATTTTCCGAGTCGCAACAGTTGAATTTTATTTGTGGCCGATCGAATCGCCGTGTTCGTCAGCGATCTGCTTTAATGCGTTAAGCGGCTCCATTGAAATATTCGATTACCAAGGGCTTCCTTAAATTCCTACATGTACGTAATTCTGTGGATAATAAGTATTCTCCTACATTTGCGAGCAATGGAATCGGATTGGACGAACTGGTTGCAAAGTATCCCGCTTTCCTCTGTTCATGTTTCGAATGGCTCTGGCGATATAGCGTGGCGCAAATGGAAAGATAAACACAAATGGCTCGGCATTTAACCTCTCCACCTATTAGCCAGAAGTGTAATGATTATTACTTGACCGTTACTCTTCAATTTTCTCTATCCTTGTCCTCCGCTAATTTCTAGTTCTCCCAAATTATTGACTCATTTTTCATCGATGTCGAACGGTTGACTTTAAGATCGGTCAAGTCTTCGGCCAATACCTTTCTCGAAGTCTCCACTCGAAGCTGCGGAGTGGAAAAAAGTCAAAATTTTCATCCCAGCGAAGGTCTTTTGTCAGTAAAAACATACTCGCGACCCGGAGCGGCGAGTTCTCTCGGAAGCAGTCCGGCGTTAGGAAAATAAACCGGGGGAATGCTTTCGAAGCTCGACAGGCTTTCGGCTGGCTGGCCGGTGGAAAATTGTCACGAATAATATTTTCACGATCCCTGCGAAGGGCCGGAGGGTGACGGAAGCTCGATCGAGCTCAGAAAAATCACATTTCCGAACGGCGAGTCGCGTCGCGGCGAGGCGAGGGGCAAGGCGAGGGGCGACTGCTTTGACATGAGACGACAGGCCGTTCGCGGGTGGGAGAAGTCGTCAGGCGTATTTGCATCGAAGTTGTTTCGCCGTCTCGGGGATCCAGTTCCGAGTTTGCCGCGTATAATTTAGCCCAGCTCGACGGCAGCAATGTATTTCGATAAAAATCGGTCGGGACGAGCCGTTGAAGTCCGTTTGAATCGCTCTCGACGCGAATCATGAATAGTAGATTGTTTTTAAAAGGCACGCGTCGCGCTCTGATTTACGAATCTCCCCGAGAAACGCGTTTCCGTCGCCACCACCGACTTCCATTGTTCCACGGGACGCGGAACGACACGCGAAAGCAGATTCCGGCGAGCGTGTTTGTTTGAGTTCGAATTAAGGCCGCGGTTTGCTAAAGAAACCCACGAAAATTTGTGTCGGGCTCACGGCCCGGCCCCGGACCGGCCGCGAAGCTGCTCTTTTAGATGGAAATTCTAACAAAGTAACGAATCACGTCACGACAATTCAATTTCCACGACACGCAAGAGAGAGAGAGAGAGAGAGAGAGAGTGCGCATCTGTAAATTTCGTTTGGTCGCGTGCCGCGAATTTCGACCGGGTAATCAGACTCCCCGAAAAGCTCAAGCGCGTGATTAAACAACAAGAATGGCCAGTTGGATCGATAAAATCGACTGGGGAGATTGGTCTATTTGCATTCAATTAATCCGCCGACGACGCTGACTGCTGATCAAGAGACTTTACGGGCTCGGTTGGCGGAATTGTAAACATTTATGAGCCGTCAATATCGCTGATTGGAATATTCTCTGGATTTTTGAGACGGGGTTTCGGTTTAAAGGGTACACGAGTTTGTAATATTCGCGCACCAATCTCGAACCAACAGAAAAGTTTCCGGATGTGGGACAGGTTTCCAACATTTTTCAATATACAATTTTGGGACGCTACGATGGATATCGTTTCCAGTACGTTTCCCCGTTCAATTCTCTGGAATCGAGTTTTTCGAATATATTCGAAAAATGCGGAATGCGAGATTGTAACAGTCGTGAAAAATTCTATCGTAGTTTTTTTTTTAAATCGAAAGTACGAGAATTTAATAAAATTCCTCTTTATGAACGGTTCCAATAAAAGAGGAATATCTGCCCGCGCATGACCCTCCATTCTACTTTCGAAAACGGAACGACAGAAGATTTCAAAGCATTTGCTGGCAGCGTTAACGAAGGTTGAACGAGTTTCTTATAAACACTGATAACAGTTTTAGTAAAAGTAGAACACGCTCTCGAATATGTCGTCGCTGGAAAATCGAGGTTACAGAGACAAGTCTAAAAATGCGTTCCCCCTGGAAACTTCTTCCGAAACAGCAACAAATCTGCGATCGAGTTCGCCGGCAAAGTGCAAGCGCAATCCTGTGTTCCTTTGGCCACGGTAGCTCGATAGATTTCTTAATCCCGGCCGGTGAGGCGTCGCGCACACCCTCGAATTCAATTCCCCGGAAGTCGGACGCGTGGGACTCGGAAAATATCGGGGAAAGTGGTGCTCGCTGAGATAAAGCCTGTTTGATCGAGGGAGAGGGGTTGTTCCTGCGGAGATTCGATTCGACTCGATTCGATTCGATCGCCGGAGGTGTTCGGCTGTGCTGCTAGACCAAACTTTCTTTGAAAGCTCTTTTGAAACCATGCTATACGTGTTAAAAACATTTTCGACCGGGCTGCTACATGATAACAGAGTAATCTCTACTGGTCACGATTCGTGGTTCACCCTGTATAGCCTACAGTGTTCGAAGTTGAGCAATAAAGAATACGTGTGAACCAGCATCCGAAACACAACCCATCGCGATCCGAGGTGTTTTCTAAAAAACCTACAAAATCCGGTGACCAGCCACGAATAACGCAGACGCGAATTTTGTTCAGGTTCTCGACGAAATGCGACCGCTGCGAGACGCGACGCGACGCCGAATTTCGCGCAACTTCCTAGACGAAATTAATGAAAGTTTCCCATTAAAAGAATGCCCCTTGTTCCGGTAAAAAGCTAGCTCTGCTCGGCCCTTCCACCTCCGCAGCAAGTCCGGTCGTATTAACGGTGGAGGAGGCGCGTGAGCGCCGCAACTCTGAAAAGTCTGTGAACTCTCTCGCATTGAATGGCCAGACGGGCCGGCACAAGGGCCCTCTTGAACTCTATTCATCCGTTTCGCTCTTTTCAACTGTGCCTCTTTCTCTCGGCGCGTGTGTGCCCCTATCATCCGTTTCTTTCGCCGTCTCTCTGACCCTTATCCATTTTTCGTTATCATAACTCGCGACCGCGGGCGAATCGCTTCGTTCGTGCAGGGCCGGACGCGACAAGGCCCAACGAACCTTTTACCAGATTCAAAAATTAATTTTTATCACGGTACTGTCCGCCGCCCACGCTCGCCGGACCATCCTCTTGATTATTCGTAGCGACCAACCGAGCTTCCACGCTCTGGAGTAATGGAACGGGGTGCCGGACACCCTGAAGAATAATGCACATGAATGGGGGGGGGGGGGGGAGCATTTCTCGCCGCTCGGATTCGCGTTTTGTTTCGCCCCGGCTGAAATCCACCGGCCTACTCGCTACCGCGTTTTTTGATCGTCACTCGCTCTGCTTTGTTAATGGCTTCCACCGACCCTGATGCTCGTGGAAACTTTGCTCGCGGATGGCTGTTGGTGCCACGAACAACGCTGGACCGACCCCCGACTTCAGACTTCCGCAAAATGGGGCGTCGCGAACTTCGTCGCACAATATTTGTGTAATTTTGTATGAAGTTTTGTCGCTCTTTGGGACCTAGCAACTTAGGGAGGTATCGAGGGTAAAGTTTACGGTCTTGATGCTATTTAGAAAAATGGCCGTAATTTATGTTTCTGGCTAGTTTACGGCGAGGAATTACGAGTTCCTAATTTTCTGTGGGCTCCTCTCTCGACCGTCTTTCCGGCAGTCCGTATTTTTAAGGTTCACGGGACAGGAAGAGCTATAGAATCTCGTCGAAGCATTGCTTAATAATTCGTCTATTGAATTCGCGGTAGGCATCGTTCATCACCCAATCGAAAGTTGTGCTCTCGAGCCGGAGAGAACTCGGCAACGTCTCGAAATCGGCCGATTGGTCCTGAATAGCCGAATCCCAGCCATCCGCTGATCGGACAGCCAACGACTGACATCGTTTCCTCTTCGAGACACAATCTCCGACGATCTCGCATCCATCGATAATAACTCCTCGAGGCGGGGATACCATTGCCAGATGTTATCGATAAGTTCCGGCCCGGTCTGGTCTGCTCGGCCGCGTTCCTATGCCCGACCCGTTCGAAATTAGCGTATCTTCGCCGATAAATTTTCGTGTAATCCCCGCTATTGCCGAAGCGCCGCGAACACGGCCGGGCGCACAGCGCTGCGAATCTCTGATCCCAGCTGGACAAAAGTTGCTTCTATCCTAACTATTGCAAGTTACCGAATTACAAGATCTTTTTAGAATATTTAACCCCTTGCACTCGGTTATCTCCTCCGAGGCACCACTAAAAATTGCTGTACCATTATTCAAAATATTGTTTACATTATCAAATATATCGGTTTCTAATCGATTACTAAACATTTAGGTACTGTACGAGGTATTATATCAATTTCGTATTCATAAAATTTCAAAAATCATAGGGAATGGAAATATCCTAGATCGGAAGAAATGTTTTATTTTCCAGTTAAAATAGCTCCGAGTGCAAAGGGTTAAATATTGAGTAAAATTTGAATTTTGTCCGGGTAGATGGACGACGATTTGTGGCGCTGTGCGGCGTCGAGATAATTCGCTTGCTTTGTCGCGGGAGCAAGGGGATGAAAGCAAAACGTGCAAATTGTGGAGGAGACGCGGAAACTGTGGAAGAATAGCGCTGGGGGAGGGGGCGCCGGGCATGTAGAGAAGAACACAGGGGTGTGTGTGTGTGTGTGCGTGTGTGTGGGAGCGAGGGAAAAGAAGAAAGGAAGACCGTTGGAAGGCCGCGGGGTTGCACCGGGTCCCAGGGTAGCCACGGCCAAAAGCCAATACGATTCTATGGTGCAACCGGGGTGGCCAGCGGAAGGGGCGCAAGAGCCGGGATAAAGAGGGGAATGAAGTAATCCTGGGTGTTGCCTCGGAAAAAGAGAAAAAGAGGGGTAGTAACCGTGGCAAGGGTGAATGGCTCGGTGCATTTAGGATCACAATTGAGTGGAGTCGAGCTGCAACCACCGTTCATCAGCCTTGTCACGGTCCAGAGGATGAAAACTGTTCCCGCCGATTAACGTTTTCTAATTCCTTCAGCGTTTTTACTACCAACAATGGATAGGCTGCTCCTAATTGCCTGGCGAATTATCATCCTCCCACGCGGGGCTTAATCGAGCAGGTTTACGGCGGACAATTGTCGATCGTTCGAATAAAATGTTCGGCTCGTGTACAGTCGTTCGTGGACAATCCAGTCGAATTGGGTTATTGCGTTTCTGCAATGGAGAGGGCTATTCGAGATTAGAGAACTTTAGGCTCGCAATTTCCTTGATGTTTTCGAGTTCGGTGAATCGAACGGTTTCTACATGTCGTTTTACGACGTCGCCCCTTGGTCCGACTCGAAACACGTTGGCGTTGAAACACGTTGGCGTTGAAACACGTTTGATCGATTCGCCGCAATCTCCCCGAGCGAACGTCGAACGAATCGGGCTGGCGCGTGTGGGCGGACAATGTCGGAGCCGTGCGTTTTATTAATCAACGCATCTCCCGCAGGCCCGGTAGTTTTGCGGCGTGTTATCGCGACGGGAAAATCTGCTCGCGGGATTAACTTTCCTGATTCATTGGGCCACCGCGCGGCGGCGACTTGACGCGGTCTCCCGTATTCTGCCGGCGGATCACCGCGTCGTTTTAATCGTTCCAGCGGCGCGTGCGACATTCCGTTATTTACGTGTCGGTGCCCCGGCATTATCAACCATATTCCACCGAGGCCACCGCCACCGCCACCACCGTGCCGGATCCGCGTCGGATCCGCGCCCATGTCCGCGGCTGGACGCTATGCGAGTCCGTCCCTCTGGTTTAACAACCGTTGGTAACGAGCGACCCGCCATTCCGCGCCGTACACACTCCGGAGAAATAAAAACCGCTCTCTTCTGCCCGCGAAATAATCCTGTTTTCATCATCCGGCTCCCGTTGCCCTTCGCAACACTCTGCGCACTCGTGAATCTCGATTTTACTACGTGCACCCTGTTCACGACCCTGTGGCCCGCGCACGTCCACGGAACCTTCCGATCGCCGGTCAATATTCTGCTTCGGGGTACCTCAAATTATTCTACCACCAGCATAATTCCCGTTGAAAAATCAACTGCTGACTTATTTCTGGAGGTATGCCACTAATTTATTTTTATCACTTAATCCTGCGAGATTACCGGGATAAAAGCTTATTCGTGAAAATTTCAGCTTTCCATGTCTTCTGTGTTCCGAGATTTTTTTTCTGTTACAGAGGACAGAGGAACTGGTAATTATTATTAGACTGCGGGTCTTTGATAAATGCATCAAATCCGCAGTCTAGTAATTATATAGATATATGTATAGATTATTCTTCGTTCGATAAAACTCACTTTAGGAAGATAAGCATAATGTAGTTGGAGGTGACGGAACTTTCGAAAAGGGAGATCGATGAAGGTTCGGAATCGAACTTGAGACCCAAGTTTCTGTAGTAGATAGGGAAAAGTTAGTCGCGAAGTATTTTTGTATGTGATTAGATGTAGACTGCTCGTAACTCGGCTCGCAGTCTGTCAGGGACCACCAGAGAAACGATTGAATAATTCGGCGTGGGATGATCGAATAATCACGAAGTAACCAGACCCCTAGCAGCAACCAGCGACGCGGCGCTACTCGAAATGCATTTCCCCGAAGTCGGCCCCCTCTAATTGGTGCGCGGTGTTTCGGTGCTGTTTACTTATTTAACGTGTGTCGTGCCCCCAATGAAGAGGGTTACATCAGCCCCGACAGTTCCTTGTCCGTTGCCGACCAAGATATGACGAGGCAGTGCCAAAGATAGGCGTGTTTCTGAATTAATCGCGACGGAAAGCGCGTCTTCCTATTCCGGTGAAACAAGAGTGGTTGCCTCGCAACGACGACCCCGCAGCGTCTTCTTTCGGTGACTTTATTATGCAACCACTTGCTCCTCTGCGACGCATACCGATTCTTGCTAACGAACGCTTCAATAAATCTGCTCGAGGAACCTCGTTCATGGTTCGACTTTGTAGAAACATCACTCGTAGAATTTTCGCACGAGAAATTCGCATTTGCTGTTCTCGTTTCTTCCTCGCCTCATCCGACAACAGAATTTTCCCGCCGTTACTTTTAATCCGGATACTCCTCTTAAACGATGCTCGGACGCGACGTCGAGGCAGAAAATCGCGAGGCATGAATATTAACGCCTGCGTTTACATTAAACGCCGCGCAATGAATCAACTTCGCCGTGAATCCAATTAATCGAGTTACCAAGATTAAAATGCAAAAACGTCGCTCTATGTAAATCTGTACGGCGGGACGGGGGAAGTGATTTCGCGCGACCGAAAATTGATGGAAAGTTATCGTCCGTCTCTCCTTTCTTCTCTTCCGCGGTTCCGTGCAGAGAAAACAGTCCGGAAAAAAACAAAAATGAAAAATGTTAGTCGACGGAATGATGTACGCGTTACAGGCTCTCGCATTGTCACCGGTGATTTTTCCAACGTTTTATTCGGCCCGGTGACAAATGTATCCGGAGTCCGCGGAGTTGCTAATGTCGCGTCAGATCATAATCACCCGTCATTAACGGATTACCGCGGGAGCTATACATAGTCGGATAAATCGGTGTATAATCGCAGCAGTGCTCGCAATCGATTCGATGTCACGCCGAGCCCGTTGTATCGTTTACTTGAGATCCCGTGACAATTGATACACGGCTTTCGGTTGCAGCTCGATAACGGGGACACTGGATAAACTGTCGTCCGTTTGTTCTCTATAATTCGAATAATAATCAATTTTCTTCGAATTTCTTCTATACAGTTAACAGATATTTTATTTTGACAAAATTAAATATTTCCAACTCGATTCTGGGAAACAGATATCGAATAAAAATGCTTGCTCGCGAATTATTTATGGTCAACGGAGTGGGGGGTATTGCATAAACATTGTCGATAAACATGGGAAATTCGAATTTCCAACAGATGAGGGAAATCATGGTGAGAGCAGAATTCTGTATACAATTTCATGGTCGGCGCTCGGGCGTTCTATTATTAAGTATCTCCTGTTCGCGACGCAGCCCCGTTGAACCACAAGAGCTAATTAACATCGCCACTATGCCAATCTTACCATAATTGACAGATTGTTTGTCGGGCAATCTGGAACTGTTATCGAATCTTAATTCAAGACTACGACGATCAAAGACTGTCGGTCGAATGTCGGTACTTCACGGAGACTGTTCTATACTGTACAGGATAAAATTATTCCAGTCGCGGTGCACCGCGTGCAGTTAAGTGCACCGACGCATTGTTTGCCTTGGCTTTGTTCCTTTTCACGGTGCGCTACGGTTACCGAATTAATCCTTACGAATTGATCCGGTCGATCGCATCGTTGAAGCAGAGAATATACTCGACAAAATTAGCCAATTCAAAGTAAATATACGAACTCCTGGCAACGATAATACTTTCGCAAAGGGCCTAGCCGATTAAAATGGTCGAAACTGCCATTAGAGATTTTACAATGACTATCGAACCATTCGAAAGCTGACCAAGAAAAACACCTCTGAGTAAAATTTCAGCCCTCTAGCTTTCCCGCGGGGGTAGTTACAAGGTAAATTAGATTAGGTCGTAAAAAATGAAAAACCCCCAGAAATTCGGTTTTTATTGCGTTTGACAATGATCTCCCACAACAGGGATTGCCGAGAAACTTGGTGTAACTCGACAAGCAATTTCCGTTCGTTTGAAGCAGCTTCGAAACTTCGAAACGTAACGTGTATTCTTTTTCTAATAAATAAAGATTACAAGTATACTCAAAAGACACGGAACTTATTTGTAGACCTAATATTTTATTTCCCGTGGCCCGCCGCGTATTATTATTTATTGTTCCGCCTCTCTCGCGTCGCTAAACAGATTTACAATTTCCGATCGTAGAACATCGTTTCATCGAGCTCGCGTAAATATCAGATCACGCGCGAATATAGTTGAAGCGTAGCGAGATTATCCTCCGGGAAAATAGTGAACACGGGTCCGGGAAATAATGTCGTGGAATCACGGCGTTGCTGGATTAATTCCGGCGAGATTGAGCTAATTGTTCGACTATTTTTGCTGGACGCGATTAAAGTCGACCGCCTCTCTGAAAAGATGTTCGTGTAATTCGTTTTAGTGGCCGGTGCCGCGAGACCGCGGCCGTAATCAGGTTCATTTAAATCTAGTTTACGATAAGGATAGTTAGCAGTTAATGCACCGGATAATGAGGAGCCATTCTTTATTATAAACGCATTAAGAACGCTCGGGATTCGAGGAATGGAAGGCGTGGCGAGTTAAACACCGTTGCGAATCATTCTTCTTTTTCTTGCTGCCTGTTACCGAGACAGCTGCGGCTTCTTCTCTGAATTCACTTTCTGTACGTTCACGATGATCGCTGTTAGAATTCATTTCTCATATACCACTCCTGTAACGAATTAAAGATTGAGCTTTTTTCGTTGAATTCGATTGTCGCTCGAGCTGGTTTCTCTTCGTCTCTTTCGGCGAATCAGGGATTTTTAGTCCTTTCAGACGAAACTGATTGCAAGACGTATTGTACCGTGGACGGTTTAAGATTAAATGGCTGGAGCGAGGAATTCCATTTGAGAACAAAAGCTTGCTAGCCAAAAAGTTACACGGATCGGTAAAAAAGGATTCTTCGCGTCAGCGAAAGTCTGGCCGAGAGAAGTCAAGACTGCACTGTCCCACCAAACAGTTTCATTAATTTCGAGTAGAAGGAAGTCGGACGCCGTGACGCCGTGACGCCGTGACGCCGCGCCGGTGAAATTCAATCATTCAAATTCCCGCAGCCGTGGATGCTTTCATCCCTCCCTCGCAGACGTTCTGCAGAATTTAAACTCTGAATTTTACAACCCTCGTTCCATCGAAACTCCTCCGCTTTAATGCGTTAAATTTCTTGATTGGAGCTGACGGGATTTCTGCGTATAAACCGAGGCTGCTGGGAGGTGTTCACCGGACAGGTCACTCTGCACGAGATCGAGTCGTCTCACTCGAAATTATTAGATTGTTCGGAAAGTAATTTCCTTTTTCGTGCAGAGATGCCGTTGCTTATGTTACGTCCTAAGGTGGACGTAAAGAGATATAAGATAATGAATTTAAAGATTTTAATAAAGGATATAACGCAGTTTTGAACCTACCTGCATTCACCGGCTTCGGTTCGGGTAATTGAGGATTTCTTAGAACTAATTGGCTTTGTTTGTGGATTTTTGGAACGTAATGGTCAAAGTCAGGTATTCAAAATGATTCGAGAGTATGATTTTAGATAATAAATTGAACAATATATGTATATTTGTAAGAATGATATAAGTATGCATGTCATATGACCGAATGTGAGTGCGTATATATGTTTTTATTGATTTACATGTTATATATATTTTTATTGATTTGCATGTTGCGTTAATGTTTTGTTAAATGAATGTTTTACGTTATGATTTTGTTACAATGAAAAAGACAGTCTTCTCCGAGCGATTGACGGAACATCGCGTCGTCTCAAGTGTCAATCAATTCCGTGTCAAATCCTTATCCTTATATATTTTAAGCATCAAATTTCAGATACATTATGTGTTAGGATCTTATTAATTATTATTAATTCTTATCTTATTATCTTCTCTTATCTTATTATTAATTATGATGCTGATGCTGCTGTTTATGATGTTATTGTTGCTGATTATGATGTTGTTGTTGCTGATTATGATGTTGTTGCTGCTGATTATGATGTAGTTGCTGCTGATTATGATGTAGTTGCTGCTCCGGCGGGTGTACACGCCTTTGGGTTGAACTTCACCAAACTCCACTGAACTCAACTGAATTCAACTGTAGATTGACTGCTGACTGACGATTCTCAAATGTTGAAGTTCTTTATGGTTGGTAATCAAGTTTCGCGACCGCGTGCGAAACTGAAACAATTTGGTTTTTGACTGAATAGCGAGCACTGTGGTTCATCGATGACTGCAGATCAACTAACTGTTGGTCCTGACGATGAGCCATCCTTTTAAAGAAAAATCAATCCATTGTTCTTAACTTAATCTTCACGAAGTGTGCACCTCTTCATTGATTTGTTCGTATTGGTTATCATTTCTGATTAAACCGGATGTACAGTATTCCTTCCAATACTTATCGTCCCATTGTTGGATCGAATTGCTCTATGCATCCTCCTAGGAGTTGGTCATCAGTCTTTTGTTCATTGATCTTTTGCCCTTTTCTTCTACGTATTCCCATTCTTCATTTCCTGTGATATATCTTTTACATTCTTCGTCGATGAATAAATTTCAATAGGTGTTTCATTTAATTATTCGCTCGCATATTATATTTTGAACGATTTCAATTTATTTGAATAAAATAGATTCCGCTGTGAATTTGTTCGACGAAGCTCTTGTTTAAAGATAAGTTTAGGTTTTGAAATAAATCACATGAGTTAGCAATTTCATATAGTCCACTGCGAAATATATCTTATAGATTCCTTAATTCTATCGCTCGCAATGTGGTATACGATAATTCAATATTAGTTATAATTATAATATTCGATATCACTGTGAGCCCGTGCATCATTAGCAGAGTAAATACAAAAAGAAATTCAGAGATTATATTATATATATATGATTGATTTTATTAATTACTGCTCATGGCAGAACCACCGGACGTGACACTTACATTTGTCATTATTTAACATTACAGTGCGGGAATATAGAAAAAAATAATAGATAAAAAAATTCATAACAGAAATTCTACGATCATGGGATCTTTGAGTTGCCTGCAAAATTGCAAGAGATCATAGAACAAAATGTCGCAAAACTTATTCTAATTGGTAAAAAATTGGCTTTCTTTTCCCTTGAGAAAACGAAATGATTTTCCGAACGAACTAATACAACATTAACGCGGAAATGTCGCAAAACTTATTCTAATTGGTAAAAAATTGGCTTTCTTTTCCCTTGAGAAAACGAAATGATTTTCCGAATGAAATAATACAGCATTAACGCGGAAAGAGAAGAGTGGGAGAAAGAGAGCGGAGAGTGGTAATCGCGATAAGGATAGGGGATGAATCGCATTCGCTTGATTACTTTAAAAGGCAACGGGCCGGCTCGGATTTTTCGGTCCGCGTTCCGGGTTCATCTGTCGCGTGTTCTCGCAAGAGAGACACGGAGGGGAGGGAGAGACAGAAAGATAGACAAAGGGAGAGATCAGGATTGGCTCGGCTGACGAGAGCAACTCAAACACGTAGTTTTTAATGGGAGCGTCCGAGCGATGCAACGTTCAACGGAAGTGGAAATGGGATCGTGCACGGCGCGTGTTTGATCTTTCCGTGTTCATACGTCTCGTTTCCCCCCGGTTTGATTTTCGCCGTTGCGCCACGGATTGAATGGTCCTGTACGGAGAGGTTCGTGCGCGCTATCGTGTTCCCGCCCGTCATCGGATCGGAACAATTCAGCCGAATGTTGCTCCGAATAATCTATCGAAATTCCTGCGTGCGCCATGGATTCCGGGCCGCGCCACGGTGGTCTTCATTAATTTGCCCGGTTGCGTTGGTGTTTTAGCCGATTCGAATTATTGATTCGGTAAACGACCGGACCCCAGCCGGACCCCAGCCGACCCCTATTTATCGCGGACGCGGATACGTTATTTGCGCTATTAGCCAGTCTTATTGTTGATTTATTCACCTCGAATACGGCTATGCTCGATTCGGGACCTTTATCCGAGCAGATTGCTGTTCCGACAAGGGGTGGTCCCGAAATTACACATCTAGATCTCAACGAAATGGGAAATATATTTTTTAAACAAATCAACAAATTACCGATCGGTGATTATTGCATAATTTTGAAAAATCTATGGTACATCTTCGTTGCGTCATCCAATTATTTCATCTAAGATTGCAATGCGAAACTTTCTGTGCTTTCTTTTGGAACAGCACAATTATTGAAAATCCTATTAATAGGCTTCCGGTAGGTAAAGTGTTAAGATATTGAATAAATAACGTCTAATATCATTACCAATCGTAACTAAAGGGCGTAACCTTAATTTCTCGCATTTTGGTGGCATATTGGCAATTGAGATAACCACCGATCGCAAGGCCGAGATAACGCGAGACATTGCTGGTCCATGGAAGCAGTTGCAAGAAGCGGTGTGGATGATTCAGCGGCAGCTAATCGTCTACAAAATGGCGATCATTGAGCGTGCACGTTTGCGATCTCTACACACGGCTGGTAAACGGGACGCAGAAGTTTGTCGAACAAGCGGAAAACGCTTCGCGAGTCTTGCGATTAGAAAATGGACGGGCTGGTTCGATACCGCGGGAAAGCCCTTCTACTTTCGCATTCGCGAACTCGCGAAAAGTTCATCGCGACGATTCTACGGTGCGTTAAGGAAACGCTTCGTTCGTGCGCTCGGAAAATTAAACTACTGCCAGCGATAATAATTTCAGAGGTTCGAATTAATTAACCTGACGCAACTTCGCCTCGGGGAAACGGCAATATAATTTTCTCTTGCGACCACTATCGTTCGCTCTCTCTCTTTCTCTCTGTCTGCCTCTCTTCTTGCCACGCTACTATTTTTGCCTAGTTAATTAATGAAACACACGATATCGGCGCTGGGAAATTTAAGACACGCGCGTCCCAGCGACAACAGACTGCTTTTATTAAACCGGTATAATTGCGTTGCGATTCGTTCCTAAATATCCTACGATTCGTGTCATTGCCGTTGCTCGTGCTTTTATTATAATAGTTCAATTTTTCACGAGCTATTAAACATTCAGCGGGAACGAAATGGTCTCGCTAATCGCACGAGGAACAAATTGTCTAAAGTCGAATTTGTGTCAGGTGAAACGACACGTACGTGTTTCATTTGTTACAAATTTTGCAAGAGGCGGTAACTAATGGCAATAAAGAACGAAACAGACATTCAAGCGACCTGCTTATTTACAGATTAATTATTATTGAATTGGCCATGTACGCGCTGATTGCATTTCCTTTGATTACTTCAGTCATTCGGTATTCATGATTGGTGGATTACTCGGTAATCGCGATCATTAATCGTGTACGCGATTCGACGTTGGTTGTCATCGTTAATTGTTAACCGAATTACATTCTGCCTGGCTGTGACGAGGGACAATCGCGGAGTGACATCTTAATTGATGAAACTTTGGAGGAACTCTCGAAGAAAGGAATTTACACGTGCATTTAAATACACGTGTACGCGTAATGTATAAAATAGATACAAAAATTCATTTGAAAGCCGTTCTCATGAAAAAAATGTAATCAACCAACCCTCCAGTTTATTAGAGAAAAATCTGATACGTTTTAACGTTCTGACGATAAACGATTTCTTTTGCGATAACAACGGTAAAAGATACGCACTTGGTTTTACCGAACGACGAAAGCTTCGTAGCCCGGTGCGGCGTACTTGCTCGTTCCCGGGAATTTCTCACCGGTACTTTTGGTTCGCGGCTTCGTCGTGCACGGGGACCATGCAGGTCGCCTCTCTCGCGCAGACTCTTGAAAGTGTCGGCCGTAATAGTCCATAGACTTGGTAATAGCCAGCGAATTGTTAGGTCCATGAAATTTCCGCGGGAGGAGGCTGCCGTGTCGCGCACTTAAGCAGCCAGCGAGAGAGCACGCGGGCCGAGGGCTAACGAAGAAGAGGGAGCGGATTTTCAGCTGCGATCCAGGCGAATTTCCACGCCGGAATTGTCGCGAGGGCGAAGCTGTCGTTGACAATAAGAAAGGGGTTGCAGCCTTGTGTCTGTTTATTGCGAACTGGAACTTTTCCACTTCTGGAAATTTCATGTCTTCCTACGCTCGGGCTCTTTGAGGTCTTCATACCCAGCTCTCGGTCTATTTTTCCTCGGGTCTTTTCACCTCTTTATTTATCTGCCCTTTGTGGATGTTCACGCTTACCTAGCCTTCCGTAAAGTAACCAAACGGATACTGCGATCGGTTCGAGATTTCTTTGGTTCATCGGTTAAAATAGAGCCATTTTCTACTCTCCGACGAGTAGTCGATTAATTTTCTTTATCGTACGTTTAGAACATTTTGAAAAATTATTATGATCGGAGGGTACGTGTTTTTTAAAATAGTAGGGTTGCGTCTCAACTTCTGACACGCACTGTATCCGCACAGGAGACTCCAGCTAAAAATGTTCCCGCGAATGTAAAGCTTCCTAACCTACATTGTACTTTGTGAGAAAACTTTAAATACGGGAAATCAATCAAGGCGGACAGCGAAAGTTTCTAACAAGCTTTGGGATCAGGGGACCTCGGGAGGTCATTAACGGGGTGTCACCTGAGAAACTCGGCGCGAACGAGGGAGCCAGTGATATTTCGCGCAAGACTCCCAATTAAGAAGCGTCCACAGTGCTGAATAAGTGAATCTGCTTCATAAATATCCTGCCAGAAGATTCGCGGACAGCGTCGAGCAATTTCTCCAGTTAGTTTGACCAGGACGATTTTTAGGAACAATGGGGCCGAGAGAAACGTCGCAACAATTATCGTTCCAACGAGTGTTAAAATTTCATTTACGTCAAGAGAGGAAGACAAAACAACGAGACACTTTCTCCTGATATAGGTTCCTCTATTGTTCTGTTTTCTTTCATCGCCGGCAACAGTCCGGTCCGCGTTTTACCGCGGGAACACTAGAAACCGGAGCAACGCTGACCTGATATTCTCTGTTGCTCTCGCCCCCGTGAATTACTGACATTCTTCCATTGCGAATTTAGACCGTAGCCGACACAATTCCCGAGGAGAATCAATTTTTGAACAGCTCCGGGAAAAGGATTTTAAAACAAGACCCGCGTGAAATTCTTTGACATTTGTACGGTCCGCGGCTAGCGTATTTACGTCTCCTTCCCGATTATCTGATTGCACAGTAATTTCGTCTTCGATGCGACATATCGGCGGTGGAAGTTCAGTCGAGAAAATATTAATGGAACGCGGCTAACCCGCATGCGATTTCATTCCCTGATGCATTAATTAGGACAACTCTACTCTCAACCCCTGGAAATGTTAATCGCGTTGGATATTACGTCCCATTTACCGATTTTCTCGGCGACTTTAAAATTCAACCACGAATATCTATTAACAACTTATTGTTAATCGAAGAGCAAAGTGTATTTACTTTTATATTTATAATAGACGCAACGACATAGACACGTTTTAAAAACTGTTAAGTTTGATTTATTTGTAGATATTATACCAGATTGGAAACCGCTGCGTTAAGCCATAATGTAACGTAATCGTGTATCGTGTAATTTGCAATGTACAATGACATAATAACGACAAATGTTAATCACAATATTTTAAAGATAAAACGAAAGAGAAAGATCCGAAATAAATGAACAACATCCACGGTATGTTCTTGGCGCGATAAGACGAGGGGTTGAAGGAACTGCGCGCGGGAGCGTTTCGAAAGCGAAGAAATATAGGGGGTGGTTTTTGACATTTAATTCAAAAGACTGTCGCTGTTAAAAGGCAGCGTGAAAGCCCCCCGTAAATCACTGCGGTTTCATTACGCTGTCCACAGACGTGTGCACGGTTCGAGAGACGCGTGTGTGTACTAGTGGTTTTACGCGATACGGCCCTGCGCGGAAGAAAGTAATTCTACAGGCGCCGGCAAACAATATCGCCGCCGAACTTATGACGGATTTGACTTTCAAGTCGAGTACAAGTCGTTATGCAGGAGCACTCTCGTGGAGCGAGGATCCGTGTCCCTCTCTCGTTCTCTCCTCTCCCTCGGTCTGTCCAACACCCTCGCCAGCCTGCTCCGACCCTCTCTATGCTATACTTATTATACTACGTGACTGTCTCTGGAAAATGTTCTTCAATTTTACTAGACACGGCTAACAGCCGGGGAAAGATAAATAACCTCTTACCCGGCACGTCCTTCCCCCTGGAACCAACGGAATTCACTATTCCCGGCGCCTGTCCCGTTTGAACGTTAACCTCCGACCACCTGGGTCACCTTTGACCCGCACCCTGCCTGCGCTACCCGAATAATCGATTTTATGCGGCGCCGCTTTTCTCCGACCTTGCCGGTATTAATAAACGAAATTATACGGTACGTACTCGTAGATCAGGCTTCAACGGGATGGACCACCTTTCTCGTTAAAAGAAATTAATTTTTTGGTACTTAAAATTTTTTCACATATTCGATAATTGAGAAACAATTTTTTCGACGCCACGTAAGTGAAAAATAAAAAATTGTCTGCGACACTTAACGAACAGAACCGGCACGTACAGTTAGTGCCGCTGGGACATTAAGGGTGTGTTTACCAGCACTCGTTACGAACACTCCGGATATTACGCGTTTAATCTTCCCAGGGCGTAAAAATGTTTAATGAAATTTCTTTGCGCGTTTTAATTTCATTGCGAACATCGGCGGTCTATTCGATTCGTCTTTTATCAAACAATCGGCCAGTGTTTGTATAAAAATCCGCATCGTATCTACCAGCGACAAAGTTTTATTACTTTTATTTTAGACGGACTCTGGCCAAATTAGCTTCGAGAGTTCTGTTTTCCGCGGAGGAATGTTAAAAATTTCCAGATATAATGAAGGAAGTTTAAAGTACGTCAGAATGCACTTTCCCGGTTAAGCGTTTGAGTCTATCCGCCTTTCTTGCGGGTGGTTGACGGTAACATCTTTGCGGGCGCGTTATCGTGATCGCGAATAATCCATGGTTTTACCATCTAACCTAACGTTCGTTTCAATTTTGTTTCAGGTAAGTTGACGCTACGAAGATTTATACGGAAGTATGTCGCTGTTAGAGTGCCACCGGCCCTGGTAAGTGTATCGTTGGAACCAACTGATTAGGATTTATAGCGAGTGCACGCGTGGCTTTATATTTCGAGTAACGACCGAGGGATATTTGGTCGACGATGCGCGTGTTCGTCTGCTAATGAGATTTCGAAGTAATATCGGTATGCTTCTCGTCGTGGAACTGCGACCGACGTTAGACTCTAGCACTGCTAATAGCATAAGCCCGAATTCCGAGAGGATGGAGCTCAAAGCAATCCGACAAGAACAATCTCTCCTGCGTTTGCTTACTCGAGCAAAGGCGACTCTTGTCATCAATGATAACATCTGGTCTACAATCGATGATTGTACACGTCGAATGTCCGTCATATCTGAAATACTACTCCAATCTTTTCAAAATCAAAAGGCTGAAATTCAAGACGACATATAAGGACAGCTGTTTCCTCTGTTCTATATATTTTTTGAAATTCCAGAAAATCACTTTAAAACTATTGCACACATTTTCAATATTAAAAGGATTTATAGAACTCGAGAAAATTAAATTTTTCGTGGTACATAGTACTTTTGTACCAATTTTTAGTACTAATTTATATTTATATTTTCTGAATTTAAATGATTACTCTTATATTTTCTATTTTTTTAAATGGAAACGAGGCAATTGTTGGGGCAAATAGTATATGTATACAGGGTGCGGCACCTAAAACAGGTCACCTGTATAAATCGCTTGCTTTTGAAGATAGAAAAAAAAGGAAGAGAACAAACTTACTTGATATCGAGGGGCTCGTAATCCGATGTCATTAATTTTTTTATAGGTGGAGACGTCAAGAAGATACGAAGGTCAACTCTGTTTTTTTTATGGAACGGTATGGTTTTTTATTTACATTCTGATAGTGTATTTCAAGACGAATACAATGATCTATTACGAAGGTCGTTCAAGGTCACGCAAGGTCAACTGCAATAGAAAATAAAATCTCTCAAAGCACTCTTCAAATACTTTTGTGTCTTCTCTGGTTGTTGGCATACTGCTCTTCCAAGTATTGGTAAGGGTCGCAGAACATAAATAAACATACCATCGCATCGTATGCTTACCTGTATCCAGAAATGTTATTAGTAGTTTGACTACCGACCAGAGTACGGCTTCGAAATATTCAATCCGAGTGTTCAATTTTCAAGAATGCGTTACACGATAGCAGAGAAAGTGGAAATGGTTATCATTTATGGCGAATGTCATAGAATTATGAGGGAAGCGGTACGCGTGTACGGTGAAAGATTTACCGATCGTAATAGTCCTTCGCTTTCTGTCTTTGCAAACATTATAAAAAAGTTTCGAGAAACTGGAAATGTGGATAAGAAAAAACGCACTCGAGCCAAAAAAGCAACCGACGATGGAAACACGATAAACATTGTAGCGAGTGTAATACAAAATCCACATGTTGGTACGAGGCAACTTGAACGCGAGAGTGGCATCGGTCAACGAAGTATTTTGCGAATACTTAAAGTTAACAAATTTCACCCATTCCACATTTCACTGCATCAACAATGAAGTGAAAATGATTTTCAAAAACGTTTACAGTTTTGCGAATGGGTCCTACGGAAACTGCAAGACGACCAAATGTTCTTGAATAAAATTTTGTTTACGGATGAGGCCACATTTACAAACCACGGACAAGTTAACTGTCGCAACATACATTACTGGTCGGTAGATAATCCACGATGGCTACGAGAAGTGGACGAGCAGAGACCTTGGTCTGTCAACGTCTGGTGCGGCCTTCTTCGTAATAAAATAATTGGTCCATATTTCATCGATGGCACGCTAAATAGTCATAAATACGAGAGAATCTTAAAAGACGTTTTGCCAGAATTGTTAGAGGACATTTCACTGGACATGCGACAGTCCATGTGGTTCCAACAAGACGGATGTCCTGCTCGTTCAGCTCGAAATGTTACAGAATTACCGAACAGGACATTCGAAGGTCGTTGGATTGGTCGACCAGGAAGTAATAAATGGCCAGCACGTTCCCCAGACCTGACACCGCTAGATTTTTATTTGTGGGGAAAATTGAAGGAACGAGTGTACCGCGAAAAACAAACAACCACAGATGATATGCAAGAACGTATAAAAAGAGCTTGCTCTGTAATAGATACAACTGAAATTTCTCAGGCGGTATCATCGGTATTGCAACGTTTTGGATTATGTCTCGGTGTTCAAGGTCGACATTTTGAACGCTTGAAGTAGCAGCGAATACGTACATAACGTGTTACATGTAAATCGTCGTAGCGTTCGAAGAGTGCTTTGAGACATTTTATTTTCTATTGCGGTTGACCTTGCGTGACCTTGAATGACCTTCGTAATAGGTCATTGTATTCGTATTGAAATACGCTATCAGAATGTAAATAAAAAACCATACCGTTCCATTTAAAAAAACAGAGTTGACCTTCGTATCTCCTTGACGTCTCCACCTATAAAAAAATTAATGACATCAGATTACGAGCCCCTCGATATCAAGTAAGTTTGGTCTGATCCTTTTTTTTCTATCTTCAAAAGCAAGCGATTTATTCAGGTGACCTGTTTTAGGTGCCGCACCCTGTATATATATATATTTAAATTTAATTAATCAAAACAAAATAATAAAATCAAGCTGGAAGCTTGTATTCTTTAATTACCACTTTCTTGTACATGTACAGGCAAAACTCTCGCGTTGACTAACTGGTTATGAGCTTAAGAATTCGCGAAAGCATACACGCTACAGGAAGCGATCCGAAACTTCCGAGCACGGGTGTACTTTGGGAATACATGCGAGCAAACATTTGTGTTCACGGTTGCTTCTTGATCCTACGAACACAAGCTGCAGACATTAAATCAATCATAAACGCGCATCAAGTTCCGAGACATAAAATTTCACGCCTGAAACTTCGCGTATGTTTGGCGTACTGAAAAATACAATAATGGATCGCAAGCTTCTCACGGTGTGTACACTTTTAAACGCGAATCTTTCGAGTCCCTTAATAATGGCGCCCGGCCGTACAAAAAGCTTGTGAAACAAAAATGTTGGCTCTCCCGTGCGCGTAGCAGCAGAGATTACTTCTCGGCTCGTGCTTCCGCTTGCATCGGCGAGTGTCATAACAGATAAGCGGGATCATCTGAGAGCAACAGCACGTGAAAGTATTGATTATGCTTTACCTAGCTCCACCGTGTTTCACGTGTCTCCTCTCTTTTTTTCCTATCTCGCGTCTCCTTCTCTCTCTAACCTTCCACGTTGCACATACATCTCGACGCCGCTGCGTTTACAATTTTTCACCCGTCCCGTCGCTTCTGTTAATTATTAATTGTCCCCTTCTCCACTTCCGATAATCGACGTTCGCGTGGAACGATCACCTGTTCGATGACGTTTAACAATTCAGTGGCTCCGGAGTTTAAAGAGGACTTACGAAGATTAGAACGTAACGCTATTTATTAAACTTTCACGTCGCAATATTTCCGGACCTCCGACGGGCACGTACAGATTAGAACGGTTTATTATTTATCGCTTATTGTTCATGCAGACGCGCTCCGCACGGCTTTCTAATTGGAGCAAGGATTTATTTAACTTTCTGCATAGAGCTTGCATAGAGGTTCAAGAGTATCAATATTTCAGAACACGAGTGCAGGTAGGTGTCCGTACTTTAATTATTATTGTATATAGGCAATTTAATGTTACGCCTAATTGTTAGAGACTGTGTATTTTAAGGGGTAGCGCAGTTTCACTGTCTAGAATCTCGAGAATGTTTATTTTTCGTTTGTACAAGTTTCGTATAAATTAGACAGAAGGCAATGTCGAGTTAACCCCTTGCCGTTCTTTAACTAATCACGCTCGCGACGAAGATTTGAAACAAAGCCTAACAATTGTGAATGTTACGCCATTCTTTTTAAATGTAACAAAATTCGCTTCGTTTGTAATCACTATTTAATATTTACGCATCAAGCATTACGCACAAAAATATTAAGCAAATAAAATGTTTCGGCAAGGGGCTAATGTTGTCTTACGATTTCGAGGTACGAGGCGTGATCAAAAAGTATGGTGACTTTTTATTTTTATGAAAAAATATTTATTTGTTCATCGATATTTATGTTGTCCCCTTCAAAGTAATCCCCCTCAGATATAATACACTTGTGCCAGTGCTTTTTCCAATCCTCGAAGCACTTCCGATAAGCACTTTTTGGTACAGCTTTAAGCTCTTCCAACGATGCAGTCTTTATCTCCTCGATCGTTGCAAATCTCCGTCCTTTCATGGGTCTCTTCAGTTTTGGGAACAGGAAAAAGTCGCAGGGGGCCAAATCCGATGAATATGGTGGCTGAGGCATGATCGCGGTGTTGTTTCTGGCCAAAAAATTACTCACACGCGATGCTCATGCGACGTTTCTTCTGGTCAAAATTAAGCAGTTTCGGAACAAACTTCGCTGACACACGTCCGATGCCCAAAACATCCGTTAAAATTGCTTGGCACGAACCAAACGAGATGCCGACCTCATCGGCAACTTCTCTAATGGTAATTCGTCGATTCCCCAACACTACTTTCTTCGCTTCTTCAACGTTTTCATCGGTTGTTCACGTGCTGGGGCGTCCAGGGCGAGCTTCGTCGTTAACATCTTCTCGGCCTTCTTGGAAGAGCTTGTACCACTTATAAACATTTTTTTTACTCAGAGTACACTCACCGTATGCCACTGTCAACGTTTCAAGTGTTTTGGAGCATTGAATTCCATTTTTTACACAAAATTTGATGCAAATTCTTTGAACCATTTTTTTCGACAGCAGAAAATCGTCGAACGCGCAAAACACTACTAACCTTTATGCTTCTCGCAAACAAACAAAAAAATGCTATATAGCTGAAATTGTGAACATACTGTAGGTATCCCGCGAAATTCAAAAAGTCACCTTACTCTTTGATCACACCTCGTATATCAGCGTTATTCGGAGAGTATAAATTCGGCTTGTTTGATATTCGACAATTATCGGCCGACGACTTCATATTCCCGGACCCGAGCGTGTCCGCGCTTTGCCTCTTCGATTACGGTTATTAGGAGCAACACGGAGTATGTATTCCCCTGACTATATTCCCGGTTGGTAGCGGTGGTGCAGCCAACGGATGAACCCAGGATGAGCCCGAGCGGCACGCTCGAGTGGCAATGGATGTCACGCGCGCACGAATCACCGATATCTCAAAACGCTCTAATTAACTCCGCCTAATATCCCTGTCAATGCCGCATGATTAATCGACCCCTCCAGAAGTTGCCAGTCGATGCTCGCTGCTCGCTGCTCGCTGCCGAGCCAAGCCGAAACTGCACGCCTCGTTCGAATAACTTTCCTCCCTCGCGGTCTGCGGATTGAAAACGACCGATACGTATCTGCCGAATCGAGACGCAAACATGCAGGTACTCGTTAGCTTGCTGCTGATGCACGGGAAAACTATCTCGCTGCTGCGTACATTTATCATCCCGCTTAGGAAAACATTTTCCCACGGATCTTCAATTTCCCACCCGTTATATCACGCAGAAATATTTTTTACAAAATTGAACAAGGTTGTACAAGTAGAATCCACGTTTATTATTCTACATCTTTCCCAAGAGACAGTGGGGACTCTGTATAAAATCCTGATTTTTTTAGATTTCGAACAAGGTCTAACAAATATGAATGTTACGCCTTCCTTTTTAATTGAAATAAAATTTGATTCGTTTGTAATCAATATTTAAGCATTCAAATAAATGCAGCCATATAAAAAATATAAATTTTGCTCTTCGCTTCCACGACACTTTTCGGTATAAAGACGTTTCGAAGATCGCTGTAACTGTAAAGAAAATGGTACGGCAAGGGGTTAATAGCCTTTTTTAATAATGATCGTTTATCGAGCAGATCGCGGACGCATGCATATGGAACACTCGGTACGTGGAACAGGCTTTCACGATTTTATTTTCGGTATATCCACGTTGCGTGGCCAGGTGCAAATTGAACTCGTTCACTGACCAACGGATTTCCCGATGGACCGGCTTAACGCAGGGCTGTCGCTGACGTAGACTGCCCATTAACCGCGGAACTTTTATTTCGTAGAATAAAACATTAATCCACGACCACGCGGAAACACATTGTATTGTCCGTAAATATTTTTCCCTCCAGCTCGAAGCCGTCAAAAATATCGAATACCGTTGTAACAAAATTTATCGAGAAATTATCACTTATTTTACATAAAGATTCGCAGTTTATCTATTAGTAGACTGAAATATAAAACGGTGATAGATCAGAAAAATTCAAGGATATTGCAATGCTGTTTTCAACGTAACAAAAGTCATTAAGGGATGAAATCAATTTTTATTTTATTCCTGCTTCCCACGAACGATGCAGAATATTTTTATTTTGCATAAAGATCCGCAGTCTACTTGTTAATATTCTACAATACCACAACCTAGGAATTTTCGATTTTGCTTTATCGATTTTTGCGCGTTTCTCGTCGCACGGTGCGTCCCGTCGCGTCGCTTCGTCTACTCAAAACTCCATCAGTGGGTCATTAATTTACGCATCGGGCATGACCTGATCGATAGACCCGCTGGAAAAATTCAATTTCGGCAAGTTGACTGCGCCTATCGGTTGTCTCCATAGAGAGGTATTAATACTTCGCCCTGCGACGCAATCGATTGACCGCAAAGCGGTCACATCGATGCTTACCGATCTAAATATGTGTAGTTTGCCTTTAAACTTCTTGCCGGCCCTGGGACAAGGTAGACTTGACATTCAATTTTCCACAGCGACGAGATTGGGAAAAGAAAAGTATTTGCTTCGTTATCGGTGATGTCGATCAATTATAAAAATAGACGGATTTTTCTGCAAAATAAAAATGTTCTACCTTAATTGCAACAGACTGGAATGAAATAGAAATTGGTTTTCTTTCTAAACATGTTTAATGGGTTGAAAATAATATAACGGTGTTTTAAAATTGTTCTAATGTTTTTACATATAATCCGCTGTCTGTTTTATAAACTATTATAAAATCTTCGCGAGGAGTTTGATTGAACATTTCAAGAGGTTGAAATTTTCTCGGTGTCTTCGGGAAGGTTTCTTTTCGTTCGATTTCTCTAGCGTGTCCCCTTTTCCACTCTCAATCAAATTTCTGAATACGTGTATCCCCGCCCGAGGCGCTTACATTCCAAACAAACCATCGAACTTTCCCCTGTCAGCGAGGGTTGGGTCTCCGGCACCCTTCAGAATTACCCACGGCCTGACCAACGGTATCGGAACCATCGAATTCAGAACTAGGGGTGTGTACCGCAAGGGATCGATATGCTTCTATCGAACGGCGGCAATAGTCTAACACGTTTCGATAATGCCATGCACGGTGTTTCGAAATCTGATGTCCGAGAAACGATTTTTCCCTTATCTTTGAACAGTCCTGTAGCCGTTGAATCCATTCGCAATCCTCGCGAAGCTAACGAAACGTTTCGTCGAGCGATATTGGCTTAAGGTCGGAGGTCGAGTGACGAGGAAAACGAGTGTACAAGGAGCAGCGACACGAAAAGCTGCAAGTTCTTGTGCGCGGTAAACGATGCAAGATAATTAAAAGTCGATAGAGCCCGATACACGGCCGCGTACTTTTCTTCCATTCATCGTTCAGTCTCGCGTCGCTCGTCGTCCGCACACCACCGCACAGCGCACAGTCCTCGAAACAATGCTGAAAAGTTCAATTTTCAATGATAAAATTTACAAAAATTTGTGTCGACTTTCTTCTAGACTCTGGACGATTGATTCACCCTTGGCGCTCGAATGGTGACTGAGGCGCCACATACGCCTTTACATTATTAAATATGTCGGTATTCGAAGAAATGTTTCGTTTCGGAGCTAGAATAGCTCCAAAAGGGTTAACACGTTGAACGTTGCGTCGAACGTACATTCTACATTTTGCATCGTGTAGACGGGAAAACAGCTGTGCATAAAACAGCGACAGGTCAGCCGGAAGCGTATTTATTTCGTCGTTGAGCATCAAACGGCAACGTATCCCGCCTTTTCAACCATTCCCCCGACCGTCTACCATTTTATTCCGTCCCGTAGCTGTGTTACACGCGAGAAGATTGACCTATCAGACGTCTATCGAACCGTGAAAACTTTTTCCAACGACCGAATTGAAGACACGTTTCCTCGTATACGTTATGAATATTCCGGCGCGTTATCGCCCTCGATGTCGACTGTATTCATTGCCCGAGGTATTTATCGTAACATGGTGGAATTGCAGCGATTCCTAGTTCAATCGCGCGCGCATTTATGGTTATTTTGCGATAGGTAGCTTTTTGTTTTGCACTTGAAACAGTCGCGCCTATGCGATCACAAAGATCTGATTTTTTAAAAAGAGAGTTAAAGAAATTTGGACTGCAAAGAATTTATAGAATGGTTCTTCTCTGGCAAATTGTTTTTCACCTGTCTCGAAGAGGATACCTCGGAAAATTGTATTGCAGTTTGCATATTGTTGTTTATTCGTAGCATTTATCAGCTGTTAATGAACAAACATTCTGTTGATTCACGTTTTGTCAATAACACGTACTCGGAGAATTTATTATGTTTTCCTGGTAAGCTGCTTCGATATTTAATAAAGGGTACATTTAATAAAATACTGTCGATGTAAAGATTCTTATCAACATAAATGAATGCAACGAACGTGTAATTATGCCTTTCGTATCGAGCACCGCGTTGCAAACTGGAAATGAAATTGTATTAAGAGAGCTTCGAGAATATTACGAAAGTTTACCGCTGCCATCGATGAAGCGCGAAAACGAATCGCGATCATCCACCTTTCATGCTGTGCATCGTTTTGGAAATCCAGTGCAGCTTTTATATGCTATCGAGTTTCCGACTTGAATCGGGAATTGATTAAAGATTTAACCTCGCTCATCCTGTTGCAGATGAAGCTTGGATTTTTATTGAAAAATGGCCTTGCCCTCTGTGGTCATTCGCTGTAAATATTGGAAATGTTTAAGCAATGTTCGGCTCTATGGTTGGATTGACAGGTCGATCGACGGCAGAATCTTCTAATAAATATTCTACTTCATCCTGTACGGGTATTCATAGTATGCTCGATCGCCGTATCTATTGTACAATCTTCTTATGGAATATCGAGGCTCCTGATTAAACTGTGAATTTCATATATTTGAAATTTGTAGCGCTAGAAATCTTAAATATTTGAAATTCATGGCGTAAGCGTTGAGCATCTGTGTTTTCTAAATTTTCCATATAAGCCCGCTCAAAAAGTAGCCAAATACAACTTTTAGTGTTTTCTATGCAATTCTGGTAACTTGCAATTTCTTTTAAGAATTCTGTCCACGTTGTGCAGCAGAGCAATTATTCTAACTTGTCGCAAAAGTTCAAATCGTATGGTCCAATATTGAAAAAATCATCGTGTTTTTAAGAGTATCCTAATAATAGTGGGAGTCACCGTAAATGTCCCCAGTCTACCGATGATGCAAGATCTCAAACAGAATCTACCACGTAGTTAGAATATTCTACTCTTCCATTACCAATATTAGCTTAAGCATTACAGTAAACGTAGAGAGACAACGAATACAAATCCAGTTCAGCATAACGAACACGCGTTTGTGGATTTGCATGTCAAACGTCAGCCTGTTTCATGAAGATTAGTTTGACTACAATACGCTTGTGCCCGGGGCGTTTTCGAGACAAAGCAGTGACGTTTTTAATTAAATACTTGGATATTTAAATTGTATTTTAAAAATCCAACGAATCGCAGTTTGAGTTCGCGCGTACACGAATTGTCAACGCGCTATTTTCTTTCGGCCGATGACGTATTTATGTCCTTAGCAATTCATGAGGTGCGAGAATATTGAAATGCAATTGCGAATAAATCTTAATCTGTCGTCGTCGCAGCGGACAAAAGAACCACGAGTAACCGACGGGTACTTTCCATTTCAATTAGCCAGAACCAACAAATCTTCGGCGAGAAAAAAAAGCCAGGCTACAATCCGCCTCTATAAAATCGATCGTTGCTACTATTTTCCTGTAGCGCGGCTCGCTGTTACGCAATTTATATTATCGCTTTATTTGTCCCGTAAATAAAACGGACAATAGTTTGGTGCGGCGACGGCGAGGCCGTTCTAAAAAGCGGTCTCCGGTTTCCGCAGAATCGATACCGACGCCGTGTTATACCTACTTGAACAGTGACTTGCTCTGCCGGAAAAACACGAGGGAAATCCGTTGATCCTAGTTATTTTAGTTACTGGAACGCGGCGTTAGGTTTGGGGTAAGCGGGCCGGGCCTGGGGTTCGACCAGAGTCCGTCGAGGATCCATTTTCGGGATCTCGATCGAAAGTGTTCCTTCTCTTCGTTAACAACGAAATATAAATTTTCTGCAGATCTTTATCAAAATTGTATGAAAATTTAAAAAATGGAAAATTCCAACATATGATTTCTTCTCTATTCGAATCGTTAAGGAAAGAAATAACATTCAATTTGGTTTCTATTTCTTGCAATCGATGGAGACAAATTTGATTTCTTTTAAAAAGATAGGCGTAACATTCACATTTACTAGGTTTCGTTTAAAATCTTCGCGACGAGCGCGAGAAAAGAGATTTGGTAAAAATGATGAGAAGAGCATACATAAGAGAGTTTTGCAGCCGTCGACATTCAAGGTTGATTAATGTAGGACGAACTGTAATTAGGGATTCGGTTAATTGAGTGTCGGTGTCTTTAATATCTCGTCGAGGTATCGCTGTAACTTTCCAATTAATTAAAAGCTTCGTTTATGTAGGCCGCGTGCTGGAAGTATTTTATCCTTCTGAACTTTGACCTGTTTCTCCATGGTTCGTCCACGAAATTTGATACCCTCATTTAAATTAATTGGGGTGTCCTTAACAATCAGATTGGAGCGGATTATTAACAGTTGACCGACAAGATTTCGACGTCCTAAGGGAATTATTTCCTATGTGGTATGGCGCTTCGAACGCAATTTTTCATTGGAGCAATTGGCACTATGAAAGTTTGATTTATCGTCGATAGTCCGCGGATTTTATTCATTCGTAGCGTTCCCCGAGGTACAGTTCCATTGAAATTTACTGGAACAGTTTTCGTATCTATTATACGCAAGAAGAATGAACTTTTATTCCACTCAAGTTTTTTTAAGTCAGTTCGTGAAAGTTAAAAAATTCATAAAAATTCGCTAACGATAGGCTTAAATGACCATTGGTTGAAATAAATTCGCTGTGTCTCTGAAAAAATCTCTTGTCGACTCGCGGGCTAATGGATTTCGAAATGCCTCTGCAGTTCCGTTCTCACATTTAATATTTATTTTTATCGAAATGGTAAATGCATCACCGGAAGAGGAGAGGAATAATCACGGTTCAATCAATTCTTAATTTGCGCGTTAATCCGTCCCTCATTTTACGAACTGAATCCGTCCCTCGGTGTCAAATTGACCCAGTGATAAAAGATGGATAAACTAACAAGGTAAACAGTTATTTTTCGATGTTTTTTATTCGAATGTTTCGCATTAAAAAAATAAAAGTCACGAAGGACGAATAGAATAACTTATTTCAGGAAAACTGTGTCAAATTGCCACGAGGAACGAACGAGAGTCAATAAATGTATGTACACATCGAAAGCGTTACAACTTGTTAATTCAGACCGAATTCCGTAAATTTCAATCGTTAACACCGGCGCTGTGGTTCCATTCGACAAGTACGTCGTATTACTTTCGCAGGCAATGGTAGTTTATGGCGAACCATGCTCGCATCATACACATTTACATGCTGCATATTCCAAAATAGACTTGAAAGTTAACGAAGCTTTGTAATATAGAACGCTGCGTTCATTTTCTCGTGGCTCGTTCGTACGGGGAGCGAGAAGCAAAATACATGTACAATAGGAATTTTTCGACCGTGTTCCGCAGAAATATTCTGACTTCCGTTCGGATTTCCCTGAATTCATAATCTGTACCATCGACCATCGTTAACATCCCGCCGAATACGGAACGTCTCGGCTAATTAAAAGTTTTTAACACCGCCGCGAAGAGGGAGCTCCAGCCTCGACGTAAAATATTCACATTCTTAATGGATCGAATCCGAGATCGAAGCGGAGAGCATTTCGTTTCGTCCCGCTACTTTTTCCGTAATCCCATCCCGTTTCGACGGACAGTCACCTATGCCAAACGTTCGCTGCGACAGCTAGCATACATTATGAAAAAACCAGTAAAATGACTTTTCTCACATCTGCAGTCTAGTTATTATCAAGAGCGACTCTCAGACTAATTTATTGCCTCTAATCGAGTGGTCGAAGTCTGCGGGACTTATCGTTGGTGTGAAATTCTGACACTTTCGTGGGTCTCGCGTTACGTTGCGTCTGTACAAATCCTTTCTCACGCATATCGATGCTGCAAGAAAAATCGATTTTTGGAAAATGAAAAACACGAGTGCCAGTTGGCACGCGAAGGATCCCGTTGTTGCGCGCGGCGGAAAAACGGCGAGCGAGATCGCGGTGCTCGCACGCTCATCGCCCTCGTCACGCTCGTTATCGATTGCAGCGTGTAAAACGTCCAAGGTCCTGCATGTGACTGTATAAGTCAAAGCAAAGAGGGTCGGCGGCGCATAATCGATATTTATTCCCGACGCGCTTAATAACGTCTAATTACTCGACTGGCCCGTGCGCGTCACCGTCGTATCGGTCGATACCGCGCGGGAAACTGTTCGTCACCGCGAACCGTCCATCGAAACCTATCGTGCTATCCATTTGCTATCATCCCTAATCCTTTGCGGCGGCTAGTTAATCGCCGTTACAAATGAATAATTTACAGACAAGTCTCCCGGGTCCTCTCTCTCTGTTGACCAGCCCCTAGTAGAACTCGCTGATTCCGTTCGCCCGTTGAAAAGAAATTTATCAGCAAGCAGTATCCACGTCTTCCTCGTACTCCAACCGGAATTTATTGCTCCCTAACATCCTACCGGTCCGCACGAAATTCCCCGGTGAAACAATCGAACGCCCTGGAATTACTCGACGTTAATGGACCGGGTCCCGGCCGGTGATCTTTTCCAAACGATTTTTCGGTCGTTCCCGTGAACGCCGACACCCCTACACGAAGAATTGGGTCGAGACCACCCCCTCGAAAACCGTCACGACTTCCCCAGATCGAGCAATAGAATGCCCCCTTCAACGGTAATGGCCTCTGAAACGGATCGGCGCGCGATTACGAACCAAACATTTGTTCTTTCCGGCCCGAGACGCAACGCCGACGCAACGCCGACGCGACGCGCGATGGCTGGATGTATATGTACGCGTAATAGTACTATTACCACGATTTCTAAGACATTTCCTATGATCTGCGAAAAAATGTTTCCAACAAAATGATCAATGCTTGTCGTAAATGCTGAAAGAAACTTCTTGGACAACCTAACAACTGCGAGCGAATACTTTTGGCCTCCATACAAAAATTGATTTCTAATAAACCGAAGAATGTTCGACGTCGACGATATTGACCTACGAAGGTACATCGGCGACCGCTCTCGCGTAATGCAATTTAAAAATGCAGGCTCGCGGAGAGCACCGGAAGTCCTGCATGTGTTGGACGCCGGTGAAAATGACGGCGGTGGATGGTCGGGCGAGAACCGGCTTGAAAAAGTACGTAACACGGCCATTAATTCGTCGAGTTACGAGTGATCGATTCGCTGGTAGCTAGTTACGGCTTCGTTGGGCGCGTCGTGCTCGCTCCGGCGAGTTGAATCGCCTGCGAGCGCGAATTACATATTGAATCTCGGCGAGCGGCGTCCGATGTCTTTCTCCGTCGGGGAGTAAATCGAGGAAGCCTCTTTGAATGAAACGCGTTCATAAAAGAGACGAAGAGCCGCGCGCTAGGAACGATGAATACCATTTCTACTTTAAAACTCAATAGCGGTGATCGCTGGAGTGGATAAAGCGCGCGCGGACCTAGAGTCGAGCAAAAACTCCTGCCAGTAACCGTTCGTTCCTCTGCTGATATTTCGAATCAGCGAACTTTATCGTCGCCCGCTGGAATTAGAACTGTCCCCGTGCATTGTCGCCCGATTCGTCCGATACTTTATTCCCGTTTGATTTATTCGCTCCGGTAGCCTCGCAGCCATCGATATCGACGCCTCTAACGATAAATCGGTAACTTCGGATCCACCGTGATCCGGAAACACGGCGAAATCCTCGTACGGAGCCTCGTTACGGCGGATCACCGCGATATTTGCGAACGCACGTGGTACCTTGATCCGGATAATTCCCTGGGAGCTTCCGGGGGATTACCTTTCCCCATGTCCGCGCCCTCTGCCTAGGAACACGAGATTTATCCCTAGCCTAGTGGTAAATCAGCACGTCGGTACGGTAGAAATCTGCTATGCTGCTGTATCGAGTGCAGGGAACTCTCCCTGGATACTCGTCCAGTGTTGATATTTGGTATCTGGCAAATATTAGCTTCCTTGACTCTCCTGTTTTGGAAATGAGGTTCGATAAGCCCCAACAGTGTGTAACCGAAAATTTCCATCGCGTTTCAACATTTATAAAAGTCCTCTTTGGCGAGAGATGTGATTTCGAAGCGTGTGGATAAAATGTTACTAGCTGCAGGTAACCCCTGAAAGCTCGATACCAGCCGCTGGTAAAGCTAGCCACTCGTTTACCGACTAGTAACATTTCTTTCTCGCGTTGGCAGCACTGTCCGGGGGCGCCGGTTTTGAAAAATCTTCCAGAATTTCGACGGGTTTGCGCTAGATGGTGGGCTCGGTCTCAAGGGTGGGCTCAATCAATACTTCAACATATATGTACGCACACTTCAGCACTCTTTCGCTCGTTCCGAATGAGACTTCGAGATAGCACTTCACGCTTCAAGTGTTCGGTATATCGCGTCGAGTCTGTCGAGGAAGGTTTCTTGGATCTCGAGGCGCGCGGATCCTGTAATATCGAATCGAACGACGGTAAAGTGGTTCTTCGCCGATCCGAACATTTCAATACGACGATCGCGAAATTGAATGAATTTCTATCCCGGATATTCTCCCGACAGAAACAAATCGATATCGGCGTTCGATGAATAAAATCAAAGATTATCGGTACATCAATCGCGAAGAGAAACTTTTCCACCGGAAAGCACGAAGATAAAAACTTAGCGACGGATTATGAACGAACCAATGGCTGGCGTGGAAATCAAAATCGACGCGCCCGGTTCGTTAATCGCGCGGAGCGACGAGGCTGAAAATCAATAGCGGGTGAAACGCGTCGGTTTGACGTCACGAGAAATCGCGCGTTATATATTTAATAACGCATTAAGCGTCGCATTAACGCAGCTAACCGACGCGCGGCGGCTCTATGGTTCCTCTTTTATGTTTCGCGAACGGCCGGTTGGTACGCGGGATCTACAGTGTAAATCAATTATTCCGCAGAGCAAGAGAGAGAGAGAGAGAGAGAAAGAGGGAGGAAGGGAAACAATTCTGTCACTCGGAATCGATAATGTCTAATTAAAAGCAATCGGCTGTAATCCTTTAACGCGGCCACGCGCAGTGTGTCTCACGCAGCCTCGTCGTCCCGTCGCGTCGCGCCAACCCGCTTGAAATATTGATACGAAAATGCCCGGGACACCGCAGAGAATCCCTGGCAGCCCCTAATTAGCGTGCCCCCGAAGAGGGAATTCGAACAACGCTCCAGTTCGTTTGCCCGTTTTAAATACGTGATGCGATGTACTCCCGGTGTCGTACCGCGGAAATTTTTTCCCCTTCGTTTTCTCTTCTCTTTCCTCTTCCTCGACCGGGAAGAATTCAAATATTTTTTCCCCACCCAACCCCCATGGAGCTGTATAATTCGCGACGACCGGTTGTCTTTAGCAATTCAAGCGCCGTGATTTTTCGAGAAACTCTCTTTCACCCTTTCCTTTAGTTTTTTTTGCCCCGCATTGTTCCCGGGCCCCCCCCCCCCCCCCCCTCTCTGTCTCTTTCTTTCCCTTTTTCACTGCGTAAAAATATTCGCAGAGAACCGGGACCGACAGCGATGGTTTTTCGATCCCGCGAGAACAGGAACGGCGACAAAGAAGCGTTTATTGCGATGAAACTGGACCACGGGGATTCTACCATGAACGATTGGTCTCCGGGTCCTTCTGTATTGCGGGCCGGGTTTTAATGAAGTCGGCTCGAGCACCGGACGCGGGACTCAGCTTTCCGCAGCTGGTGCTTCTACACTTCCGCGTGTAACTCGTAGAAGCCTCGTCTGAAGTGGATTAAGGGCACTCGGTACTCTACGACCACGAAAAAGGACGGCTGGTCTTGCTGAGTTTTTTTTTAAAGAAAAATCACTGTACCCGTCGACTGAAAACTTTTCAGAATTTTTAACGCGTATTCGGAGAACGTTCAATATGTTTCTTTGAAGGAAATTATCGATTGAATTCTCGAGAATCGTTCCCAGAGTGTAACGTCGAAATGACGACGTCGAACCAGAGTAGAGATGCTTCGATGAAATTATAATGGACACGCCGTGAAACTCCTCGTGAAATATTAGCGGGGCCGTTTGATCAGGTAGAGCAGGGGTGGGCATTTTGGTCTGAATTGAGACGAGACCTCCCCACCATAGGGGATTTGAGGGGCCCCTTCTTGTTCCCTTCGTTTGTTCGCCTTTCCAATTCGCCTCTACGGCCCCACTTTCTAAATTGTCCTTCCATAGCTCCATTCCCTCCGTTTTTTTCTTTTTGCCGCGACTAACGATGCTAACGAGCGAGGATCTTCCCGACAAGTGGCTGGTATTAACACAAACCCTTCCGCCGCACCGAAGTCCGCTGTAATAATTACATGCAAATACAAACAATTACTTGGCCGGCCGAGCGAATGGATGCGGACCTCTTCGAGATCCTGTAGCGCTAACGAGGCGCATCGTCTAACTGAAACCCGCCGATATTTTACGCGTACTTTTTCTATCCGCGACGATCCATAGTTGGGGGTGAGTTGAAGGTGAGAAAACCAATTTTTCAGATACCTCGGAATCTTTTAAGCGGGTCATCAAATTATTTAACCAAGGATTTTTAAACTTGCAGGGTTGCGTACCTCATTAACCCTTACCAAACAGTTATTTTTCGATGTTTTTTTTATATTGAAATTACGAGTTACGTGTCCGGTCATGTGTTTCGCATTAAAGAAATAGAGGGCACGAAGTTTCGAGAAAATTCACCTACAAAGAATAGAACGGTATAATTGGTTGGAGGGAAAGGATTCGCTAACAACACGTTAAAATACGACAGAACTTTCCCTCCAACCTAATGACTTATTTCGGGAAAACTGTGTCGAATTGTCACAAGGTCGGATAAGGGTTAACGAAGAGAAGATGGCAAAGTTTAGCGAAAAGTGGAATCGAGTGAAAGACTCGACGAAGGATCAGACGAAACGAGAAAGTCCTTTGAAGAGCTACGGGAATACTAATCAACGCGGAGCGTCGCATCGGTGCGAGCGCGAGTCTCTAGAATAGATGTTTACCTCGGCGTAGGCATCGCGAATATTTGCATTATCTGGCTCGCAGACGTCGGAGTTTGTCAAGGAGCGAAATCAGTGCGGGAAGCTTATTGCGTCGGCGGAACAGTAATTTTCGGGAGTTTTCGATAGACCGTATTGCGATTGCCGGGCGAAACAATTATGCGAGAGTGCGTTCAACCCCGTCACGGTGTACGTGGCTGGTAAATTTAATCAAAGATCTGTAACGTCGTACGTGCCTCTCGCGCTATCTCTCCACCTATTATGCTTCTCCTCGCGTTAATATTCCAGGATTTCCAAGAGTATTACCAAATACTCGACGTTAACATTTTGATACTCGTGTTGCCATCAACGTAACACGTAAGTTATCGTCTTCATCTTTTTCGCGGTATTCAATTTATTTCGACGTCAAAAACATGTAACTAGACTGCGGATCTTTCGCGTTTATGACATCTGAAAATGTTCAAAAAATGATTTTCATTTATTCCAGATCTACAAAGGCTACTGCCACTGAAAATAGTTGTAACATATCCACAAGTTTCTATAAAATCCATTTCGATTTATTTCAGTAACGAAACAATTATATTTCACCTCGGTAAACACTGAAATGAAATTTCAAGTCGGAACAAATTGCAGCGTTATAGATGAAAGTTCGTGACCCCGCGTGCACTTTCGTTGAATACATATTATTTGATCGAAATCGCGTCGATGGAAACATTGCATTAACAGTGCAGTTTGGTCGTTTCGAGCGCATGGCTGTTTCGCGGGCACATTCTCGCGCGAGTACTAACGCGTTCAAATATTTTACCATTGCGATTGAAAAGTTTTCGCTGCGGAACGCTTTGAAGCTCGCAACGTATAAGCTTTTGTAAATAGATTCTTTACAGCGTCATGGGGATAGCCGTAGCTCTAGCTGGATTGCGAGTTCCCGAGCTCAATATCAAATGTGCAATTGCACAACTTGGAAATGAGTTCTGTCCAATGCGCGCGCGCGCGCGCCGCGCCGTCATACACGAGTTTATAACTACGTTCCCCTCGTCTGCGACTTCCTTTGAAATGAAATCCTCCCTCCTCGGGGATTGTCTTCATTTAGATTATAAAAAGCGCTCCGCCGCTGTCATCTCTGCAGAAAAATCTCAACTGTTTCAACCCGATAAAAAAATTATCCTTTCATTGGACCGTCACACATTTTTTTTCTCTTGAAATTTACAATTTCGGTGATGCGTTCCTACATATTTGTTGCGATTATTCATAGCGTCGAATGTTTTATGGATCGGATCGGGAAATATTCGAGTCTGTTTGAAAATAGTTATCGATGGAAATTAATAGCGGATATATTCGTCCGAGTGGAATACGCTACGAGCATTTAGTCGGTTTCAAAACTTTACTCGTTATAACGTCCGTTCACTCTAGCGTACATCGAAATGTGTGCATTTAGAGGTAATCCGTTCCGAGCACACAGTTTAGAACAAAGTTGCCATATAATCCGAGGATTTTAAAATCCGACGATCGACCCGTGAAATCGATCGCGTTATTAATGTGTTGAAACGAGCAAACCTGCTGAACGATATCGGAAATATCACGATTTCAGGGAAGGATGAAACATGGATGATTATACAGTTCTAGGATTATATACAGGGTGGGGCAGTAACTATTAGCACCTCAGATATCTTTGAAACCATAAGTTTCACAGAAATATTTGCTGAAACAAAATTGCACCGTAAGAAGGTGGCCATCCGGTGGCGATAGTAGTTTTTTTGCAGGTGGACGTACTTCGGACATTTGAAGGTCACCTCCATTTTTTTTAATGGATCGGTATGTTTTGGTTTCCGTATCACGATAGAGGATTTTAAAACGAGTTCAACGACCTATTACATAAGGTCATTCAAGGTCATAGAAAGTAAAGAAATGCGATAATACTTATGGTTTTGGTAGTAAATGAAACATGTTTATAGTAGGTGTTCGAAATGTTGACCATCACTGTCGATGCACTGTTGGATTCTTGTTACGATCGATCGACTTGCAAGTCTTACGGTGTCAGAACTTATCGACGCACAGGCTGCAATAATTCGCTGTTGCATATCGTAGGACGTAGTTGGTACTTCTTAGTACACTTTCTCTTTCAGTGTTCCCCACAGAAAGAAATCTAGAGGTGTTAAGTCTGGTGAACGAGTTGGCCACGATATCGAACCGCCGCGTCCAATCCAACGATTTCGAAATTTTTCATCGAGTTCCCTTCGCGCAATCAATGAATAATGTGCAGGACATCCATCATGTTGGTACCACATGGTTTGTCGTGTAAGTAAAGGTAACTCTTCTAGCAAAAGACCCAATGTATCCTTAATAAAATTAGCATAGATGTTGCCATTCAAATTTCCATTGATAAAATACGGACCAATAATTTTATCACCTATGATACCACACCATACATTCACAGACCATTGTCTTTGATGTTCAACCTGTCGCAGCCAATGTGGATTTTCCGTTGCCCATAAATGCATGTTGTGTAAATTAACATTCCCGTGATTTGTGAATGTTGCTTCATCGGTAAATAAGACGGTATTAAGAAAAGACTCATTGTTTTGAATCTGACGTATAGCCCATCGACAAAACGCAACGCGATTCATGTAGTCGTTCCCATGCAATTCTTGGTGAAGACTAACATGATACGGATGAAATTTGTGACGGTGCAAAATGCGAAGTATGCTCCTCCTACCGATGCCAGATTCGCGTTCAATTTGTCGCGAACTAATATGAGGATTTCTAGACACACTTGCGAGCACACTGATTTCCATTTCTTCGTTAATTACTTGTTTCTGGCGTTCACTTTTACGAACACCTAAACTACCGGTTTGCCGAAGTTTATCACACACATTTTTAAATGTTTGACGCGAAGGCTGAGACCGATGTGGATATCGTTCAGCATACAAGTTTTTCGCCCTTACAGAATTTTTTTGGCATTCGCCATAAATAAGAAGCATATCGACCTGCTCTTCAAACGGATACATCGTGCCGCATTGACTGATTTTTCGGTACTAATCTTACCATGTTTATCTTATCCTGCAAACTATTAAAGTGCCCTTCAAGCAGTGATTAAACTCAGTGAAGTAAAAGGTAAACATTACGCATTCCTCTACTGTTTACAGTACGTATGTTTCATTTACTACCAAAACCATAAGTATTATCGCATTTCTTTACTTTCTATGACCTTGAATGACCTTATGTAATAGGTCGTTGAACTCGTTTTAAGATCCTCTATCGTGGTACGGAAGCCAAAACATACCGATCCATTAAAAAAAATGGAGGTGACCTTCAAATGTCCGAAGTATTTATTGTATGTAAGTAGTAATTTTGTTTCAGCAAATATTTCTGTGAAACTTATACTTTCAAAGATATCTGAGGTGCTAATAGTTACTGCCCCACCCTGTATGTATACAGGGTGAGCAACCTAACGTTTTGCACCTAAAATATCTTTGTTGTTTCTAAAGATACGTAAAATATGGTAAGGACAAAGTTGAATGGTACAATGGGGCTGACACGATGCCAAAAAAAATTTTGTTTTTATATCATTTTCTCAGAGATATCAAGGTCACCTTGACTTTTTAAAATGGAACCATCTTTTTTTAAAAACCTACAACGATAGTCCCTTTCATTAGGAATTCAATGACTATAATTATTCCAAGGTCATTCAAAGTCAAGGACAGAAAAAACGTATAAAACTAAAATATGGAAGCGGAATACCTGTATTTTATAAATGTTCGAAACGATGGCCGTCTGCGTCGATACATTGTTGTAAACGAGCTCCGAAGGAATGTTGAACTCTGATAAGTACATCCGAGGCGATATTCGTACATGCTGCGACGATACGCTGACGCCTATCTTCAACCGTTGTTGGAGCATCCTTGTACACGGTCTCTTTTAGCAGACCCCATAAAAAAAATCCAGTAGATTTAAATCAGGCGAACGTGCTGGCCATGAAACAGTTCCGCCTCGTCCAATCCATCGGTTTGGAAATCGAGAATCCAACGTTTCTCTTGCTGCTCGTGCATAATGAGCAGGACAACCGTCATGTTGGTACCGCATATCATAGCGATTTTGTAAAGGGACATCTTCTAACAAAATTGGCAGATCTTCTTGCAAAAATTGAGCGTATTTCTGTCCCGTCGTCGTTCCGTTAACGAAATATGGGCCAATTACTTTGTCGTTCAAAATACCACACCACACGTTTACGCTCCATTGTCTTTGACGATCAATTTCTCGCATCCAGTGCGGATTATCCACAGACCAATAATGGGCGTTCCGTAGATTAATTGAGCCACGATCAGCGAATGTTGCTTCGTCCGTAAACAAGACATTAGAAAAAAATGAATGGTTTTGAAGCAATCCCCATTGACAAGAGTTAATTCTATTTTGAAAATCATTCCCGTGCAATTCTTGATGGAGCGATGTGTGGAACGGATAAAATTTATGTCGGACCAGAATTCGTATTACGCTACTTTGACTTATGTCTGCTTCCCGGGCAATTTTTCTCGTACTCGCGCGAGGATTAACAGCTATAGCTGCTAAAATATTAATTTCATGTACACTTCCAGTACTTCGGAACAATCTGTACGTATTAATGAAAGTCTGTCTAGAAGGAGTGTTTCGTTCGGGGTACCTATCTTCGTAAAGTAATCGGGCCTGCACCGCATTTTGTCTACATTCACGGTTAAATCGTGATCGTATCACGCTTTCCAGTCATCGAATAAGACACAGCGGAATCGCGTTTGGAAACATACCGATAGTAAATAAGAATGCTGAATAACAATAACATTGAAGGACCTTGGTACGTTTACTTTAACTACGACCATGGTATGTTTACTATTTACTACAATTCTCAACTGTGATAAACGTATTCTACTTTCATATTCTAAATCTTATACGTTTTCTCTGTCTGTGACCTTGAATGACCTTGGAATAATTATAGTCACCGAATTCCTGATGAAAGGGACTATCGTTGTAGGTGTTTAAAAAAGGGTGGTTTCATTTAAAAAAAAGTCAAGGTGACCTTGATATCTCTAAAAAGAATGACAAAAACAAAATTTTGTTTGGCATCGTGTCAGCCCCATTGTACCATTCAACTTTGTCCTTACCATATTTTACGTATCTTTAGAAACAACAAAGATATTTGAGGTACAAACGTTAGGTGACTCACCCTGTATACAGGGTGTTCGACAACAGGTGGGAGAAAATTTAAGGGGTGGTCCTCGACGATAATATAAGACGAAAATGAAGAATAAAAAAATTGCGATTTCGTCTTCGTTATTTATTTATTAACACTTAAAAATCCGCCTTAAATGCGGCAACAAGTCTAACAAAAGTGTACGTTGCGTACGTCATAGAGGCGCGCGACAGTCGCGTATCAAGTGACAGATGCATGCATACCTTGGTTCTCATTTGGGGCCTCAGCGAGGCGAAAATATTTAATAAATCGTTGGACGACATTGAACCTACCTACTCGTTAAAATCCACAAGGACATTTCTAATATCCGCCCTATGAAATTATCGAGTAGAAGGGGGTAAATGCCTTTTCACTATTAAATTGTTCTCGCACGAGTAGTTTACTCGAGATCGCTATAAAATGGTATCCATTGTGTCCATAAATGTTGAATAACATCCTCGCAAATGCAAGTATCCACAAAAATGCACATTCGTACCGGAATTCCGCACAACTGATTCACGTTTGATGCACGTCAATCTGATTTTCGCACACGAAAAATAAAATATCAGTGAAATTAATGTGAAGTCGGTTAGTGCACCCACTTAAATAACTGCCTAATTCAACGTTTTAAGAAAATGTGTTCCTGCAAGAAGAATCGTCCGTACAAGGCAGCATCCGTATGCACACTGATTCGAGACAGCTGATGCGATTCATGTTGCACACACGAGATATTTGGCGGTCACAGACAGAATGAGAAAGAATCAGGAAATTCGTGAAAACAGGATAGACAATGTATTGGTATAGCAACGCGCGGTGTTTGGGCGTGAGTTTCCTGTAGATCTTCATTTGTTTTATCGATCAGGCATCGACCGCGTCGGCTGTCTCGAATCAGTGTGCATACGAACGCAAGCGTGTACGGACGATTCTTCTTGCCCAAACAAATTTTTTTGAACCTTGAATTGGGGTGTTATTTAAGTGGGTTTAATTCACATTAATTTCACCGATATTTTATTTTTCGTGTGCGAAAGTCAAATTGATGCGCATCAAACGTGAATTAGTTGTGAACGATTCCGGTACGCATGTGCATTTTTGTGGATACTTGCATTTGTGAGGATTTTATTCAACATTTATGGACCCAATGGATACCATTTTATAGTGGTTTGTTCCAGTGTATTGTATACGGTGTTGTAGCGCAGGATAACGATTTGTGGATATGTTGGAGAACAATTTAAAAATGAAAGGACATTGACCTTTTCTACTCGATAATTCCATAGGGCGAATATTATAAATGCCCTTGTGGACTTTAACGAGCAGGTAGGTTCAATGTCGTCCAACGATTTATTAAATATTTTCACCTCGCTGTGGCCCCAAATAAGAACCAAGGTATGCATGCATCTGTCACTTGATACGCGACTGTCGCGCGCCTCTATGACGTACGCAACGTACACTTTTGTTAGACTTGTTGCCGCATTTAAGGCGGATTTTTAAGTGTTAATAAATAAATAACGAAGCCGAAATCGCAATTTTTTTATTCTTCATTTTCGTCTTATATTATCGTCGAGGACCACCCCTTAAATTTTCTCCCACCTGTTATCGAACACCCTGTATATCTCAATAGACATCAGTTCTAGGTAAAACAAAACCACTAGATATCAGTTTAAGAATGTGGTATCAGCATGACGGTTGTCCGGCTCATTCTACACGTCTTGTCAAACAAATTTTGGATTTAAAATTTCCAAATCGATGGATTGGTCGTACCGGAGTTGTAGGATGGCCAGCGCGTTCACCAGACCTCACACCAATGGAATTCTGTGTGGGGAAAATTGAAACAAACAGTTTATAATGAACGACCAACTACACCAGAGGATACGAAGAACCGAATAGTTCGGGCTTGTGCTGATATTAATGTCGAAACAATTGAAAGATCTGTACAGTCGGTCGTTGCACGTTTCAGAAAATGTATCAACGTAGCAGGACGCCATTTTGAACATCTCTGTTGACAACTTAAGAGAACGCGAGTGTTGTTTTAACAGTTAACACGTACACGCATCTGTCGATCGATAGTCTTAGTACGATAAAAAATATTTTCTTCGCATTCATAGGTTCAGGAGTCGTGGCCGAAGATATTCGACGTCGGTTCTATGTAAAACTTTAATTTTCGAGAATCAAGGTCATTTCAAGGTCGTGTTATTATACATATCTGAATGTACTTTTCCATCGGTTACACGATGCGATAAAGAAAAATATAGTTATGAACCAAAAAAACACCGATGACCTTGACAACTCCGAAAAAAATGACCCTCGGAAAAAAATATTCGTGCCAAATATTTGGTCCATCGACACCATGAACGTTACGTAACAAATATTTTTTGCATCGCAATAACCTGAAGAGATATTTAGGTGTTCTTACTTAAACGGACCACCCTGTATATACCCTTTATATATATACGAAATCAGTATCTTAATTCGATAAAGTGTGTTGATTGTATTGCACCGCACTGTAGTGCAATGTTGTCCCCATCAAACAAGGAAGGCGTCGATTAGAGGCAATGGAATGGGCAGGCCGTAATACTGTGTTTCGATAATAGCGCAACCTGCGTCAAATCACCTGGCATGTTCGAATGAATGTTGCAAACCTCAATGCAGATTAGAGATGCTTGCATTGTTTCGTGATAACCTATTGTTCGATACATGAACCCTGGCCTGTACGTGTTTATCGGCGCGGTGGCGATTAATTGGCCTGATCTAGGCAAATAGGCTTCTCGCTGATTATGATTTGTTGCTTTTCACGAAGGATATTCGTTAACGCTCGAACGAACGTAATGCGCGATTTCCGCCTATTTATCTGCAATAAATTAGGATGTTTTCAAAGATCGGATGATCTTCATTTTAGTCCTAGAAGGGGTTTAAAACATCGCCAGGTCATTTAATTCCTTTGCGGAATTATTGTTTCACAGAAAATTCCCGAACCTTCGTTTCGAAACTATCAACATTTAGATAGCAGCTGTGAAAACATTATCCGACCGCTCAGCTTCTGATAACTATTCTAATTCGAATCAACGGCTGTTCAACCAACGTTCAACTTAGTTCAACGAGCGTATCAACTTGCGGAGGAGAAGTACTTTCAAGAAGCCTCGTTAAACATAGTCGACAAACAATAATATAATTGACACGATAAAAGAAGATAATGCTTCTTGCTTCGGCAAGCTATAACAACCCGAATGCGTTTACCCGAGTTCATTGAGCGGCTTCCGGTAGCTAAAGTGCTGAACCTCGAAGACCCTGCGGTGCTCCAAGAAGCGAAGTGCCCGAAACAATTTCAGGTGACCAAACACGAAAATTCCGGAGACTACGAGCCCGTTAACGGTGACAACAAAGTGGTAATCGTATCCGGCCTCGAAAGCTATCCAAGCGCGTGGTTACAGCAGGACCCAGGAGCGCGTTTGGTCGCGAGACGAACATCTAAAACAATTGCTCTCTTTCGTCGGATACGTAGAGCGTCGGGTAACAACGTTTCTTAGAATTCCCACCGGTGAAGCGGTAATCGTCGAGCGGGTTGGGAGTATTCCCGGTATTTTCATAGAAATGGAAATTCTGTTCGTCCGGGTAGAGGGGTCGGTGGCGTCGATGACCAACTTCTGATAGCTATAGAGGGTTGGTTCGCCGACGATATGCATACCCGTACGAAATATCCTCGTGGCGAGATAGAATTTCCTCGCGGCTCCTCTGGGATAAGGTTTCGTCCTGACGACGTGTAATTGGACCGCGGCAGGGAGTGGTGGGGTGTGGATATACACGGGGGATCCGGAATGCGAACTGTAGATACGGAGAAACAGAGGGGTAAAAAGAGGAAAAGGAAAATGAAGGGGAGGGCAATAAGGAAAAGGGAGGAACCGGGCCGATCCGAGAGAAAAGAGGGCTTCCCTGCACCCGAAGAAAAAAGCGTCCGGTGAAAAAGAGGGAAACAGCGACGATGGAAGCCGAGGGGAGAAAGAGGTGGACGGAGAACGAGGCGTTTGGTACGCTTGTCGATACCAGATGCACCGTATCTGCGAGGTATCGACCCGGTTTAAATATTCTCAACGGCCGCGGAGTCCTCTTCAATAATTCATTTGGAAAACGTCGCCGTATCGGCCATTCGTAATGAGATCGGCCGATATCGCGAACGCTTCACTGGGTATTCTAGCGTAACAGGTCCGGAAAATCGATTTCTTTTCGAGTAAAAAAGTACAGCCTTTCAAAAATATGCTCGCAACATTTTGAAAACGAACGAGGGTTAAACTATGTCGTCGGACGGCCATGAATTTTCAAAAACCGGTGATGCTCGATGTCGATGTCGGGTCGGTGGTCAAGTGGGACGAAAACAATCGCTCGTTCCACGACTCCTCCTTTGCCGGCCTACGAGAGAATTTCTCGAGAGCAGTCGATCCGTGGAGGAAAGCCACTCGACTCGAAAACGATAGCTGCCTGCCGGCGAACAATTTCTGAACGAGCGGTAGTTCGGAATACGCTGTCTTAATTACTTTTAATCCTATTTTGCGAGCTGATCGAATTCAATCGGACCCCCGCTTTTGTTCGTTTCCGCTCCCCGACGCCGTTCACACCCCCACGGCGACTCGCCAAATGCTCCGATCGGGAAAGTTCCGTCGAGTTTGCGTCTCTTTCGAAAAGCGAGAAGTCAATGGATCCGAGTCGAAGTTTTATCCAGGCTAGACAGGTATTACCGCGGTGTTACAGAAACTATGACGCTATTCCTTTCGGAATTCTTGGCGAATCAATCGCCGTTCGAAGGTGAACGGTCTCCGAGATTTACCTTTCTTGCGGATGGTCAATAACGCGTGGTTATATTTAATAGGAAATATGTATTTAATAATGGAATTGATCTCAACAAACTATTACATACAATATCGAACTAAATAATTTTACTACATAAACGGTAGCAATTTTACTATACTAAACGTAGCAAGGAAGAAAATGAAGTACCATTTCACTAGAGTTTGCTGCATTTCTGGTAGCAAAATTTTATTTTACATAAAGATCCGCTGTCACCGAACATTCTGACTCTTAGAATGTGTTCTCAAGTCCACGCTTGTTTGCATACCTGGAAACAATTTTCGATACGTCAGCTAGTTGTCTTTTTCGACGGTGACCGGAATCGACGTCAGCTGGCGGAGGGCCGCGATTGCACGACGCGAGGCGACGCGACGCGACGGCAACAACTCGCGGCTAATTGTTAGTGAGCAGGAAAAGAAGAACTGTGCTCCCGATCGCAGCCTCTGCCAGCCGGCTCGATCTTTTGTCGTGCGCTCCCGGTGGAAATCAAGCAGACGTTCCCGCCTCGCTTTCTCCTTACCCGGCGCGGCGTCTCTCTTTCTTTCTCTTCCTCCCCGTATTCTCCGGCATCGATGATTAGGATAAATTGAAGCTCGGGAGAACGAAGATCGCGGATGCTCCGGCACCTTTATGCTCGCTCAATTTCACCGTTCCAATATTCTCCGTAACTCTCTCGCAAGCCTTCTTCGTTCCACTTTTTCCAATTATCCGGCGCTGCGCCCGACGTTGCCTGTTGTATTTCGTGCGCGAATTACGACCGTTGAATGCGACGTCCTCTCGAACGACATCGATCCGCGGCCGAGAGGGAGAATCCCATTGTCTCATAATCCTACTAACGACTCGCCGTCTCTTCCTTCTCCCTCGCTCTCCAGCGAACGTGGTTTCCTTTCTCTCTTTCTATCTCGTCTTGCTCCCTCGATCATCGTTTTTCTTTCCCTGCTCTCTCCGCGATCGTTTCTTTCCCTTCCATCGTGGATTCTGTTGTCCCAACCGGAAACGAATACCAACCGGCAATTCGTAATTGGTATCGGGCAAATTGTAGCTCACGTTCCGCCCTTTCCTCTCGCCCACTCTGTCTCTCTCTAGCTTCGTCACTACTTGTTCCGAGATGACATCCCACGATTTCATTCTTTATTTATTTACAAGAGAAAAATCTCCGTAAATACGAAGGTACATGTACTCTCCGTGCCTCGCAAAAAGTCCCTGACGTCGCACACTTTAGCCAATAATTCGTCTAGAACCGAAAGCGCCAGTGGTGTCACCCAATCTGATACCTGCCAGGAGTCTTCTTAGATAGCGATACACGTTCGTTCGGGTATCTCCAATATTTTCTTTTCATTTGTCCATCTTAAGTGATACGCGAAAATCAAGAAAGTGGATTTTCCTAGTTGCCGTCGTCGCTGTTAAAGATCAACGTGGGAAACATATTTCGTTCGCTATCTCGAAGCCCGAGGGTTTCGGCGGAATAGCTCAAACATGAAAAATGTGCATTTTTATGCGAGCAGGCCGCAGGAAGTTCGACTTGTTTAAATATCACGGTAAAATAACGTAGTACATTAAAAAAGTTTCTATTTCTCTGGATCCTCTGGATTTTTCTCCGCCATATTTTCTCTCTCGCTCTTTCTCTCTATCTCCGGTGCCGTTGGCGAATATTACAAGCGTAATTGCAGCGCTCGGATAATTCGACGGACCGTATTCCCCCCATTTTTTATTTTTTTCTGGATCCGGAACCACCGACTCGATACAGGCGAGATTTTCCCAGAATTTTTCCGCTGGCGTCCCCGAACTTCCCTCGAAGAGAGCCGTGTGCAGCCGCAATCGTTAATTATGTTCCATTCGTAGCTTCGAATCTGCTTGCCTCGCGTGCTATTACACGGACGCGACCGAATGAAATTTTTTAAATGGAATCGCGTTTAACGCGGCATTACGCGGCCATGAGGTGGACACGTTCCCTCGAATAATGAATTCTGTGAAATTTTGCAAGAGCGGAGGAACCAGAGACTTTAATTAAAGTCTCATAGCGAGAGTTTCGCCTCGCCACGGGATTCGATGGATAATTTAATATTCGCCGGTTTGACGGAGGCGGATGCCGTTCACGCGGTATACCTTCCGGCCTATTTGTTTTTTAATATTAATCCATCTGCTCGCGCGCGGATCGAACAGATATTTATTGGGGAACCATCCCACGCCGTGGATCGACGTTCGTTCGGTTTATCGGGCAATTTCATTTTAATTTACGCCCTGTGTGAAACTACGATACGCGATTCTTCGAGTTTGCTCTTGTCAAAATTCTTTGCGTTATCGAGCATAGAAACTTTATTGTAAAATCAGGAAGTAATACCAAGAGATCGAACACCGAAATATTCGCTAATATTATTGTTTGTACTTTGACACGCTAAATAAAGCTTATTAAAGTAGAGTGTTAAGTAGAGTGCACTGTTCCTGAACAACGGAAGAAACACCAGATCGTAAGCGAAGATTACGGAGTGATTTATTCAAGAAAACTCTACATATTATAAATTTCTAGTCTAGAAACGAGGCCGCGAGAAGAGTTCGATCTGTTTCGCACTTCTACTCGAGAAACACCGAGTACGAATCCCCTTTTCGCGACGATGGTCACCCCTCCTCAGCGACGAGTATGTTGATTTTTGCGCGCACTGTTCTCCGCCGGTTTCGCAGACCTACCGGCCCCGGTTCGACTCCCTCGTGTCTTACCGTGCACGTGGTCCCAATGTATTACAAAACTTAGAAATACATACTCATTTTATGCATTTTATGCGCGATTCTAATAAATCGGACGCGAGAACAAAAAATACAGTGGACGATTGATGTACTCCTATACCAGGTCTGTGCTGGTAGCGACTACGCGATCGATCCCGAGGATAGGATTGTTCTATCCGCGAGGGGGTGCGAGAGGATTGTTTTCGATTTTCGTGCGCGGCGGATAGAGACTTGTTCCGTCGCTTGGCAAGACGCTCGCTCTCTCGCGAATGCATTATCTATGGGACCGGGAGTACGGGGATGGACGACGGGGAACGACATAGACCGCAACGACCGTTCAGAAGTTAATAATGCAGCCCTCCCACCGCGCCGCTCGCGAGCCCGCCCATATAAGAGAGAAATGTTTCGCGAGAGGAGGGAATCTGCCTGCTTGACTCCGGCCACGAACAGTCTTTAAGCATTCAGCAGGCCCTGTGAATTCCATTAAAGCGGAATATCGAGTGGAATGGAGTTCCTGGCCACGATTCGATCGACTACCGCGCGCGCGGATCAACGATAAACGAAGACGTTTCCGATAAACGGTCGGCGACATCGCCGCGGTGCGTGAAGCACGACGGTCCTGAGCACCCTGGAGACTGATTTCATTCGCGAGGGATAGTTTTTCTGCAAGCACTGTTCCCGTGTAATCGTATTCCGAGATCGGAGGATCAACGTTTTACCAGGTCGGCTACAAACGCCGATGATCGACAAGCGTCTGTCAGCAAGACCTTCTGCAAGTTCTTTTATCGGAAATCTTGGTTTCTTGTGTGGGATTGCGAGTGCGTACCGTAGGACCCAAGTGGCCTCTGTTTATGATAGGGCCTCTCGAGCTAGGTAGAGCGAGGGACCGGATGACAAAATGCAGGCCTATGCCTGGTTTGTCTCCATCGACGTTAGTTGTGAGACAGAGAGAGAGAGAGAGAGAGAGAGAGACAGAAAGAGAGAGAGAATAAAGACGAGGGAGTAAGAATGGTTTTCGGGAAAGACGCAATCAGTGTGGTTCGAGCAGCGAAAGACGATAGTCGTGGATACCGAGGCGTAGAATAGTCGTGTAGACCATTTACATGTAGTATAGTTTTACTTGTTAATAAATAGATTTAAACACACACACGGTTTGTATCCAAAAACTTCCAATCCCACACTTGCGAAAATGTAATGGTATTATATAATTTTGAATATAATTCCGGCGCCGTTCGACGCGTTGAAGCGTCCCTGACCGCGTTTTTGATAGATTCGTCCACGGTACAGACTCCGTTCGCCATTCCGTTCGATCACCGACGCGCGGCGTTCGTATCGGAGGCAAGCCATGCCGAGTCACGTAGACAGACTCGCACACACCTTATATCCGATCCAATTTCCCCCAGAGACAATCATATTGATGCGAATCAAGGTGACCCCGCGTCTCCGTCCTATACGTCTTCCTCGCGCGTCGCGTCGGTCTCGAACAAACCGCCGGGATTGTTCCCGGCGATCCGATGCATTTCGCCGCGCGATTTCCGCTCGAGGAACGCGTATCGACGTTCCTCGGAGCCGGCTGGTTCGCAGCTTCTGCCCGAGCACCGCCGACAACATAATTATCCCGATGATGCGCTTCAGACTTCGGTTCTCAGGAGATCCACGGTCCCTTTCCCACTGTCTCGCACCTTCCATCAGGATCAATCTTATCGGCCGATGCGAAAGATGTGAGAATCCTATTTCCACTTTCTTCAAACATTTCTAACTCGTCGCAACGTTGACAGGTTTCGACGAAAGTTTCAGAATGCATCGAATCGACAAAGATCTACGGAACGTAGTTTTCTCAAAATCTCTTTTTCACGTTGCGCGGTACGTATATCGATCTAAGGAAACAGGCTTCTATTCGTAACGCGCGTACGGTATTACAATCTGCCGGCGCTCCACTCCGCCTCTTGCTACTATCATAAACGATTCCTCGCTCCGCGGACGACCGTCTTAATTAAATTCTGCGAGGTTGCGATCCCGGTATCGCAGCTACGTCGAAGAAGAAGACAGCCTCCACGGAAAGCCATTTGCAGAACGCCGCTAATTATTGTATTCCGCTTCCTGTTCCGTTCTATCTGTCGATTATAGTCCAGCGTCATCGATCTACGGCTTTTAATTTGCTAAAAGTACTGGCTTCTCCCTCTCCTGTTATTCAATTGCGTTTGCAATAGTTCGATCAAACCAACTCTACGTCACTAAATGTGTTCATTGCAAGTAGAAGGAAAAAGTTGGAACTCTTAGTTCGGTATCAATACAATTTGTAAGCTAGGTAGTCAAGGTCATAAAACGACCCCATCTGCCTTGCACATTTCCGTTTAAGAAAAACCATCGAACCAGGTATAGCAGCAATCTCTCCGAAAGGCCATCCTCGTCCTTAATTTAGCCTTTTTTGCAAATCCTAGGTCCGCATCTGGCGACCAGATTCGAGTCACCTTTTTTTTTAATATTATTGACCATGCCTTGTTCAGCTCAAGCGTGTTTTTAGATTTACGGCTCGCTATGCCTCTTGCCTGG
>CM052198.1:12094027-12147304 GCA_028455805.1 Lasioglossum figueresi | reverse complement strand
ACGGAGATTTTTAGGTGTCCTGCTTTATCGAATTCACCCTGTATAGAGCCGACCGTTTCTAAATAAATATATAAATCTCACGTTCGGTCTGCACGAGACCGAACACTTCTCTATGTAACAAAAATACGATCCCGGATCCAAATTACTGTCAACCAAAAATACGGCTGTTTGACAGTAATCTGGACATTACTGTACTTTCAATCCACGTTTCCGCCCAACAATTAATTTTCATCTCTTTCGTCCGTCGAACAAGCCTGTTCGAAAAATGGTAATTTTTGGATCTCGATCGAAAGTATACCTTCTCTTACCTTCTCGGAAGAAACAACATTCAATTTGGTTTCCAATTCTGGCAATCGATGGAGACCATTTTTATTTTGCATAACGTTAGACTTCCTCTAAAATCTCCACGTGACTCGCTAAAAACACGGCAACGGGTTAAGAAAAATAATTTCGTAAATCCAGTAGACGCGAGAAATTACATCGTCCGCCGCTAAATGCGTTCGTCGTAATGTCACAGTTTATAAGGGCGCGCGTTACCAGTCGTTCCTCTATTGTCATTCGTCCTCTCAGGATTATATCGCTCGCGTTACGCGACGACCGACGGTAATCGCGATAATATCTTGCATAACAGCGATGGGAGTATCGTAGTCGGCGACGAAGTAGCGCGTTACCCGCGGAAAACAGCGGACAATTTTCCGGTGACGTGGGAGATCGTCACGTACTCGTCGGATCTTGGATGCGAGGCGAGCGCATCCGTGACGAGGAGATGCAACGACGGAAACCGTGTACATCGATCTCGTGGCTCGAAGCGGCGCAGCGTTTTAACAAGAAGCATTGTCGGCTCCCGCGCCGCCTCTATTCGCCAATACTCGGCTCACCGATGGGACGTTTTCATCCTGGCTGCTTCGTTCTCGATTAATTTCCATTTATATTCGCGCCGTGTCGGCCGACGTGTTTACAAGAGCCGGTAATTGCGCGGCCGCATATAGATCGGTCCCGATCAGATTGTACATTCAGGCGGACACCGAGTTCCTACAGTCGAGGACAAAAAGGATGATGGGACACCCTACGATTCTTTCTGTTATCGCGAAAAATTGGAGTGAAATTGAAATTGATTTGCATTCTCAATCCCTCGCCGTGTTTTAACGAGTCACGCTCGTCGCGAAGATTTCAGATAAAGCCTTTCTTGTTAAATGAAATGAAATTTGATTCGACGGTCTGATAATCGCGGAGTACACTCCCGACACGACAATTCATCGTAGACAAATTTCCATGCCCTTTTTTTTAGTCTCTCCTTTGCCTCGGCGGTTTTTTTTTGTTTTTTGCGAGCGAACGCAATTTGCAACGCGAATCGCGAATAGATGACGAAACAAATGTAGGCGAAAACGAGAACACGCAGCTTGGCCTGACACTCGGATGCATATTTAAAATCCTTCGATGCGGGCTTGCTGTTCTGTGACATTGTCTCGTTCTGCCTGCCCGGGAAAATACTCTTTCGTATTCTGTGTCGAGGTTTGTTTGCCGTTCGCCTTTCCGATTCAACGTAGTGTTTTATTTGCTTGCCTCTTTTCGCGTAGGTGGTCAAAGGCTAGATCCGATTTCTTAATTCTTCAAGGTTCCACAATCGTGTATGTATATTTCAGAGAACCGGTTTTGTCTAATCGGAAACGGCAATCGTTCTACTCGGTTAATTTTCGAACTGTTACGCTATTTGCTCTTTGAGTCGCGAACATAGTTCTACTGGTCCGACCACAAACAGACCATATTCCACTAGCGCAATCCCGACGGATCCTCTCTTCTATTTGTCGAACGAATACGGTCATCATTCCACTTACTCGACGGGGTATAGTCCTCGTTTTCCACGTACCGTAGCGGAATCGATCTCCGCGGAGTATTATCCGCGTCGATCGACAATTTTTACGCGACGTCGGGCAAAGCAGATACTCGTCAACAAAACGCAACCGCGTGAATGTACCGCCCCGTTCGTTCGACGACCACTTTTCCCCGCTTTTTGTCGCAATCACGACCTCTTTTTCCGTAAGTGCCTCGTACTCTACGGGCGGTGACCTAGTAGGGCTTTCCCTCCGAGGAAAAATGGATTGTATAAGCATGAAATTTATGACAGGGGTGGCTCTGACGAGCTCGCGAACGGGGGAATGTCGTTCCGGGAATGTCTATTCAAAAACTAAACTTGTTCGAAACGATGAAACGGCTCTCTTCCGAGATGAGACGGCGATTTCGAATGCATTAAAGTTATCGATGGTTCTATGATTTGTATTTTCACTTGTTCTCACTGTTCGAAAAGTATTCGATCGTTGCTTATATCTTCGTTCCTGAGTGGGCTTAGGCGGATGGCGCATGTTTATATTAGGTGATTCGAAAACGAGACGCATTATAATATGCACGAATATACAGGGTGTCACCTAACGTGTGCACCTCAAATATCTTTGTTGTTTCTAAAGATACGTAAAATATGGTAAGGACAAAGTTGAATGGTACAATAGGACTGACACGATGCCAAACAAAATTTTGTTTTTATGTCATTTTTTAGAGATATCAAGGTCACCTTGACTTTTTTAAATGGAACCACCCTTTTTTAAACACCTGCAACGATAGTCCCTTCCATCAGGAATTCGGTGACTATAATTATTCCAAAGTCGTTCAAGGTCACAGACAGAGAAAACGTATAAGATTTAGAATATGAAAGTAGAATACGTTTATCACGGTTGAGACTTGTGGTAAATAGTAAACATACCATGGTCGTAGTTAAAGTAAACGTACCAAGGTCCTTCAATGTTATTGTTATTCAGCATTCTTATTTACTATCGGTATGTTTCCAAACGCGACTCCGCTGTGTCTTATTCGATGACTGAAAAGCGTGATACGATCACGATTTACCGTGAATGTAGACAAAATGCGGTGCAGGCCCGATTACTTTACGTAGATAGGTACCCCGAACGAAACTGTACTGGAAGTGCACATGCGAGACAGCACAAACGGAAGAATCCCACGACTAACGAAGACAATGAAATTAATATTTTAGCAGCTATAGCGGTCAATCCTCGCGCGAGTACGAGAAAAATTGCCCGAGAAGCAGGCATAAGTCAAAGTAGCGTAATACATACACATATCGCTCCATCAAGAATTGCACAGAAATGATTTTCAAAATAGAATTAACTTTTGTCAATGGGGATTGCTTCAAAATCATTCATTTGTTTCTAATGTCTTGTTTACGGACGAAGCAACATTCGCTGATCGTGGCTCAATTAATCTACGGAGCGCCCATTATTGGTCTGTGGATAATCCGTACTGGATGCGAGAAATTGATCGTCAAAGACAATGGAGCGTAAACGTGTGGTGTGGTATTTTGAACGACAAAGTAATTGGCCCATATTTCGTTAACGGAACGACGACGGGACAAAAGTACGCTCAATTTTTGCAAGAAGATCTGCCAATTTTGTTAGAAGATGTCCCTTTACAAAATCGCTATGATATGCGGTACCAACATGACGGTTGTCCTGCTGATTATGCACGAGTAGCAAGAGAAACGTTGGATTCTCGATTTCCAAACCGATGGATTGAACGAGGCGAAACTGTTTCATGGCCAGCACGTTCGCCTGATTTAAATCCACTGCATTTCTTTTTATGGGGTCAGCTAAAAGAGACCGTGTACAAGGATGCTCCAACAACGGTTGAAGATACGCGTCAGCGTATCGTCGCAGCATGCACGAATATCACCTCGGATGTACTTATCAGAGTTCAACATTCCTTCGGAGCTCGTTTACAACAATGTATCGACGTAGAAGGCCATCGTTTCGAACGTTTATAAAATACAGGTATTCCGTTTCCATATTTTAGTTTTATACGTTTTTTTTGTCCTTGACCTTGAATGACCTTGGAATAATTATAGTCACCGAATTCCTAATGAAAGGGACTATCGTTGTAGGTGTTTAAAAAAGGGTGGTTTCATTTAAAAAAGTCAATGCGACCTTGATATCTCTAAAAAATGACATAAAAACAAAATTTTGTTTGGCATCGTGTCAGCCCCATTGTACCATTCAATATTTTACGTATCTTAGAAACAACAAAGATATTTGAGGTGCAAACGTTAGGTGACTTACCCTGCATAGAATATGCATGAAATTTTGCCAGAAACTTGGGCATTCTTGTTCGGAAACCATGAACTCGTTATGATTTCTGATTGTTCCCCAAAATGAAAAACCTCTCAAAGGACAAAGATTTACGGACGCGGATACTTTCCGGACAGGTATTTTTTGTATTTTCATTTTCGAAAGATATAAGAGCAGGTACGCGACCGTTGAAACAGTTGAAACACCGTCCACCGCTCTAAAATGGGGCGTCGAACGGGATCGCGAAAAGTTTGGCCCGCTCGAGAACGTTAAGCAGTTCGATCGCATCGAAAATTTGGCGAGTCGAACCGACGGGAGCGAGTCGAGTGGAAGTTGACCTCCAGCACTTTCGTTTAATGCCTGATTTATCCGGTTCGACTGCCGTTCCGGTACGTTTTAATCCTTTTTCCCAGCGGATAGCGGTATCGGAAGTCAAACACCTGACGGCGCGGCGCCGCAACGGCGAAACAGGAATTCCAAAGGCTCTTTAACCCCGGGAAGTTTCGGCGATCGGGAATTTCGAGCGGCGGCGAAGTTTTTAATAAGTTTCGAGACGCGGAGCTCGAAAACCTCCGCCGAGTGAACTAATTAGCGGGAAGAATTTTGTTTTGGTTTATCGCGATCTCCAATGGCCATTATTATGCCCGTATTTACCAGTTTTGTTCTCTCTCCCTCTCCCTACCCTCGAGATGAAAGTAGAATGCCACGCAATTACGGCTCATCGATCAGCTGTTTCAACAATATTTCGTGTAATTGCATGAAATTAGCCAGCTGTCGGGTATATCGTTAAACTCGTAATTAAAATTTAACAACGAAGTCATATTTCGTAATGTTCGTTTGTTCGGGCGGCGTAATTGCTGCCAAGAAAACGGTCTCGCCAGATCGCGCTAGAAAAACGATATTTGCGCATGGTGCAATTACGGGCAAAAAAAGATGGGCGCGTAATCTGAATTTGACGACACTTTCGTTTCTTTCAAAGAATCGCGTCCGTACCGTAGACCCCTGATCTGTCAAAAACTCCGTAAACACTCACAACTTTTGAACCATCGATCCTCCAGGATCAAAACTTGAATTTCTCGCACTTTGTCGCCCAAATCTACCGGATAACATAGGAAAAAGGCAAACATTTATAGGAGAAGGTCAAAAATTTCTGGTTACGCAACGGAAAGTTTACCCGGTTCGTATAATTTCACGTTCATCGATCCTGCGATTCCGTTTTCGAGTTTTCGGTCTCGAACTCCGTCGAAACATCGTGCGAATTTCCGGGTCCGCGAGATCTGATTTTAAAGAAAGCTCGCCGGATTAAAGGCATTAACGCATCGCGCCGGAAGTAATTGAATCTCCGTGGCCCCCGGGGTTTTTCATACTCCTCGAAGAATTACTTGGCACTCGAGAGCAGCCCTGCTGATCCTTTCTTTCGACGTGGACGCGCTGTCGCTGTCGTCGCCCGACAAAGAGAACGGAGAGCTGAAACCCGTAGGAGCAAAAGGAAACGCGAGCCGATCCTTGGTATCCGTCTGTTGAAGCGTCGTCGACGGCGACGTCGACGTCGGTGGTATCCGGATAACGCGTACAAAGGCACCGGACGTTCGGACGTGGGTTTGTGCCCAGGTCAAAGAACCGGCAGCCTCGGTTTCTTTTTACTCTTCCCAGAATTACCTGGCCGTTGCTCGTCGTCCGTGACAGCGGAATTTTTACTTCTCCGTGGCAACGCGTTGTTATTTACCGCGCCTCCGTCGCGAAATGGAAAACGGTAGATTTATTAATGTTCAACCATCCACAAGAGATATGCAGCTTCGAAGTGTCGCGGATGCTTGAACAGGAATTCACGGAGGAAGTATTTCAATAAAATAATACCTGTGCAATCGTGCAGATATATCCGCGTTGCGAACGCTACTGTACTGCTTGAACGAATGCGAGCAGTATTTGTGGTCGCGTTATTAAGTGTGCGTAAGTTCGGTGCCTTTAACCCGGCAATGCCCACGTGAACTTCTGAAACGAAAGTATCCTGGTGGGGTGCTTACGGATCCCCAGCGCAAAGTAATATTTCTACCGAATGTTTTTGTTGGAATTTATGTAAGGAACAAAAATAATCTACTATTACTTAGTAGGTTATACTATTGCTTTACTATCGAGAACGCTCGAAAGATACATTGTATCTATGCGATCCACATCAAGGGACCGTCATTCGTTTTTCAGAACGATTCTCATTCGCGTCCTAGTTCTCGTAGAGTAAAGACGTGCCTCTCTACGTGAATTGAAATAGATTCGAATAAAATTCAATTAATAGTTTAACAATACCCATGTTCCAATAGTTTTGTTTATTGTAACATTTTTATTTATGATATTTTTGTTAAAACAACGGTATGAAACGTATACTATACACCATACACAAACTAGTTATCAGACCAATTTACTATGCTTTCTTCCGCATCCGTATTCATATCCGTATCAAAACATTTTTGGAACTTGTTTGTTCTTTTTTCATGTTTTTATTATATCAATACGAACAATGTGTTCGATGAAAAGGACGTGTCTACCAAAAGTCTTCTTCTCGGACACGTCCAGCGAAGAAAAAGAGAAATATATCGAAGAAACGATTCCGACGACGGTAGGTAAATAGTATGTAATAATAAAGGTGTCCGACACTTGAGTCGCAGGGCTGCAACTCCGGCCATTGTGTCGAGCCCGAGCGTCAGTTGAGTCAACTTTCCCAAATGGATGAACATTCAATAAGACAAAGTGTATAGAAATAGTTTCTGTAGTGGTTCCCGGCGCACGAGGACGGATAAGAATTAAACGGGAATAGCATAGGTGGACAGGCGGAGGTAAAACGGTGTGGCCGATGTAAATGTCACCGGGTTGGAGGGTTGAAGCTTTCATTCCGCCCGGCGTTTGACATGAATGTTTGCAAAGAGCAAATCTCGCGTCCAGTGTTCACCGTGAATATTTAATCTCCGTTGAGCAGGATACTTTTTCCGTGCAAATTGACGCGGAAACGGGGATTTCGATGTATTCCATTAACGTTGCCCGGGCGAGTCGCTCGAAATTACGCGGATCCGCGCGAGCCCGTAAAGCTACGTTTATTTTCTCACGCGTCGCGTGGTGTAAACAATTTTGTTGAGAAAAACGATGGCAGTTCTCAGTTGTCCGACGAACAGTCGGATTAATTAAAGCCGTTTCTTCGTTGGACGGCGCGGTGCGTCGAAGATTCAATGATAAAACCGAAGTGCACTCCACCGAAGTCCATAAATTTCCGGAAACTTACTTATCTTCAACGAAATGTGGTAATTAAAGAATACAAGCTTCCAGTTTGATTTGAGTGTTTTATTTTGATTAGATGTAGCTGTAACGTCCAAAATACCGTAGTTCGTATACCGAACTTCGCGGGGGGTTATGCAAGATAACCACGTCTAGTTGAAAAGAAGAAGTCGCGGTCAGGAAACAACACACTTAAGATACATTTAAAAAACTTAACAAGATACAGAATTAACTTAACAATGTTCGAGGTAAATTACTGTCGTTACAAGTTAGTTTCGAGCGATGTGTTAGAACTCTGCTGAGTTCGAGCGATTTATTGGTAGTCTACTGACTTCGAGCGATTTGTTAGAAGAAGTGACTTTCGGTGTGGCGTTATGCATAAGGTCAACTCGGGTCTATCCTTATTGGCTATCTAAAAACTGTATGGGGTAACAAAATGATTTTCTATTGGCGAGTGGGTGGTGCATTTTGGTTGTCGGAGTAGGGGCATTTTAGTACATCTGTGTTTAGGGCATGCAATAAATTAGGTTCGACGATACGGAAAGGCGATGTGGAAAACTAAGACTATTTTAATTGAAAAGCTTGCGGCATTCGGATGCAAGGGTAATCTATTGGCATGGCTGGAAAGTTACCTTACAAACCGTTTTCAAGTTATACGTATACGTGATTGCCTATCATCCCCGATACGTGTTCCATCAGGTGTACCTCAAGGCTCCCACCTTGGTCCTCTTTTATTTATAATTTTCATAAATTACTTGACTACAGTTTTTCAACATCGTAAGTACCTCCTATTTCCTGACGATTTAAAAATCTTCAGCAGCATCTCGTCCTATGACGATGCCTCCAGATTACAGGCAGACCTTGATCGTTTCAGCAATTGGTGTCGTACGAATGGTATGGAACTCAATATCAAGAAATGCCATGTTATGCGGTCGTCCCGTCGCTCTGTACCTTTCATACATCCTTACCATCTCAATGACAGTATTCTCTCCTCGATAAATGAGGTAAAGGATTTAGGAATTCATTTCTCCTCTACCTTAAACTTTTCCAACCATATTTATCGTATTGTTAACTCCGCCTCTAGAACACTTGGTTTCATTCTTCGTTTTTCCACTGATTTTCATTCAATCCGCACACTTAGATTGCTATATATTGCCCTCGTCCGTCCGCTATTAGAATATGCATCGATTATATGGTCTCCGAAAAGCTCTAAGTACGAAATCATGCTCGAGAGAGTACAGCATAAATTTCTCAGGTTTTGTTCGTACAAGCTAAATAATCCAATGTCATTCTTTGATCATGATTACTCCGCAATAATAACTACGATGAACCTAGAACCATTATCGGCTCGAAGAATAGTAACTGACCAGAGCTTTATTGTTAATTTAATTAATAATTATATCGATTGTTCCTCTCTACTTGCGCAAATCAATTTTTACGTACTGGAACGTGAATTGAGAACAAGAGCGGGTTTTTAAACTCTTAAAGCAACTGTTCTGGGGCCGTCGCGTCGCGTCGAGTGTTTTCAGCTCTTAGAGCCGACCGTTTCTAAATAAATATATAAATCTTACGTTCGGTCTGTTTAGAGACCGAACGCGATCGTTTCTAAACGAATACCTATAAATTTCACGTTTGGTCTGATCAGAGACCGAACAGTAGCTGTTGTACGATAATGGCTGAATGGAAAATTAAGTATACATATACATATACTGTCTGAATAAATGTTGGATACAAGGGATTGAGAAATTGTTGAAGATTATGGACAGCTCTGGAAGCCAAATTCGAAAACAGTTGCTCCACTTAAATTTAAAAACTAGAAGATATAAGAATAATAATTAAAATTTAGAAAATGTAGGATATTGGATCAAGTACCATTATACTAGATATAAAGATGATTAGGTTCTTTATTAAGACGGGATTGTAAATCCTCGACGAACCTCGCCGCGTGAAGAATGCGCGCGAATTTCGCGTCCCGTCCTCGGGTTTGTTTCAGCGGCTGTAAACGAATCACAGGAGCGACAGGGTGCAGAACTTACATTGCGATCTGACAAAGTTGTAGGACCCGGAGATACCTTTCGAGAGACTCGGGGGCTCCTCTCCTAATCTCTCGGAACCCTCTAGGATCGGCATAGTCAGCGGAACTTTTAGATTCCGGGCTCTATTAACGCGCACAATCTTCCGAGGCTCCTGCAACCTTTGAGACCCCGTAAGTCTCCCAAATCGAACAGGACCACCGTCTGACTTCTTAAAACTATTAGAAGCCTCCGAAAGTTCGCAATCCCTGAAACGGTCGTGTCTCTCGAACCTCCCGAGGATCGCAACCCTCCAAATCCCAGACAGAACTCGCCGAATTGTCCATCTTATCCTTAACGATCCAGAGATCCATCGGCAGCTGTCTCACGTTTTGTTTTTTTCTTCTTCGTTTCAGTCTTACCACCGAGAAATTTATTTTTGTACAATTTTGCTGGATACATTGGCCCTTGTCGATTCAACAGTCGCAAACCATTGTGTTCCGTCGCAACAAATTTGATGAATTTGAATGGAACACTGTCTATACGTTAAACTCTTCTGTATTGCGATTTGCATTTTAACATATAACTACGTATTAATTCGTAAATGGCCCGACAATACGCGAATGGAGAAATTTAGCAACATTAATGGACGGATTTAATGCTTTGATCGTTTAATTCGTTCGTTCCTGCCATATTTCCAACGATTTTCAGCTACTTCGCTTCACGCAATATTCGGAAAGCTTTACGGAAAATCTGTGTAATCTCCCAGGAGAAGGCGGAAATAGCTTGAAATCGGAGCACGTGTTGGTGCATGAATTATAACAGAGTGCATTCTCGTTTCAGCTGAGAAGGATTTCACGTAATTCATTAGCAGGCCGCCGCCGTTGATTCAAACATAAATTTTAACGAATTGATTTACGGAAATTGGTATCGGGCTAAAATTACTTCGGTTTTTTAATCGGGTTTTTAAATCAAATGAAATATTTGTCTATCGGTTGGGAAATGTTTGTACAAACATTTTGCGATAGATATCAAAGAAATAAAATTACAAAAATATTTGCTTCGTCGGTTCCTTTATCGAAACTCTGTGTTTATTTTTATCTCTCCTCTGAACAGTTCTAACAATTTCATAAAGAAAGAATAATTTCTCTAGCCTGCAGCAGAATTTTAAAAACAAACAGAAAATTGAACGAATAGCGACATATGGAAGATTAAATATCAATCTCGCCAGCCGTTTTTCAAACTTTCGCGAACTGTCAAATTGGAACGAAAAAGTGTTTTGTTTGAACTAAATGGACGTGGCAGCTGTAGCGACAGGTGCGTTGAAGGTGCGCGTCAAGTTTGGAATCAATCGGTCGAATAGATCTCGAGACACCGGTGCAGCAATTTTCGAAATATCGTCTGTCTGGTAACTCGAATTTTTTCTTTAAATTGCAAGGATAAATATAGAAAATATACAGTGATTCCCACTAATATCCCGATGCTCTTGCAAAGACGATAACTTTTTAAATATTGGACCATACGATTTGAGCTTTTTCGAGAAGTTAGAACAGTTTGTTTGCTACACAACGAGAAACAAATTTTCAAACAAAATTTCAAGTTGTCAGAATTTCAGAGAAAATACTAAAGTTTTTCCAACTGCGATAAATCTAAGGATTCTTACATCTTTCAACGTCTGTCGTTTTTTCCCGCATCAACCGATTTTGATGAAACTTTGACAATGCATTTAATTGACGCAGCCCTACAAAACGTATTTTTTAACTTATCACATTCTGTAGCAAACCAATTGCTTTAATTTCTCAAAAGATTTCAAATTGTATGGTCCAATATTAAAATCCGGCATTTCGTATGCACCTAACCTAACCTAACCGAACCTAATAGATCCTGCTCGGTTCGGTCTGGGAACAGGTTCGCAGCTGTACTACCGTGGCTCGAATGGAATTCCACGGGAGGAGCTCTATTTTTATTTACACGGTCTCTGCGTTCGAACAATGTGTGCCGAGTATTAATAGAGAATATTGAATCGGAAGTACAAAAACTCTATCAATCGTGAATTTAGCTCGCTTAATAGAATTCTCCCGGTGGTCGGAAGTTGGGCTCGTCCGTGTTCGCTCGATCCCGGAGAAAAATGGAAATGTAATAAAACCCGACAACGCGCGTACATAAATAAAAAATGCCATGAAATTCCATATTTCGTGCGCACGCTCTCCGTGGAACATGTTTTTATACATATTCAACGTCGATCCCGACAGCATATTTCTTTTTTCCGAATCGACCGACCTCTTCCCCACTTTTTCTCTCTCTTTCTTCTTTCCCTACTCTTTCTCCTTTTGACCATTAGGAAGTCCCGCTCCGGGAAGTTGGCGAGTCTCGCCGAGCATTCGAGAGAATTCAGAGACTCCGAAATGCATCGGTAAGTGTGTCTACAAAGAGTTTATAATTTATTTACAGAAGAATCAGTGTGCACGACACTTTCGCAACTGAGAATAAACCTCCGTCGAGGGCAAATTGCTTCGGACTGGACGGAACAGCGAGATCTTCTTTCCAAGTTTAATTAAAGCCTTTACCGGAAGCATTGTGTTGCAAGGGAAAAAGTTCTTCCCGTTCTACGGAGCTCCGTAGAAGAGGAGCTCGGACGTTTCGGGGACAGCAGGCGAAAAGCTTTTATTTTACGGTAGACAATATTTGTTTTACGATGTAACTGATCGGGTATAGTAAAATTAAAAAAATGTCGATGCCGGCGTATTTTTCGCTTTTCCGTCGGATGCAAATGGGTTAAGGACGAATGAAATTTATGGAATAGCGCGGTCGTGCAGAGACGAGAAAGAAAAGAGCGACGAGGAATCGCGAATTCTTTCCGGCGTTCGCGTGTTTTTCTAACACGGTTATGCAAAGGGTTCGTCAACTTTCGTCACAGGCTTCCGGGATCTTCTTGGACGGTTCGAACGAATCTTCTCGTTCGAGGCGAAAATCCTTCCGCGAATAAATTAAAAACGGCGGAGACTCTGGGCGACGATTCTGCGATGCGCACACACGGCGTTCGTTCCACGGGATCGGAGGCCATTCATGCGGCGAAAACTCGTTCGCCGTGTAATTTTCAATTAGGTCTCAATGTGACGCGGCAGCCCGCCGATAAAAGGCGTAAACTTTTTTAATTAAAGGCCCGTCGCGTCGAGTTTTAAATGAGTCGGTTGTCGGTGACGGTTGGCAAACCGGAAGCGAAGAGAGCGATAGAGAGATCGGGTCGAACGAGAACGAAAGAAGGACAGATAGAAAGAAAGAAAAAGGGAGGAAGGGAAAGGGAACGATTGAGGAAAGAGGTTCGTTTAACGATGAAATTGAAGCTTCGGCCACTTCGTCGACCTACAAATAATACCTGCATTTCAAATTCTTTTGGAGACAATAACAGACGATGGAACATTTTTTACCTTGAACAGCGTGAGAATACTTTTCTTCGTTAGAAAATGACACTGTTAGGGAGAGCAATTTCGCAGAAATTTCGCAGCTCGTTAATGGCTGCGAGCCGCAATTAAATCGAACGAACAGGAAATCAGACACAATAATGAGACGGTTAAACGTTTGTTCGTGACGGTCGTCGACATCGGTAGATAGGTGTAAACAGGTTTCCGCTCGGATGCGGTGCGAATGGTAACCGGGGGAGAGACTTCTGTCTGTTTCCCGAAGTTCATCGATTTTCCGCGGTTTTGTACGACGCACAAAACGTTAACTGAATTCGGAAACAAAGAACAGTCGTTACAGCGGTGCGCCGGCCGATCACAAAGGCATTTCAGCGCGCGTTGGAGCAAATAAGTAAATCGAATAGTCTTTTGTGGACGCCGCCTTTGTGACGAAAGAACGCGATGACTCCGGCCTTTTTCCCACCAGGAATCGAATTACCAGTGTTCCATTATTGCGAATGGAGTTTCGCGATGCGTTCGCTCTTCGTCGAGCGACCCCGCTGCAAAATAACACTTTTTCGCGAAATCGCGAAGAAACAAAATATACATTCGACATTGTGAAAAATTATGAAAAATTGTTGATTCTAAAAAGATCAGCGTCGTGGCACCTGGTGACACAGAGAATGTGATATCTGGACTGCGGATCTTTATGCGATATAAAACTTATCTGCGTCGATCGCAAGAAATAGAAACCAAATAGAATGTTCTTTCTTCCCTTCATAATTTTAATAGAGATTGTAGGAAAAAAGTTTCCTACAATTTTGAATTTCATCTACTCAATTTTCCTATAAATGCATGGCGATCCGCAGTCTGGTAATATCTTAAGAAAAACGTCGGTCCGATCGCGATCCTCTGAATGGTCGGTGACCAACGCAACGCACGGATCGTGTGACGCGCGCTACAATGCATTTAAATGCAGTGCATGCGAAAACCGACACCGAGCTGAGGTTTATTCAGGCCGTAGTCCCTCGTTATCGCCGATTTTCCCGTGGATTGGTTGCAAAATCTCAATTACAGTACAAATTCGTCGGTGATGGGGGATTGTGCGATCGGATGCGACATTGGCGGAGCTCGCGCGATGATACGCGCGTTTCGGATGGGTTCATTGTCGATTAAATTCCAGCGGGATGGATTGCACGGTCGCGTTACGCAAAAATCGCTCGGACAACGAATAAGCATCGATCCGCTTGTAGGATTCGGTGGCCACGGGAATAATTGATAATTAAAGTCCGATTGGAAAGCGATTACAACCGGAATACCTAGTGAAATCGTTGTGTCGCTGGCAACTTCCTGGCTGCGCCTTTCGCAAACTCGCCTAATGTATTACGGGCGAGCGAGCTGGAACTGTGCATTCGTCGGGTATTAAACCATGGTGACCGTGCGCCTTCGATCGGGCTTTGGTGGTCATTCGCACGCGGTGTACCGACGAAAATTACTATACTCGAGGAACCACATCCTTTTGCTAAAATTAGTATTCTCGGGGAACCTTCTCTTCTCGTACACAAAAACGTAGCATGTGCATCTTTTGTCCGCGGTATATTCCTCTTTCAATTATCCTATCAAGTTGAAACTAATACATCGATGTCATCAAATATTTTTAACAAGTCCACGGTTTCAAATCGTTCGTGCCCATTTTTCTCGTAAACACGTACAATTCGCAGTCTAATGATTACGCTTCTTCTCGGAACTCGTCTCTAACGATCCTTCTGCTTCCGAATATATACCGAAGCGTTACCGTGTCGAAAATATTCGAATTTTGAAAGACGGTTTGTGTCCCGTAGATTTTCTCGCGCAAAACTTGTACGATGAAAAGAATCGCGTTTAACATGTTTCTTAGCGGGCGGCATTCAACGAATGGGTGCCGGCGAACGAGAGGACAGTGTCGGGCCGCTTTAATTCGTGACATCCACAGCACCGGGAGGCCTGGCAAGGTGAATACGTGTCTCGTTACGGCCGGGTGATACAACATTTGTGTCAGCGTTTCATTAACCGACATAACGGGGTGGCGGGGTTAAACTTGCCGGCACGGAGAACGGCCATTTGAGTAACGGCGCACAAAAGCGTTCGCGCGCGCCCGCCTCACCTTTATGCGTCTGTAAATTGCGGCCGTTAATGCAATCTCAGCCGGCCAGAGCAAGGTTGCCGGCGACACCGGTGACCTCAGACCGCGACGCGCGTATAAAATAATGTTGCTAATTCGGGGAACACGCCGCCCTAGGCTCGGAGTCGCGTCGCGTTGACGCGACTATAAATTCCTATCCGGCTGCGCACCGTCGACGGAAACGCGACGGATCGTTTTCCGCGCGGCGGAGTAACGTTCCCGCCGCGGCCGGTCACGTTCCCCGCTGATTAACTGGATATTTGTCGCCGGTCAACATCTCGTTAGCCGATCCCGCCTATAAGTCTCCGCGGTGCTCGTTGCACGCGAAACTTTCCCTTCGGAGACGATACGACATTTGTACCGTTGCGTATGTACAAAGACAGAGAGCTACGGTCTCAGCATATACCGAGCGCAATAAACGTAGATAGGAATTTTATTCGATTTTGATTTCGAAGGAACGCGGCGTCGGTGACTAGCATTGGACATTCGGAATACCGAAGCTGACGAACCAGACCGAGGGTAGCAAGATCCGTGGGATTCGGGCGAAACGAAGTTAGGGTATCGGACAAATCGCGGTGTCACGATAGAAAAAGTTTTGCGCACGGGTCGTCGGTCGCACCTGCCTCTGCGGATCGAGTTACTGGGAATCAAATCGCGGCCAATGCCGGAGGACGCTGGCGTGGTAAGGCGGGTTACAGGTATTGTCAAACGACACGGGGACCGCGGCGATATAGACGATGCCACTGGTAAATCAAATCTCGAAACGTCGAAACCGATGCTGCTCGTGTTGCGCGGTTCATTTGATCCTGCTATTTTTCGATTTCGCACGAATCCGGGCCGATTGCGCCTCGAATACAGTTTTTCGGAGCTTCCGCTGTTGCGTGCGGCCGACCGTTTGACTAGAGGTATTCTTAACGCTTGTTAGTTTTGATCAGAGTGTGGAATATACGGTATATACAAACACAAACTTTCCATTTCCTCGTTTCAACGGGATTAATTAAATCTTCGACTATGCGAGCACGATGCACCGACTCGCTTCGCACTTATCTTTCCCCGGCAATTTTAACTTCCCTCATTTATCTTTCTCCTTCTCCGCGCTTATTTAGAAACATTCTGCTAGGGGAAAAAAGAGAAGAACTCTCGTGTGGGAAGTATCTTTTACCGAGAACCACGTCGACCGCATACTGCGCTCCGCAGAACGTTGCAACATCTGCGCTTTATCCGAGAAACGCTTACCACGAGAATCCTCTCTTACCGCAGCAACGTCTGACCCATTTGAACAGTTAACAACCGGCTTCTACCGTCTCCATGAAAATGTCGCAGTTTCGAGATCAGTTTGGTCCCTCGAATCAACGCGAGCCATTCGATCGACTCGCTGCAAGTTAACAATTATAATTATCGATGGACTGCAACTCTTCGTTCGGATTTAGAATTTCTTTGTCATGATTTTACGATTCGCAGATTAAGATTTCTGAATCAATTTCCGAATTGGTGTATCGTCCGTGTTTCCAAACACGGCAGAAGAAGGCGGAAGCCTCGGAGAACGCGAACCATGTACAGAGAAGGATACGTTTCGAAAGTGTACACTCGTCAGGCGCGCAAAGCTAAACTGCCCCCCTTCGCGAACAGCCACTTCAAGTATTGGAAATGTTGTTTCATTTTTCTTGCGCTACTTTAAATATTGATTCGAAGAAGCCTTCGAACGGACAACTCTTCAAACTTGATGCATCTTAAACAGGAGGCGGGGACGTCTAAAAGGAGGCACCCAAGTCGAGAAACTATTTCCTTGGAAAAATGAATATATTCTGGCAGCCAATTTATTCTAACTTCGCCAACGAAATCGATACGGCGCTTCTAGTTACGTGAAAATATTTGCGACGCAACGTTGCCACGGTTCTCTCTAGGGCTCTCATTCCGACGGCTTTTTGCTCTGACAGAGAAAGTTTTATCCAAAAACCGTATCGCGTCTTTAACATCCTCGCACATTCTCCGACCAGAAAACTACAGCTTCCCGTTCGCAGCGAGCCAGACCAACCTTCTTCGCCACCGGAATCGCCTGGTTCGCGGTGTCCAGCCAACAAAACAGCTCTATCATCCCCGAAATCGTCATCCGAGTAGTTGGAAGCGTTCGAACGAGCGCACAATCTCGCCAGAAGGAAACTAACGGGCGCAAAGAAACTCGATCCGGACGCAGACCGGAAGACTTTTTCACAAATCCTCTCGAGCAACTCCGGCTCCCTGTTGAACTTAACGCGTCCCCGAGCTGGGGTCGTGTCGACGCAGCCGGCGCGCATTTCACGGCTATGGTTACCAGGGGATTCGAGCTGGGCCCGCACCATAGCTCTCCCGGATCCTCGAGCAATCCCCATGAAATAGGTTGAACCGAAGCAATCACCGGTCGGCGTGGAAGTTAACCGATTCCGCGGAACTTGTCCACCGGAAGCTGCGTTTGCCGCCAACAGCTTCACCGAAAGTCGCAGGCTTTGATCCTGAGCCAGTGGATGAAAGAGATGTTTATAGTAGACTTTCTGCTGCGTCGTGTCATTGAAAAACCTCTAAGATCAGTTTTTACCATCTTAATCAGCTAGGCGCTTAAAGTCCCTTTAAGCGGGACAATTGTTTTTCAATTTGGCTTCTAGAGCTCTCCATAACCATCTCACAATTTCTCAACCTCTTTTTTTCTAACATTTCCATTCAAATATTCCAACCAAATCAAGCTGGAGGCTTCAATTTGTTAATTACCATTTTGTCGAAGACGAGCTACTCCGAGAAAAATATTCAGTTTCGAGTCTCTTTCCGTCGAATTCCGATTCCGAACACTAAATAGCTTACCAGAGTCTCTCCGAGAAATATGTTGCGTCTGAATGGTCGTTGTTCGAGATCAAGGCTCGCCGGTGATCAAGCGATAGTTGTTGATTCACCGATCCGCCGTAATCGGGATCAGCGGAGTCTGAGATCGCCAAACAGGATTCCGTTCGGACGACGATGAACGAGGACACGGCGAAGTCCCTGCGCTTGCTCGGACGTTCTGGATTAGCCTTAATGGGGTGTCTTAAAGAACACTGGAGCACGGAACTGCGCGCGACACGTCGATACTGTAACGGTTTAGGCGAAGTTGAATCGCTCGGGAGCGGCTGTCGATCTACTGGGAATGTAACGTTGGGCTGCTGGTTTAGAGGTGGACGCGCACTCGACTGCACCACCGTTCTCAGTTTGTTGGCTGCATAAAACCGTTGTGCAGCCTGTCTCGAAGTCTCCTGGGAGTTCCCGACACGTTCACCGCCCCGAGCCTCCATGTCCGATGCTCTGCGGTTCTCGATGGTCAAAGTGTCATTGGGCGGTTAATTCGACAGACTTCGTTGTTTCACTTATTGTTCGTGGAATATCGATACGTTGACCCGTTGCAGATGGAGCTATTTTAACCGGAACATTAAACGTACGCATCGAACGAACGAAATCGTATAGAATGGAAATATTCTCCGTTCTAAACGTTTCTAAACGTCTTCTAAACGTTTGGTTTTCGTGTTAAAATAGTTTCGAGTGTTATAAAATTGCGTACCACTTTGTAGAACCTTGTAGAACCTTGTAGAACAGAGGGGTAGAAGGGAACTGAATTTTTGAGATGCACGGTAGGAAATGTCTCGCGCGAACGAGCCGAAAATAAGTGACCGAGACCGTAAAAAGCCGGACCGATCGAATTCTTGCTCGCGTTAATAGATTCCCGATGGCCGCGCTATCGGACTAATCTCTCTATTAACAAATCCACTTATCGGAATCCGATGTCTAATTGTCGCCGGAGGAAGTTCGCGCACAGAATGAAAATTTACATTCGGATCCCGGTTAATCCAAGTATATTGAATATCGTTCAGCTTCGAGAGGATCTCTCTGTCCCTGCGTCCCTTCCCTGCGTCCCTCTGTCGCTGTTTCTATTTCTCTGTCCCTTTCGCGAAGCGTTTCGATCGCATCATAGAAACCGACGTCTTGCACTGGTAGTACAAAGAGCCTTGGAAAGGAGCACGCGATATCCGCGCTTTTATAGGATTTCGCGGCGCCATAAGTCGCTGGATCGCGCGTTCTTCCCACATAACAGGTGGCAAACCCACCTATTCCCGGCCACGTTCTCTTTTATGCGTGTCTCGAAGAATTCCCTTACGGATCTCCTCTGTGGGAAACCATAGGGGAAAATCTGACGAAGCCTGCGGTCGACGGTGGCTCAACCGTTTTGGGAATTGCCGTGCTGCGATTGGATTTCAAGAGTCCTGGAATGTGCTCCCAGTAGACCGGCCTGCGAACCGGGCTCAAAGCGATGCAGTCCAATTGATTTTTTGGAGATAAGAATGTATCCGACCGAGATTGTTCCGACGATGCAGTTGGACGTCGTCGAGGCTACTAGGCAAACTTTCTGTACAGACGTCATGTTTTAGCCTCGTTCTCCAAACGAAACAAATTACGCGAATGCGTAATGTGTGCTGAGACGCAACGTAACGCGAGATCCACGTTATATCGTACTGTTAAGGGATATGATGTTTAGTGGTGTTCATATCGTAAGTTTGAGGCGACACTCACGGGTGACGCGCGGACGGATTCCACTCAAGGTTGTAAGGCTTGAGCCCTCGTACGACTTTTACTACCCGCCAAATTAATCTTGGGTAGCCGGTTCAATGGGTTTAGCGATTACATAACACAAAGATCGTTTCGCATTATACGAGAATACGTTAAAAGAGCGTTTCGTCCTGGACCTGCTAGTGGACTCGTCGGTAAGGCAATTCTAGCAGGTCCTGCCTTAGACGCTAGCGCACGCGAGGGGTTTTCGATTGAGATGCCGCGGATTTTAGCGCGTTGTTGCCCGATTGCTGGACAACGAACTACCGCAATGTAACTTCCCGACACTTATCCCGTTTTGAATGACAAGACAACGGCCGGTGCGTTGTACTTGTCTAACCGAGGATTAAGATGGTGCTTGTCCGAAAGCTAAGATAGAACTGTCGGAACTCGATTTCCTGTCCGAACGCGACGAGGAAAAACATGTGCTGATTGGTTCCTGCCGAAAGTTGCATTTACCAATCAGCATGATTCGACTGTTGACATCTTCTTCTTGCTGTTGCGAAGGAGCGTTGGGAAGGAGGCGCGACGAGGCTCGGTTATATGACACTGCCCGGGAAGGTCCGGGTGGTCGTTCGAAGGGACCAATTCTATGGTACATTGTTCTTTAAGATATACAACAACGAGACATTTGCCAGATGTCTCGAATGGTCGCCGAATGACCCTACTTTACGTCATCTTCGAGGAAGATGTTTAGTCACGAACGTACCATAAATATTGTTGCAATGAAACCTATGTATCGTGTTCCTGCGCGACGGAACAGTGGAATAAATCAGTTTAGTGAAATAGGTAACTTTTCAACATTAACTTTATTTTAAATAGCTAATGGGTAACAGCACCAGGTATATCCTGCCTAAACCGACTCTAATGTCGAACTGAGCTCGCGACTCTTGTCTTGTTCGTCGCTCCGGCTGCCGATCGTCTTTTTGATCGTCGATCGTCACTTCGAGGTGACGCACGCCACCCATTGCAATGTTACAAAATTCTTGAGTTTTCTTTTACAACATTTTGACTTCAACACGTACCACCCTATAATCCCAACAAAAATCAAACGAGAAAGTTCATGACGCGTGTTTCTTTGTTTCAGGTACGTATCCATACAGGAGACGCGTCAGCGGAAAGTTGGTGTCGCGTGAGTACGTTATCAAGAAGGTCTTCGGTTCTCGAGCACTATCGTTTCCGGTGCGATCTTCCGGCCGACTTCTGCTCTATAGAATCAGTCCGCAGATATTGACAAGCGGGCGGATTCACGGGAACCGTCCTGGCTGGAACTCGTCTTGCCCAGGTCCGGGTTCTATCGCCTTTATCTCTCCTTATCAGCGTATTGTCTCGGCCGGTTGTACGAGCGGTGGCAGGATCGCAATTAAACCGGCAGTACACATCCGGGGGTGAGAGAGGGTGGACGTCTGTAGAAGAAAGCCAACCAGGAGCATTGTCCTCCTCGCCCTTCTGAAAAGATCTTCGTATGCTGTCGAATAAAAGTAGGACAAACTCCCGGGAGTTCGTCAGGAAGCTAATATCAACGTGGATATTAGATGTTTCACGGTAGAACGCCCATCTCTCTCCCCCTCTTTCTCTCTCTCTCTCTCTCTCTCTCTCTCTCTCTCTCTCTCTCTCCGCTCTGGCCGGATTTCGTGAAATGTCGCCAGCCCGGATGGCAAACGGGAACTATATTTGTCACGCGAGTTGCGTATCTCGCGGGAGCAAGGGAGAAACTTGATGGGGGGAGGGGGGGGGGGGCGATCGAGCGTTCCATGCCGAGAGTCGTACACTCGAGTTTCAATGGGACCTGGATCGAGCGAGAAACGCTTGTCGCTGATACAGGTTCAAAGGGAACGGGGTACGTTTTGATTATACGGTTCAGTTTCGATTGCGCGGACTCCTACGAGGACGAAGAACGCTTTAATGGCCACCGGAAACGGATTCGTGAGAGTCATCGTGCTGCGGAACAAATTTTCGGTTATGAATCTTCGCTGGCCGAGGGAAACGGTATCGCTTGAAATTATTATTAGCTAGGACGCTAACACGTTTTTCAGAAATAAACGAAAATATGTAATACTCTATTCTGTTTACCTTCGAGTATCTTTAAATCAACGAAACTAACATAAATAGTAGTGCAACTCCTTAGCTTTTAATTTTTGCTTGTGACAATCTGAAAACATTAAATTTGGTGTTCCAAGCGTAAACGAAGGTGTCGACCACACTAGGGAAATATTTATTTTGCGTTAAAATATCGTTAAAGAAATAAAACCCAATGTTTTTGAGAAAATTTTCAAATTTCACCGGAAAGATGGTGAAATATCGGCGAACAATATGGAAAATGTTCTACCGATTAATGTTGATTTCTCGAATAGAAAAATTGGGTTTTAGTTCGCCTTAAAATACTGAAATTATTTTATTAAATAAAAATTTATTTACAGCGAAGCGATGTAAAGTTCCATGTAACCAGTTATGTAGAAAGTGGAGCGCGAGCAATTGAAGGTTACAGGGTCGCGGAGTAGATTTTTGCAAAGGAAAAATAGGACTTGAAGGACTTGATTTTTTGGGCACCCTGTAGAATCGCGAGCAGCAAGCAGGTCGCACGGCATCGTCGTAGAAAAGTGCATAATAAATTCCGCAACGAGCGAGCCGCGCGTCGTTCTTGGCCGGCGGAGTTTCCAGAAAATGAGATTTCGTCACGGCGTCTCGCGTTTTCAACATTCAGAGGGTTCCCTGCTAAGTAACTCAACGGAAAGACGGATGGGATGAGAGAGGAAAGGGAGGAGAGAGTATAGGAGAGAGGAGGCACACGTGCGCGCGAAACGGTACGCCGAAAAAAGGGACATCCGCTGGAAGAATGGGGGCAGAGAGACAACCGGGTGAAATCAGTTCCCGTTTAACCGGTGCGAAACGAACCCAGAAACGAATTCGCGACACTGTCTCGCCATTGCTATTCCCGGCGAACGGTATTTCGCTTTTTCGGTAACTCGTGCGCGTGACTCCTCTTTTCTGATGTTTTTTCTCCTTTTTGCAACCGAGACGGCTTCTTATGTAACGGGAAACAGACTTTCTTATCTGGCGGACGCGAATTCGATCCTGGCTTCTTTGTGTTCTGTTTGTTAACGCGAAATTTATTGTATCCCGATGCAAGCATGGTTAACTTTTAGGGAACGACGATGGGTTCTTCGTTTACTTCTGCATGATCGATGTTACACGATTTATTCGGTCTCGAGTAGGCCGAACGTGAGAATTAGACGAGACATTGAACGCGACGGTTCCAGAATTATTTGGGTCTCGTCGGACACCTCTTCGAGACCTACGTGAATTTTTTTTCACGTTCCGAAGATGTCCGTCTCGAGCCCGGCGCTGGTACATAGAAGCGATCACAGCGGCGGGGATCGGTGTCAAAGGTTTAGCCGGGAATTTTCCAGGAGAGGGATCATTGGATACGGGTGTTGGAGCGCGTGTCGCCGAGAGGACACGTAAGAATCGGCCGACGCCGCGGATAAATAAACGCGGAGGAGGCGTGGCGGGATCGGCGGAAATGATTGGACAGGAAAATGACAAGCAGGTTACAACGCGTCCCGTGCCGTGCAGCGACAGCTTCGAATTGAAAGCTAGCGCGCGGCTTCGTATTTTTCGAGCACGACCCTTGGCTCACGGCGACTTAACGCCGAGTGACAGTGCGGAGGGTAGCATCGGTCGAGCTGTTCTTGTCTCTAGCAAAAGAACGGACCTCGCCTTATGCTCTCTGGCGTCGTCTCCTGGCATTAAACAACGGATAAGAAGAAGTTCTTTCCGACTTGGAAACTTTCGGTAACTCGAAAAATGTTCCTGCCACGAAATACGTGTTGGCCCGCGAACGCTAATTAATTTTTAAATTTCATTTATTCCTTATTCGCGTTGAGAAATTTCCAGGTAGAACTTGTCCGATGCAAGTTGAAAGAGTATCATACGTAATCTTATCTCTCCGATGTTTCTTTCATGAAACAAATTGGCCTGATTTCACGGAACTTTTCAAGTTGCTGGACGAGCAATCAAAGTGTTAATCATAGTTGGCAATTCCTCTGATTGCTGGCTCGACGAGTGGAAATTGAAAAAGGATACGCCTTTCCTTAACGAGGGAAGGATTCCCAGGACGCCGGGGCGAACTTGTTAAAATGTTTTTTGAAGTTGTCATTTTATAATTCGTCTTTCCGGTTCCTCCGGGCGCACGAAGTTTCGGACGATGGATATAATCTTTCTATTTAACTGAAACTTCGGGTAGAGTCTGCGGCAGAATGGTTCGCAGTAGTAATTGAATGATTCGTCTGGCCGCCTCGACAAGACGCAGCTTTGATCGAAAGACATGCTTTTACTTGGCGGAAGCTTTCAAGAGTATTCTTCTTGACCGAGAAAGACATCGTTTTCTTGCGATCACGGTCGAACAATCGATCGTTCGCTGGCTGCTAAAAGGGAGACGTTACGTTTAATAAAACACACCGGCATTTCCAGTCGACGAGATAATCAATTAACGATTCAACGGACACGTTCGTTTCTTTAAGAGATCCTGCGAGCTAATTTCATGCAATTATTGTAATTTCACGATTTTTCGCACCGTCTACGTTCTCTCGGAGGTAGTTGGAACTTGGAACAAAAGCGCCAATTGTTTCCGTTTATCGGGGCCTTTGAGATTCCTTAAACGGAACGGCGAACGCACCGAGGATCTTTCGAAGTTGCGAAAGCAATTCGAACAGTGTAATTTAATAATTCACGTAGTGGAAGGAAAAGTTTCAACGAAGCAAAAACCATTTCGATTCACCCGGAGTACTCGCGATATACCTCTCTCCCACTGTGCCACGGCCAAATCATCAGAGGTATTTCGAAATCAGGCGTTTTATGCGAATAATTTCCGCTGGTACCGTATAACCGAGACAAATCCAACAAGAGAATAGTTCTACGCGAATTTAACATAGCACCGGTGAAATTTAATTTCAGGTCACGGTAATTGAGTTTTGTAGCCGGCCGCCTGTGCTTTATTCGTGTAATAACTTTTATCGCTGACTGCGGTATTTATTTATAACCGCGGCAGCGCTGTTTCCTTCGAAATAGTGCCATATAAATCTTTATACGCGCGGCGAGCGAAGATCACGTGACTTTCGATGGTCCCAATACGAAATGTCCATTATAAAATGTACCTTTCGCTCGACAGATTTTTCATACAAATAATGAAATGAATACTGTTAACGAATTTTAAGGTAAATTAGTGCGACGGCCTCCGAGGACGGGAAGCATAAATGTATCATAAAATTGAAGTAATTCATTTAATTGTACAGCTACCGAAATATCTGCATTCATCGCACTCATTACTGGACTGCGGATCTTTATGCAAATTCATAATTTCATACTTAATTTTATGGAATTCGAAATGAAGGAAATATTTCTTTCCCGGAGATAAAATGTAAATTTAAAAATATTATTAGTTCTTTTTAATATGTACCGGAGATCCCTGTTTCACGTATATTTAAATGCAGTTACTAATTTTCGAGAGAAAAATATGAGTACTCGACATATAAATTAATATAAAATTTCTAAAAATTATACAAATTAAAATGAGGATGCATCGATGCACGTGCATGCAAATACAATTTTAACAACTATCAATAATCCAGCCTTCAACGGAAAGAGTAGGCTTGGTAGAGGTCTCAAAGGAAGGGGTTAATTATCCCTCGGATGAATCAGCGAGCGAAAGAGGGTGCTCCAGGAGTTTCGAAAGTTTCGTCGCATCGTCGGAAGCGATCCGAACTTCTAGATTATGGAATTATTCGAGTATTTCCAGGGCAGAGGGTCGGACACCCGTGACCGGGTCCGAGGCTACAGTAAAAGGTTCCAGGAGGGTTGATAAGTGCGTGGGAGGGTGGAGAAGAAGCTGAATTCTTCGACGTATGTATGTAGATTGCCAGAAAACTCGCCGTCAGAATTCACGAATATTTTCGAACCTCGTGCGAATTTGGTCTGTGTAATAAAAATTCTAAGGCTGCGATCGCAACGGATCCGACGTTTCGTCTCTTTTTCGCGCGCTGGAAAATAAAACAGACGGATCCACTGCGATCGCAGCCTAAGCCTGACTCCGCCTTCCAGCTCATAACAAGACGAAGAAAATGCGGGAAACCGGAAAAGGAGCAGATAGCGGATGAGCCAGGACGATGTGATCTAAAGGAAGAGAGGTCGCGATCGAAATCTCCCGGGTCGTAGGCTTGTTCCCGTTGTCGATCGCGCCTGCCGACCAAAGAGCGAGCGGCTCAGATCCCAATTACGATAGAACTCATTAGAGAAATTATCTGCGCGGTCGGGAAGGGGAACGGGCGACAAAGTACTTCTGTCAAAGTTGCCTGGCACCGGCACCCGACTGTTATAATTCTAAAGACGTTCGGCCCCTTCGCCGACCGGGAAGAAAGCGTGGCCCTAGTAATTTATGACGAAAGCTTCTCTAAGTAATTAACGACGGCCCGAAGTCGTTTACTTTCCAGCGCGAGTTCAGCGTTCGCAAGGATTATTTCGTCCCCCGGTACCGAGTAATCTTCGTCGCGGACTTCCGGGCCGAACCCTCTGGACAGCAATGCCGATGGAAAGTGGGATATACCGTGCGAGAATAATTGGGCGAGACGGACCCGTGGATTTTCTTCCGAGTCGAAAGAATCGGGTATCCCGAAAACTTTCGAGAATACGACGTACGACGCTCTAGACGAGAACTCGCGATGGACAACATTCTTTCCGTAGATGTTTTGTTCGTAAGTTTGAGGCGACACTCACGGGTGACGCGCGGACGGATTCCACTCAAGGTTGTAAGGCTTGAGCCCGGTTTGATCGCGGACGCGTCGACCCGCGAATGTCCTCGCACGAATGTTACTACCCGCCAAATTAATATTGGGTAGCCGGTTCAATGGTTTAAGCGATTACATAAGACAAATCGGTTCGAATTATTATAGAATACGTTAAAAGAGCGTTTCGTCCCGGACCTGCTAGTGGACTCGTCGATAAGGCTGATCTAGCAGGTCCTGCCTTATACGCTAGCGCACGCGAGGGGTTTTCGATCGTTTATGACGCGGAATTTAGCGCGGTTGTCCCGATCGCTGGACAATGAACTATCGCAACGTAACGTCTCGACACTTATCCCGTTTTGAATGACAAGACAACGGCCGGTGCGTTGCCAAAATATAACTGACGGAACTCGATTTCCTATTCGAACGCGACGAGGAAAAAGATATACCGATTGGTTCCTGCCGAACGTTGCATTTACAAATCAGCATGCTTCGACTGTTTATCCTTCTCGCTGTTCTGAAGGAGCGTTGGGAAGAAGACGCGACGGTTCCCGGTAATTCGACACTGCCCGTGACGGTCCGGGCGGTCGCTCGAAAGCACCAATTCCACGGCACATTGTTGTTTAAGAGATATACACATTCGAGACATTTGCCAGATATCTCGAATGGTCGCCGAATGACCCTAATTTACGACATCTTCGAGGAAGATGTTTAGTCACGAACGTACTCTAAATATTGTTCAAAAGAAAGCTACGTCTCGAGTTCCTGCGCGACGGAACAGAAACTGCAAGACGATCAAATGTTCTTGAATAAAATTTTGTTTACGGATGAGGCCACATTTACAATCCACGGACAAGTTAACTGTCGCAACATGCATTACTGGTCGGTAGATAATCCGCGATGGCTACGAGAAGTGGACAAGCAGAGACCTTGGTCTGTCAACGTCTGGTGCGGCCTTCTTCGTAATAAAATAATTGGTCCATATTTCATCGATGGCACGCTAAATAGTCATAAATACGAGAGAATCTTAAAAGACGTTTTGCCAGAATTGTTAGAGGACATTTCACTGGACATGCGACAGTCCATGTGGTTCCCATAAGACGGATGTCCTGCCTCGTTCAGCTCGAAATGTTACAGAATTACCGAACAGGACATTTGAAGGTCGATCGGGAAGTAATAAATGGCCAGCACGTTCCCCAGACCTGACACCGCTAGATTTTTATTTGTGGGGAAAATTGAAGGAACGAGTGTACCGCGAAAAACCAACAACCACAGTTGATATGCAAGAACGTTGTAAGGCTTGAGCCCGGTTTGATCGCGGACGCGTCCCCGCGAATGCCCTCGTACGACTTTTACTACCCGCCAAATTAATCTTGGGTAGCCGGTTCAAATGGATTTAGCGATTACATAAGACAAAGTTCGTTGCGAATATAATAGCATACGTTAAAGGAGCGTTTCGTCCCGGACCTGCTAGTGGACTCGTCGGTAAAGCTGATCTAGCAGGTCCTGCCTTATACGCTAGCGCACGCGAGGGGTTTTTGATAGATATTACGCGGATTTTAGCGCGGTTGTCCCGATCGCTGGACAACGAACTACCGCTATGTTACTTCCCGACACTTATCCCGTTTTGAATGACAAGACAACGGCCGGTGCGTTGTCCTTGTCTAACCGAGGATTAAGATGGTGCTTGTCCGAAAGCTAAGATAGAACTGAAGGAACTCGAATTCCTGTCCGAACGCGACGAGGAAAAACAAGTGCTGATTGGTTCCTGCCGAAAATTGCATTTACCAATCAGCATGATTTGACTGTTGACATCTCCTTCCTGCTGCTGTGAAGGAGCATTGGGAAGGATGCGCGACGGTTCTCGGTAATATGACACTGCCCGTGACGGTCCGGGTGGTCGTTCGAAGGGACCAATTCTATGGTACATTGTTCTTTAACGTATACAAGAACGAGACATTTGCCAGATGTCTCGAATGGTCGCCGACTGACCCTACTTTACGTCATCTTCGAGGAAGATGTTTAGTCGCGAACGTACCATAAATATTGCTGCAAGGAAACCTATGCGTCGTTTTCCTGCGCGACGGAACAGTAGAAGAATTATTTTCAGAGCCTTTCCCAGTCCCCGTTGAAAGTGCTGAAGAGACAGCGTAAAAAGGGACCAACAATTAGCATCGTTATAGAGGAGCGTCTAATGATTTCCCGAGATACGCCGATAAATTAAAGTTTGTCGGGAATCAAGCACCTCGGCACGATCTTACAACGTGTAAGTAGATTGCACCCGCCACAGACAGACGGTTGTTTCGTCTCCGTCAGATTTTCCGCCGGAGGCCGAGATTAATTGTGCAGTAGCGAGGCGAACGTGCTAATAAATAAAAGGGAAGTACAACGAGTGGGAAAGAGAGAGAGGGAGAGTGGTTGCGGAGAATAATTTGTCGCGTCATTGGCTCGGATGGAACTGCTCATTGAAAAGATCGATACTCGGGGGTGCGGCAGATAGAGGCTTAATCTTCTCTTCCGATGGGATATTTTTTTAATGCGAACAGTTGACGGTATTGATTTATTCCCTGTAGAGAGAAAAAAGAGACAGCCGAGCATGGCTGATCGGTAGACTGCGGATCTTTATGCGATTATGGGTTTCGAAAATATTCAAAAAATGCTAGGATATTGTTACGTCCTAAGGTGGACGTAAAGAGATATAAGATAATGAATTTAAAGATTTTAATAAAGGATATAACGCAGTTTTCAACCTACCTGTATTCACCGGCTTCGGTTCGGGTAATTGCGGATTTCTTAGAACTAATTGGCTTTGTTGGTGGATTTTTTTGGAACGTAATGGTCGAAGTCAGGTATTCAAAATGATTCGAGAGTATGATTTTAGATAATAAATTGAACAATATATGTATATTTTAAGCATCAAATTTCAGATGCATTATGTGTTAGGATCTTATTAATAATTGTTAGTATTTACCGATGTGTTGATCGCTTTCAAACTCGCTAATATGATGATGATGATGATGATGATGATGAATATCGTTGTTATATCCAGCGGGTTAACTCGCTATTTTGGTTTTTTTTCCTTGACCACACACACACAACTGATCTTTTGTGATTTGGTTCGCGACTGCGTGTGAAACTGAAACAATTTGGACCGACTGACTGACTGACTGACTGACTGACTGTAGTTGGGCAATGACTGATTGCTGACTGACTGTTAATCAACTAACTGCTGGTCCTGACGATGAGCCATCCTTTTAAAGAAAAATCAATCCATTGTTCTTAGCTTAATATTCACGAGGTGTGCACCTCTTCATTGATTTGTTCGTATTGGTTATCATTTCTGATTAAACCGGATGTACAGTATTCCTTCCAATACTTATCGTCCTATGGTTGGATCGAATTGCTCTATGCATCCTCCTAGGAGTTGATCATTAGTCTTTTGTTCATTGATCTTTTGCCCTTTTCTTCTACGTATTGTTATTCTTCATTTCCTGTGATACATCTTTTACATTCTTCGTCGATGAATAAATTTCAATAGGTGTTTCGTATAATTATTCGCTCGCATATTATATTTTGAGTGATTTCAATTTTTTTGAATAAAATAGATTTGGCTGTGAATTTGTTCGATGAAGCTCTTGTTTAAAGATAAGTTTAAGTTTTGAAATGAATCACATGAGTTAGCAATTTCATATAGTCCACTGCGAAATATATCTTATAGATTTTCCTTAATTCTATCGCTCGCAATGTGGTATACGATAATTCAATATTAGTTATTAATTATAATATTCGATATTACTGTGAGCCCGTGCATCATTAGCAGGGTAAATACAAAAAGAAATTGAGAGATTATATTATATATATATATATGATTGATTTTATTAATTACTGCTCATGGCAGAACCACCGGACGTGACAATATAAAATATGACAGAATTTATTTTATACGACGATTTCAGTTGATTTCAGATCTTGAAAGGCTACTACCACGAAAAATATTATTCTATTTTATTCCACTTTTTTCAAATTCGTCTACAAAAATTGAAAATTGCGTAAACATCCCCAGTTTACTGATCGGAATATATCAGCGGACGATTTCCGTCGAAAATTAGAATAAAAAGTCGGACCCGCGGTCGAATAAAAGGCCCGTTAATCCACGGCTACCGGCCGCATTAATACCGGCCGATCTGCGGAACGTCCGGAATCGGGTCAGTTCTGCCTGACTTAACCCCTCACCCCCTCCTCCGTTCCAACGATAACTATACCGGAGGGCTTGCTATTTAACACGTACACACAACGTCGCACAGATACGCGTCGCGCCCTGTCCCGCGCGACTATTGATATATTTCGACGTTTACGACTTCGAGTAACTTTGCCTAATATACGGCCGGACTTGGACGGTAAATCTCTACGGTACCGAATATGTACCCGTTCCGAACCATCCAGGCATTCTCGAAAATCCCCCAAACTCCACCCTATATTTACTCCCGCGCACCCCTAAACTGCTTTTAGATCGAGACACCGGGGACGAGCGAAATTGCTAGGTAAATAGGCAAGTTCGTCGAGTCGATATTTTCCACGGGCCTGAATTAATTACCGTCTCAAGATTTAGGATCCTCTTCGAAGAAAATATTTAAAACCGATAATTTACTGCGAGGTGTCCCAAGCTCGAGCTCGTATTTTCCTCTCGTCAGACATTTTACACCGTTTTAATGTAAGCTTTTCGTACTCTGCGCCCCGACAATGGCCAACGAGGAGTTCTTTTTGTGTAACCGATGTGAAAATGAATTTTTAGTGTACGGTAGTCAAACTTTCGATTGTGTTGTTCACTGTCAGTTTCGCGAATAAATCAAGCTCGGATAAATTCTTGCTGAATTACGCTACCCCCGAGGATAAAATAATTTCGCGCGGAGAGAGTCGCACATGTATTTCTTGGATGTGGCGTAGGTTCTATGTAGGCCAACGCCAAAGTAGAACGTATAAAGTTGGCGTATAGCACAAAGGAAGTCCTCCAGCGTGCCAGTGGAAATTTTTCACTCGATCGACTCGTTCGCGGCCCGCCAATCCGCGATCGTGTTATTTAGCAGTAATCGTTCGTCGAACCTCGATTAAAATATTGTCCACGGTATCAGCGAGTGGCACGCGTCGTAATATCGTTCCTGGCTGCTGTAAATCCGATCGGAAAGTCGCAGTCGCTCCGATTCCCTCGATGGTTTATCGCGATCGAGCGTCACCAGCTATGAAACTGAATTTTCCGTCGACGAGAAACGCTCGAAAAGCGAACGACAGCGCAAGTCGCGAGAAACATCGAACTATTTATTAACAAATATTCCTGGATATACATCAACAAATTTTAGACAAACTGTAGCACACGATAGCGACCGTTGTGCTATTTTTTTAGGAACAGTTTTCTATTGGCATTCTTTTTCGATGTGTCGATAGGATGCGACGTGTCATAAATCTTCCACTATTTTACACCAACACGGGATGAGTCGAGAACGTTGTCGGTATCACCGAATAGAGGCAAATAATCATATTGTTGGGAATGCGAAGCAATTAAGTGGAAGTTCGTAGGTTCGTACCGTCTGGTCGTTGAGCTTGTGACCTTATCTAAGTCGAACAGGCACCAATTATCGGCTTACCAGGAAGCACTGCTCGCAGCCTACCTGTAATTAACCAAGCTTACCGTGATTCGAGCCCAAGGCGAAATCCTTGCATGTGACTACGCGTCGTTACGCGGTGGATGGAACCCGGCGATGCAACGTGCATCCGTGCAACCCTCGCGCGATGCAACGTGCATCCGTGCAACCCTCGCGCGATGTCGCGCATCCGTGCAACCCTCGCGCGATGTCGTGCACAGTCTGTTTCCCCTTTCCGCCGCGACGCTGTCTTCTTCAAAAGATAACAGGCCCTCGGAAGCAGGAACATCTTGCGGAGTCTCTTTCACGAGAATCATGGCCACAGTTATTACGTTACTATACGAGTACTTAGACGAGGAACCAATTCAAATATAATTCAAAGATAATTTTGATTCTATCGAGTTTCTGCGATTTCCGAATCTGAATCCATCCAGAAGGAGAGAAGAGATAAGTGCTCTGGCAAAATGGTGTGCAGTGTTTATGCAGCACTCGTCGGCAACAGCGACGGTGAATTTTTCAAACAATTCGCTTCCAGGTTGGGCGGCGCGTCGCGTCGGCGAGCAAAGGGTGGATCGGAAGAATCGTGCACGCAGAATGCACATCCGATAATCGCAGAGACCAAGCCGCAATAAGGCCTGCATCATTGACGGACGGTCTCGAATCGATACGGTCGAATGAATTTAACAAACTCATTCGCTTGTTTAACCGGCAGGAGTTTCAGCAGCCACTACACAGAGAGCCAGCGGCAAAGATTTGCAGTGGTCTCGAGCGTGCCGGAGAGAATGATCGACCGATTCTGTCGAGCATGCCCTCCAGTTCATCCTGTACTGCAATTTCGTAGCCGACGTCGACTGATCTTGTTCGCGTATCGCTTTGCGCCAGATATTCAGTGTGCCCACCCCCTCTTTGAACTCCCTCCTCCCCCTCTCTCTCTCTCTCTCTCTCTCTCTCTCTCTCTCTCTCTCTCTCTCTCTCTCTCTCTCGGCTCCCGCATTCGCCAGTGAATTTGGAAATTCAGAGCGACGAGTCATTAAACTGCACGGCCTGCTTTTCCAAATAAATAAGTCGTCAAGTGGAAGCCAACTTTTCGCTCGCAGGCCTCTGTTCCTCTTTGCTCGCCTAGTCTACAAATACTATCCGGTCGGCAAGACAGTAATTTCGGCATTTTAAGGTAAAATAAAACCGAATTTTTTTATTCAAGCAAAGACCAGAAGTTTTATCAGCGCGGAATTGTGAAATTTCGGTTTTTGTGGTATTGTTAAAATACCGAAATTACTTTCTTGCCAACCCAATATTTTATCGCGTCTGTCTCTCACCGGGTAATTCTACTTCTAGAAATTCATGTCAGCCGTGCACCTCGAAATAAATAAACCGAAAAGTGGAAAAACAGTTTCTCTGTTCGCTGTAGAAGTAATCCTTCTTGCGATAATACAGGTTTGTTTTTAATAATAAAGAAACAAACTCTTTTTGATCATCAAAAAGGGTATAATACAGATGTGCTTTTACGAATAACTGAATTGAAAAGCAGGATGAATATTCCATTCTACAACACTTCGTTCTTTTGATCGTTGAGTTTATAAATGCAGTCCTTTGTGTCTCTCGTTACCGAATGATTCTACTTTCACGCTGCATCGCCGTCCGACTGTTACGAATAAATAAATTGGGAACTCGGAGCGATGTTTTATTCTACGAGATGATTTTTGATTGCCCTGTTTGACAGTTTTCAGGCGAACGCTTATCATTTTTGCCTTTGTCCTATGTAATCCAGTAGATTTGGCAATGGTTCAAAAGTTGAGTGTTCAAAGTTGAGCGATTTTCACTCTCACCGAAAGTACTGTAAATCGCTCAACTTTGAACACTCATAACTTCCGAACCACTAATCTCCTAGGATGGAAACTTTGATTTTCAGAATTTTCACGCCGAAATCTACCGGATTACACAGGAAAATGGCAAAAAATTTTGGTTACCCGAGTAACAGAGCAACCCTAACATTCTTAGGTGCGAAACGAATTAAGCCAGGATCAGGGTTAACAGCGGGGCAGTATTGTTCCCGGGGCTGCGAGGGCAAAAATCTGTAAGGCCATTAGAGTAATTGAAAAGGAAAACTCGATGAAATACGGTCGAACGGTGCGGCGCTCGAGTTCGCTCTCAATTACCCGGACGTCGGGCCACTCTCGGAATTAGATTTCCGTGAGTAACGTACAAACGTTGGCCGTGTCAGGACACCGCTCCGCGCTGGTAGCTACGTTTCATGACGTGCGCCGCGTTACATTCTTGCCTGGCAAGATGTCGCTTAATCTTGGGCCGTTGCGAACCTCCGCGGGCAACAGGAGAGAGGCAGGTCCGACGACTTTTCCTCGCCCCGGAGCGGCCAAGTTCATTAAGGTGCAATCAAACTCGCGTGGAACTTCGCGAAACGACGTCGTCGCTCCGAGGATCCGACCGCGAATCCCGGGCGTCGCCTGTTTATCGGACAGCTCGGCTATTTATCGAGCAGCGCCGCCGCCAATAGCATCTGTCGGCTTTCCACTAACGAGAAACGGTATTTAGCTACTTTTCTCGTGCAAACTAAAATTTTGATCACGAAGATTTGAACAATGTTTAACGAATACGCGTGTCGCGCGTTTCTTTTTAGATGAAATAAAATTTGATTGTGCGATTTGTGATTTTTTGAGAACATTTTTAACACATTACTCACCGGTGGTTATTGTATCATTTTGAAAAATCGATGGTCCACGGCTAAACACTTTTTAACGGAGCCTTCAACAGTGACAGCATTTTGTATTGCGAACTAACGAGGCACCCTCAATATCTGCAACTGTAAAGAGAATGATACGGCGAGGGGTTAAAGATGCTACCGGAAGCTGACTCAACCAAATCTGACATCGATGTTTCCGATAGACTAAAATGATGTAGAACTCCCGCTCCGTGTACACCGAACAATCAATTTCATGAAAGTTAACCGGCGATCAAAAACAAAGATACGATTAACCGTAAGCCACGTCGGAATATTTCGCGAAAGAATGATAAACTCTGGACGAAACAGCGGGGCACTCGAAGCAGTTTCTAATTTCCTACGATTAATATTCCACTCGAAGTTTTTAATTAGCTTCTCAAGGCGTTACCGGATACTCAAAGTTTCTGGGGTCCGGGGTTCCCAGGTATGCGTTTGATAAACTTATTAAAGGCTTGAACGTTCCAGCTAGCTCACGGCGACGGTGTGTATTTATAATTCTGTAGGGCTCGACTCGGTCTTTTTCGAACAGCGAAGTCTGCGCGGAAAATGTCTACTGTAAAATTTAGTTGGTATAATTCATCGAGACCGTCGAATGTTACGGAAATGTACATTTTTTAATACAGTTATTTATGAGAGTTGGAATTAAAATGGAATTTTAAATGAAATCGGGCTCACGGGCATATCAATTTCTTTTTCTCCGTGCTGGACAATAGAAAAACGTATACGCCATAAATGCATAAAATCCACAATCTGATTATGAGTAGGTATTCCGGCGGGACCCTTAAACGGATTTATCGTGCTCCGCATACGGTGCTGCGTCCCATGGAGTGGAGATAGGTCCCCAAGCTCCGCGAGTTGTATCAAATAATATTTAACGAAATTCAGCTTCAAGTGCACCGCACGGTGCGTTGGTTAATTTGCTAATTTATATTTCCTTTAATTCTGTCGCGTCAACTTCATCTGTAAAATCTACATTTGCAGTTTAATCGAATTACAAAGAACGGGTTGTTGTACGTACTCTGCTCGAAATCTTCGGATTCTTGTACAGTAAGCCCTCGACTTATTTTCCTTTCGAATGTGCAAAAAAGCAGATCCAATAATTCTTATACGATTATTCAAAACATTTGTTGCATCGTTAAATACCGCTGAAAGCACTGTACGAGGTATTGTATCAGTTTAGTATCGATCAAATCAAGAAAATCATATAAAATGGAAATATTTCAGGCCGGAAGAAAAATTCGGTTTTCGACTTACACGGAAAGCGCTGGAACGAATTAACCGCGTAAGGCGAGCACTTACTGTACGTTTGTTTATGCTTTTGAGGATCGAGCGTATGTACTGGAAATGTTCGAGATCGCGCACAGCTTTAGCGCGAACCGTCCCGACCGAGGCAGATTGAATGGCAACGCGGGTTTCGATCGCGAACAACAACCGTGCCCGCCTCCGCCAATCGGTCGGGCTTTCGGTCAGGCTTCGAACAAGTTCGCCGCGGGCGGTTTTATACGCGAGCGAGCGCGGCACAAAGCCGCGGTGGTCATGAATATGGAGAAAGTGACGTCGCTTTTAAGTGGTACAAGGTTCAGCGGATTCGCATCGACATGCTGCGCGAGTTTACGGGCCATTGTTACGTCGGAGTTGCCAGCGTCGCGTCGGGTCCGCGCGACGTATGCTTCGACACGCCCGGCTCAAACCTCGCGAATACGCTTTCGAGTTTGTTGTATCGGGTATAGTACTCGTACAGATGTTCGGATTAAATCCATCCGCTTGCAGATTCGTCGAGCGTCGATCAAAAGACTGTAACTTCTTTGCTCTGTGCACTTTAATCAATTTTGGAGAAGATAATTCCAAAGAATATTAACGCATCGTACATCGACCTAGTTATTTGTCATTCGCAAAATATCTCCAACGTAATTGTCTAAGAATTATACGAAGGCGAAGATCTGATTCTAATGGAATTCGTAAGTTATCGTTTCGCCATTGTTTTCCCACGGATCCCGGAATAATCGAGGTTTCGGCGATGAACATGAAGCTGCTTTTTCCCTGAAATAATTACCGGAATCGGTTCGAAATGGAAACCTTTATCTCGCTGACACTGTTGCAGTCGCAATTGCAACGGAAAACAGGAAATTGGGATTTTTTCCCCATCTCTGCGGTACCGGACGATGTATCGCTCGAAATGATCGGAAATCGACGAATTTTTGCTTCTGTGCGATGTCTGGAACGTTCGCGAGTACGGTACAGGCGGAGGTGATGAAACAGTCGCGGTTTTCGACAAAACTGTCGGTCCGCTTTTGTATGGTTTCGCAGGAACGTTTTTCATGATTTAGTTGTTGCTCAAATTACTATCGAAGCTATCATCGTTCAATTTATGGACAAAGTACTCGTACGAATGGCTGGAGGGTGCAAAGAATGTAAAAAATCTGTGATCGAACAGCGAAGAGAAAATACCAAAATGTTTTCCTATTCTTCTGTATTCTTCCGGTTAATCTCCACCGAGCTGTAATTCTATAGAACAGTTTGATCATTGTCTCGAGCAAGAAAGGTTCGTTGTAGCAGAAAATCTGTTTAATAAAATAAGATAAAAATATTTGGGTTATTTCTGAGATCATGGGCCAGGGATGAGCTCGAATAAAAGAAAACCGACGAATGGGAGTTGGAGGAAGACGAGGGGTGGGAAAGTAGTACGTCCCTGTCGTTGGCTGGCAGAGCATAAGCGTGAAAAGCAGGAGGATCCCGAAGAAGCATGAAGCGTGGCCGACCGACTCGGGACAAAGAGTACAAAGAGGGAAACGTACGAGCCCGATCGGAGAAACGGACGAAATAACGCGAGGAATTCGCGGCAACATACCGGAGACCTTCTATTTTGTAATGGCGCCGACGACGGTGATGTAATATCTCTCTGCACTCGTCGAAATTGATACTCCGGGCGAGTTAGCTAAGACTCCGCGAAAGTACACCCTTAACCAATCCTATCTTGCACCGGATAGTTGTTTTCCCAATTTGTAGAAATTTTAGAAGTTGGCCAATCGAATAGTTTATCATTTTTGCAGCAATGCAATCGATGCGCAACTTAATGTTTCTCGTGCTTGTAACCGGGAAGTTACTTTTAAATGTTCGCCTCGTTCGGAAGCTGCGAACGAGTGACCTGAACGGGGTCAATCCTGGCACGCGATATTGCGCAATAGTCATTGCGACGCGATACAGTTCAAATTTCCCGTTTCGATATTTGCTGACTTTTATTTTCGCGACGTTCCGGCGTTGAGTCGAAAACACGAACAGTTTGGAAGGTTCTGCCGAGGATAGCAGTCTTATTTAGTCGGCTTACCATAAAACTCGCTGCGCGAAGATATTGAAAATGCGCGACGTAAATTTTTACGTTTGGCAGCCAGACATAGCGAACACTATATTTCTTTTAGCTATTATATCCGCGATTCTATGCTCTCTATTCTGGACTTATCGACGCCGTAAAATGGAGGAATAGTATTCGATACAGGACATCCTAATGTTATCGAGAAATTTATCAATACCCTTCGTCTCGATATCCGTGGAATAATTCCATCGATCCAATCTGTGCATCATTGTATTCTGCGTGGATATTCGACTTATTGCAATCAAATGTTCCGCTGAATCGATAACGTTAATTCGTCTGCCGATACTTCTTATCGATCTCGATAGGGCCATCTCGATCCCTCGCTATTCGACTCGATGACATCCAATATTTCTAATATTACATTAGAATTTAGGCGATGCGACACTTGCATTTACTCCTACGACTTCTTAAACGTATTAAACGAAATTTATTAAATTCATACAATGAAATTGTGTCGCACGGAATGAAAATTTCATGAACTGCAGGAAGGGTTACAAAAATTGGAAAGAAAATCCAGTTATAAAATATACACCATTGTCGAATACCGTGGGAAAGGGTGTCGACGCAAGGGTTAATGAAAATCTGGCGTTTAATTATATCGAAGAAGATTCCAGACTAGAATTCTCGAGGACAAAGGTTTCGTCCGTAGGGGTTCTAGGAATCGTAAAGAGGAGTTTCAGGATCGTTTCCGTTGGACTTGGTATCCGCAGAAGACGAGTCTCGAAAGGAGTCGCGAGGACGGGGAAGAGTAAGGCCGTAGGTGGCCGGCTGTGCCCGGAGTCAGTGTAAACGGCGAGGGGATGTCGGAGAGGGTGAGGGGAGAGTGTCAGTCGAAGAAGACGGACGCAAAGTAGATCGGGATGGAGCTGGAGAATGGTGGATGGAAGGTTGGAGAAGAGAAGCGAAGAGCAGAGAAGAAAGAGAAGAGAAGAGAATAGAGAAGAGTAGAGAAGAGAAGAGAAGGGAAGGGGAAAAGGTGGCGGAGTAGGTTGGTGGATTTTCCGAGCAGAGGAGGGGGTGTCGGGGGTGGCGCCGCGGGCCGCGCCGTCGCCCAGCATCCCTCGTTTCCACCCGCCCACCCTTGTAAAGGCGCACCCTCACGCCGAGAGTATCTGGTAGTCATACGCTGGCCCGTTGCGAGCCCGCCGATATACCGCGCCTCTCTCGCACGCTCGGTCCGTGCACGCTTTGATCGCGGCGAACGACTGCGTGTGGTTGTGCGTTGACCCAGTTCGTCATTCCCGTTTGTTCTCGGAGCGACGTGGAACCGCGAGCGTAAAACAAGCCGGGAGAGAAACACGTTAAGGCGAGGTGGCGGAATAATCGACGCCCTTTCCGAAAGACGCCGCGCCGCGCCTCGCGTTTCGTCGGAAAATCTCGCGTCGCCGAAGGCCGCGAGTGTAAACACGCGACTCGCTCGCGGCTAGAGACGAGACCAAGCAACTCGGAACAAGCCGGAGCTGCTAGCCGGAAGAGGATCAGCGGAGCGATCCACCTCGGGGCAGTGTCGCTCGCATGGTCTGTGTTTTGCTTCCCCGCGATCCTCGCCGCCCCTGCGCGGCTCTCTCTCCTCGCTCGCTATTCACGCGAGCGAGCAGCCAGCTCTCCTCGTCGTCGTCCTCGCCTGCTCTCCACGCTGCTGCCAGCCTCGACTTTACTTTACCCGGCCGTGCAATGACCGCGCGACGCAGCCTTCGGCGAGACGCGCGCCGATGTTGAAATCATCGTCCGATCCGTCTTTGACGTAGCTACCCGGTCTCGTCGGTCGACGTCACCGTCGACGGAACAGCCGGCAGGAGGCTCTGGTCGACGTGGCCGCGTCGAACCACGTCCGCTGCGGTCTGCCGTCAATCGTCGGGCTGCCACGCGAGAGTCCGTGCGGCTGACAGGAGTTGGACACCGTTGACATTCCTCGACTCCTTTGGCTAGAGCTAAAAGACCGGTCTCGCCGAGAATGTCGTTTGGTCCGGTTCGCTGAAACGGGTAGATAACCTAACCGATACCCGTCGCTGCCAAGAAAAGGCACGGTGGCCATCGGGCTGGAAATAATCCCCTCTCACCGGCAAGACTGATTCATTCCCCGAACGGAGACGGTGATCGATACGATGAATACGTTCCTGATAGTAGGTATCTGCTTCCTGTGCTACGAGGTGTTCGATCTGATCAGACTATACGGCACTCCGCAAACAGTCGAGCCGCGTCGCTCGCTCGAAACTTCCGCAGCACCATCCTCGCAACGCGTATTCTCTATCTCGCGCAAGATGCAGAACCGTCCAGCCTGTTGCCCGCAGTAAGCCGGGGGATCATCCACCTCTCAGCCGACTCTCGACACCGAACACCGGAACTCCGCTTCGAGACGCCGGACGAACGATCTGTCAGCCACTGACGCGAGATCGCTGTCTGTTGAGGAAGCGGAGAAGAACGGCGACACGTATCCGTCAGCTGATTCCCGCCGGATAATCCTGAAGTGGTGCTCCGCGGCGCCGAGTAACGTGTTCAACGGTTAATTTGCACGCCCACCTTAACGAAGAGAAGAGGAATAGTTTCCCCGTGAGGATTCTTCGGTGACAGCTCGGCTGCTCCGGTGGCCCGAACTTGTTGGGTCGTTACCGTTCCCGGATCGTCGTGGGGGTTGATCGTGTTTCGATCGGATCGAGATCTCTCGAACCATCGTTCTGCCAATTGATTTGTCCGCATTTTGGACAAACCTGGAGAAGACATCGCGAACGTCCAGCTGGCAGAGGGTGTCTCTTCCGACCGTTCATCGGACATCGTTTCTCCGGATAGGTCGCAAACTCTTCGAACATCTCGTCGTCCGAATCGATCGAACGCCGATAGATCCTCTGTCCGGAAAGTGTAATCATCCCTCGATGATCCAGCTGCGCCGGTATTAGCCTAAATTCTCAGTCCGGCCCCAAAGGAATGCGGCCATTAAACCGTCAGGCGATCGACTGATAGACGACACGAGGAGAGCCATTGGGAGAAGCGTAGTTCCCAGTGACGTTTACACGAATCAGCATGACACTGCGATCCTAATAGAGCCGGTGCGCATCCGTCAGGCCGAACCGGCACACTAGGCATAGTCCTAGCGGCGATCGGGGTTAGGATCGCGGCGAGTAGCGAGCGGAATTGTTCCCGACAAATGTACCGGACATGATGGAGCGTGTCCCTCGTCGGATCGATAGCGAGACGACGTGAACGCGATAGGATCGCAGCCGGATAGCAGCGCGGCCCTTGATCGACGGGATCGACGGGATCCCCGTTTGATATCGCCGGATCGTCGGATCTCGTGCACCGCGGGAAGATGCGCGTTCGAGCGGATTCGAGCGGAACTGGACACGGAGAAGCTCGTCGGCCGCTTGCACGGAGAACAGTCGTCTCGTGTTGCTCCCGCGAGCGTCGTTAGCACCGAATCGGCATCCTCGTGAAATTGTTTCGTCGTGCCGGCGAACGGTTCAACTGCGATCTCGAGCGTCCGTCCGACAGGCTGTTTACGCTGCAGCGAGCTCCGGTTCCGCGCGGATGCACCGCCACACGCCGATCGATGATCCCCGGATGTCGCTGGGATCTGGACTCGAAAAGAAGTCCCGAGTTCGCCAGGAGACGTTGAGCTGGGTTACAGAGTCCCGCTGGCAGTCTGCACGTGGCATCGCCGCGGACGATCGTCGACCATGAGCTGCTCCGTTGAACCTAGTTTGACAGCTCGCTGTCAATGTCTTCCGCGGACCGAGTAACAGCGTTGGACTAAACTGTATTTTCGCGTTCCTCGACAGTGTCTTTCTTTGCTCGATATAAGGAAGAGAAACGTTTTCAGTGATCGGAACGTCTGTGCCAACGTTTAACAGTGTTCGAATTGTTGTTACACGGTTGGGTAGTTGTTGTTTGTCGATGTTGTTATCGTTGCTGCTGCTCAGAGTTCCGTTCGATACGGATCGTTGAGGTCAAGGGAGTTCTCGAGGCGTTCGAGCCGGGTGGTCCTCCAGGGGATCTACCTAGAAGCTGCTGAAGAAGATTGGGTCTTCCGATCCACGGAGAAGAGAGATGGACTCGCTGGAGCGCCTGATGAGCGCAGGATTGTACCAACCAGCCCTGACGGCAGCTACCAGGTCGCAGAACGCCTTCGTGCAGGCTAATCTGTGCTCCGTGGTCGGCAGGAAGGGTCGTCACCTGACTGGCACCTTCTGCCTGACCGGGGATACCATGGAAGGCATTATACAATGCCTCGTGTTCCTCAAAGCCTTCTCGGTAAGACTCTGTCATCCTGATTTTCTGGACTCAATTGTCGGTTTAGTAGTCTAGAGAGATTGTCCGAGTGTACGCCGAAGTAACTACCGAGAACGCGAATCTGTCCTCCGAGACGTCTTGAAAAGCGTGGTCGCTCTGTCTTCGAAACAGTTCGAGATACGACTGAAAGAAAGTATTGGTAAGCAGTTTGAATTGTCTCGTGTTTATTAATTTAGAGACACTGTCCGATCATGCATTGGACGAACTACTGAGAAAGTAGAAGCGTCTTCCGAGACGTGTCCCAACGAAAGGTAGCCAATTCGTCTTTGAAACAATTCGAAAAGAGAATAAAAAAGTATTGGCAAAACAACTCCTTATCCTGTTCCGCAGTTTCAATTATTTCTTGTTGATCAGTTTCGAGACATTTGAACATCGAGAGGAGAACCAACTGTTGAGAAAGTTCTCTTCTCAAACGTGTCCCAACAACAGCTAACTAATTTATCTTTGAGATAACACGCGAAACGAATAAAAGAGTGTATAAAGTATTGGCGAAACAATTGTTTTATCTTGTTACGCAGTTTCAATTGTTTCTGTTTTATCCGTTTAGAAATAGCGTCCGATAACACGGGGAACTAACTACCGAGAAAGTGAAACTATCTTTTCGAACGTACCTCGAAAAGAGGTACTCGATTAGCTTTTGAAATAACGCGAGAAACGGACAGAGGAGAGTATTAACTTATTTGAATTTCCTTTTTAGTAGCTGCCATTGACGTGCTGCTTCCGCGATAAGAAACTCTTATCGGAACCTCTCCTCTTTATGATAACAGAGCGTGTACACGACCGTCATTAAATATTCTTAGGTCTTCAATTTATTAGGTTGACGCGTATGAAATGTCGGATTTTTAATAATACTATTCCGTCAACGAACGTTAAATTTCTCGATTGTACTACGATAAAAATTGTCTTCTCGAAATGCTTCTTCCTCGTTAGAAAGTGAGTTTAGATCCAATAAGGATTCACGTTACGAACGTAATTTGTAGCTCGAAGCTTGGTTAGATATACCGGAGTTTCTATTTTCTAGGGGTTCACGTTGCTCGCGTAATTTGTACTTTGCTCTGTTAAAAGAGTTCGCCGGCTCTGTTGGGAACGTAAGTTCGGCGATGCACGTTCGAGGAGGAAAGTGGCCTCGCGGAAATTGCTCTCGCGGAAAGTCGTAGGCTCTGTCCGCGAGGAACGATGGAAGGTACACCGAAACTGGCTCGTCTCTGTTCTCCAGAATATCAGACTAATACTCTGGGAACCTGTTCCATTTAACAGCGGGGCAAGTGGATGGGAAACAATGTCGAAATTGTTTGCCAAATATTCGTGGAACGTCCGTTACAGAAAGCACGTCACTGGGAAGCGCGATAATGACGGCAATACATGCCGCGAATGAGACCGAGCTATAGCGAGAATCGGAAGATGCTGGCGCACTTATGCGCAGTCGTTCAGATAATCGTGCGCGCTGGGAAATTAACAAAGCGGTCTTATTAGAAAGATAACTAGTCGCCGAAGGTGCACCAGAATCGACATACAGTTACGAGCATAACCGATCACTCGCCTGCGGATCTTTATGCAAAATAAAAATGTTGTGCTTTAATTTTAAGAGAAAGGTGCCGCGCGAACAAATCTTTTATCCTTTCATAATTTTAATGCGTTGAAAATAGTAAATTCATGTTTCTAAATTCTTTTAATCTTTATTCTATTCTTAAATTGTACCTACCGATTTTTGCCATAATTGCATAAAATCCGCAGTCCAGTGATCAGTTATGCTCGTAACCGTATAACGCGCACTACTGGCATTGGCTGAATAAGTAGTGCAACTGCGCATAACGTCGACAGCTTCGCATACGCGCTTCGTGCTATCTTACGTTCGTTCTTTCGAACGTCTTCGCTCAGGGACTAATTATCAACCTAATTAGACACCTTCGGGGGAATCTGATAAAACCGTTGTTCCGAGTGCGAGAATTCTGTACGGAACAATTTTCACGTGTTCGCGAATGATCGTAATTCGTGCAGCTTGTTACACAAAGAGGGAGCAGCTATCCGAAGTAATTAGTTGATCCCCGGAAGTTCCAGGTAGAATTAGAGATTAGAAGTTGCCGCGAGTTCCCGCGATTTCAACTTCCCAACAATTTGCGACGAACGGAAAGTCTTTGGAAGCCTCGCCGTAAATTGAACTACTCGGAACTCGGTCGGGAATCGGCGGGAACCGTTGCCGTTCGATTAAAGAACAAGCACGATGCTTTCGCTCGGCTTATTGAAAGCCGAGTGAGTCATAGCTTTCAGGCTTTCATCGATTACGAGTCGCAAGAAGAACGCGAACCCTAAACTATCCCTTCGGGCGAGGCGGTGGCGGTTCCTTGCACATAAATCTGTGCCGCAGCCGCCCTTCCCAGCAACCTCGGCTGCACCACCCCCGAAATTTCACTGCGACGATATCCAAGCCCTCGATCGATAGACACGCTCCTACCCTCCGACGGAATTTTTTCCCGGTATTGTCAATCAATTTCTTCCTGGAAACGCGAAATCCATTCGGGAGTCGATAGTCATTCAAACGCGAAACGTCCTGACATTTATTCCGCTATTTCCGGCGAACCTATCGGAGCATTACAAGCACTGAATGGGGCTCGAGCCGTGTATTCGACTCGCGTACAAATTTTATACACTAGCTCGCTAACCAAGTGTTTTTAATAATTTCACCGGCCCAGCCATACACGTATCGCGATTCACTCGCACGCCCTACTCATAGTTTATCGACTGGAACCCAATCAAATAGCCCCCATGCAAACATTCATCGCTGTTTACCTTTGAAAACTCGGAATCCACCGAATTCCCGGATGGTTTCCAACATTTTTTCAAACCCTCGGCAAAATCATCGCTAGGTGCGTTCGCGCTTCATTATTATTATATTCGATATCTTTTGGAACGTTTTCGTACTGGACTGCGGAAGGGGGTTATTATAATAACGTTCGAACAAAAGACGGAACTCGATCAAATTAATGATTTTTTAAATTTGGTGGACACGAAATTGATACAACGCATTGCACGATACCTAAATGTTTAATAATTGATTAGATGCCAACATATATTTTAAATATTGGTACAGCAATTTTTAGTGGTGCCACAGAGTCGCCAAATTGCTAAGGGCTAAAATAAATATGTATGGAATGGTTCTTGGTCTTGGAGCGAATTCCCCGTAGACACGGAGATCCTGCAATATTTCTATTCCAGCTGAAACCATTTTAGAATATTATCTAGCACGGTATCGATATTATTTCGAGAGACAGCAAGGAGTCGAGGCAAAGCGGTCTCTCCCGTCAATCTCAATTCCAGGGCAGTTAGCGTAACGATCAAACTCGGTCGATGAAATCCACGCTGCCCTCGGCACCTGTCCAGTTCCATCTGTCAGATCCTCTATGGGAGACCTCAACAGCCACACGCGACCTCCGACCGCAAAGGACCTAAGTTCATCTAGGCCGTGTGCCGTACAAATCGAAAACAAATTGTACACTTGCGGACCCCTTTTCGGAACATGCTCATCGCGGTATCGGGAGATGCCGGGACGTTCTGAAACCGCACAAACTCCGCAACAAAGCTGTCCGAGCGAGCGTCTCCGAAAGCGAGCCCTGCCGTTCCGTTCCGTTCCGTTCCGTTCCGTTCCGTTTGTAGGACACTTCAATCTCCTGCCCTTTGAATTCCCCCCTTTGATCGGAGGAAACGATATCGCTAGGTGACAAGCCGACATTTCTTACAGGACGTCGGGCACGATCTAAAAATAAAACACCAATTGCCGGCATCATGCTGCGCTCGTCATAGATCCTTTTTAACCCGGAGTCCATCAACTACGCTGACAAATGAGAGCTATTTATATAAAATGAAAATAATTGTTCAAGTACAGAACCTCGCGTTTTCTTCTATCTTTAAACCTACTGGAGCTATTTAGGTGGCCTGTGTCTCGCGAATCACCCGGTAGAACCTCAGAAACACCGTCAGAAAATTTTCACACAAAATCCCAGCGGAACCGTGTCTCGGAGCAACGGTGTCGGTATAAAACTTTAAACGCGTTTTTCTGGCGTAGACACAATTTGAAAATCCATCGAACAATATCTGAGTTCGTGCACTAAATTGCAATCTACCAGTTTCCAATCAATTTCGGAGAACCGATGAACGAATTTCGAGATTCGAATGGTTCACTTCGAGATCGATAAACCGCGTAGTTAAACGAATCGAAACAGAAGAAAATACGCGAATGGTTGATCTTCCTTTGATATTTTGACTCAGGTCATCTCGTATTACCGTCATTTCAGCAGACCGCTATCAAATATCCCGTCAAGAACAGCGAGAACCCTTCATCTCCAGCGGTCAGTTTCCAGGAATATTCATCGCGAGGTATTCCGAGCTCCGTTTTTTATCTGGAAGACTGTCGTTCAAATTTTCCTCCCGCCGCGCCGTGTGTTCGAAATTTTCACTCTATTTTTTCCACCACCGGTTGTAACAAACGACCAGAGTGCCGGCAAACCCAATTGTCTTTGAAATGGAGACAAATCGAAGTTCGAGGCGCACGATTTCTACCCTCGTTGATGGTGGGGCGCCATCTTCCCATGAAAAAACCTGGAAAATGAGGGACATGCTCGCGGGGGCGGCACGGTAAATCGTCGATAATGAGAATTCGGTGCCGGAATAATTCCAGTCTCGGCGAGTCGCGGGAATGGCTTTCGACAGACGGATAAGGAGATAATCTGCGCCGGTTCGACACGCGAGAAACTCCGACACCCTCAGCCATTCTCGTTTCCCCAAGAAATTTTCTGCCTCCGACCCACCCACGCGCTGCAACTGGGTCAAAGAATTTTAATCGTGTCACCCACCGATGCAAATTGCACGCGGTCCTTCGCGCAGAATAACCCTCGAGAGCTCAACGAACTATCACGCACCGGAGAAAAACGTTTCTCTCGATCAGAGATACAATACTGCTTTTTTTTTTAAAAATCGATTTTTTTTACATTTTCTCTTATAAGAGAGGTCAGCCAACCGTGACACTTCGATTTTAATGAAATTTCGGTGTGATATAGAACTACCAAAAATATTTTACACGTATTTTCTTATATTTGCCGGCATTTACGTTAAGGGGGTGAAAATGGCTGTCAAAGTTAGGGTGAAAGATCCACTTTATCGAACATCTCCGAAACTATTAGGCCCAGACGAAAATTTCAAAATCCAATTTGGCGTCTTTGAATAACGAATCTCTTAGGGTAAACTAACGTTTAAAAAACGTAAAGAATATAAATTTTGAATATAAATTTGAATCACCCTGTACGTTCGAATTGTTGCTTCCGAAGTTGATCGATCGCGTGACTTTTCCGCCGTATGATTATTAGATCGTCGACTATTAACGATTGATGCTGTAATTAGCGATGACAAGAGAACTGGGGAAGCTGTATCCGCGCTTATTAAATGGCATTCACAGCCGATTCGTGCGGAGAACGGATAGCGTAGACTGTTTTTTCGATATGGTTCATTGTGGAAATTCCATTTCAGGTCGGGAAGGACGGATAATTAATCGTGGTCTTTTCATGGAGATTGAATATTGTTATTAGAGTGCGAAACCCCCGGCGCCCTCCCTACGGATGCAGTTGAACGGGGCACAATAATATAATATGCAAAATATTAATGAAATTTCAGCCGACGCCGTTTGTTTTTCTTCCATGGTTTACACGGTCCATCGAAGGTTTCATTTAATTATTGTTTTCGTACGGCGCCGTATGAAAATACACATTTTTACAGATATCTGCAATTTAATTATTGCACGCTGCCGATGTTTGCTTTCATCTTGATGCGTGTACGCAACTGCCAGCAAATGTTCGTAAGTTTAATACGAGTCGCTGCTCGACGAATTCTGGTCGAGTTTATTATACAATTTTTACTTTCAACTTTGTTGTCAGTATGCGATATACTATTTTCTACGATCCTCTCGAAGGTTCGGAGGCGCCACAACCCTGAACTATCAACTACGGTAGCAACTTGTCTCCCATCGTGACAAACACGAATCGAGAAGCTGTTTTCATCGAGGCAGGCGTTTAAAACGCAAGCGTCGGTGTACCTTGGGTTGGCGTAGTCTTCGTCGGACGGTAGTTGGTCGAGATACAGGTTGTTCCAAAAGCGTGAAGTCGGAGGGAAGATCCGTGAGGCAGGGACGATTTATAAAAAGTGTTTGCCGGCCCCATAATTTTGTGACAGCCAGTACAGGTCGCTTGTCGTTCCCCGGTCGAGTGGATGGCATTCTTCGTTTCCTTCGCGCTGCTCCGAGACGAAGGGTGCGAGGTAGGTGACGATAACATCTCTATGAGACCGGCTATGAATTTTTATCCAGGCCTGGCCGTGGGCTACGGGCCTACGGGCGAGTAACGAACGAATCGCGATGGCCCCTAAAGAAAAAACCACTTACCCCGGTGAGCTCGTTTGACGATAAAAGTTATTGGCGCGGCGATGACGTAACGGGAGGGGATGGCTGTCTGTGAAAACGGAGGGGGGTAAAGAAAAAGGGGAAGGGAAGGATAGAAGAAGATACCAGTCTGAATGGCCGGGGGTTGGAACTCCCTCGAAAGGGAGAAGAGGAACGGTTGAGCAGAAATCGGCCTGACCCTTTCTCCTCGGTTAACGATGAATCACGTTCCGCGGATCTTTTAATACGGCTTTTCGCCTCTCGAGGCTCCCCCCCCTGCCCCCCCCCCCCCGCCGATCCACCGGTATTAGGCGACCGCGAGATCGGACGCAATACCGAGTTATGAACTTTCCGCGGAACTCACGCTGGAACTTCTAATATCGTTGAGCAGCACGGTTTTTCCGCGAAATCCTTTAGCTCGCGCGTCACTCCCTTTGTGGCCAGCGCACGTATTAATAAAGCTCCTGCTTAAATCAAGCCGCGGGGATTGATTCGGAACTCGTGGCAGATTTTATTTGAAGAACATAATACCTGGAAATGTTCTCGGCGACGAGTGTCTCGAAACAATTTTATTATTTTCCATTTTGAGGAGCAGCGTCGTTATTAGACTGCGGATCTTCGTGCGAAATAAAGATTTTGTCCATTAATTTTGAGAAAGAGGGGCCACGTCAAAAATTCTTTCATCCTTTAATCGTTCGAATACGTTGAAAATAGTAAATTCATGTTTCTAATTTCTCTTAATCTTTATTCTATTTTAAATTGTGCGTACCCATTTTTGTGTAGTTACAAGATAGTTATTATTTACAGTCGTCGACTAGCTGTCAGACGTCGACTAGTCGGCAGGAATGCTCGTTGAGATTAAGAAGAACAAGACTGTAGAAAGTTGAAGAGAAAGGAACACGTGACAGGTCGAATCTGTTCTCGAAGGAAAATTCTATAGGGAAGACGAATCTCGGTTTGTGGAAAGAACACGAAGACAATTCGCAGACTATTGGATCGAAGAACAAAATTGAATTCGCGGCGAATGAAATTTATTTAGCTTCGCGAGCCTCGCAAACGCTGCTGGTCTCGCTAAAAATGACGAGGGTTCGCAATTTCCCGATGTCGCGCGACAAGATGCAGAATGTCATTTTTCCCGGGTATTACGTCTCGGAACATTCTTCGCGTCGCGTTATACCGGCGCGGCGCATCGCCGTCGCGATGCGCAATTAAAATATTTTGCTAGGAAATTGCGATTCGACAGAATCGGCGGAGTGAATCGCTCGCTCGAAACCAATTTTAGAATGTCGGAAATCGCTCGTCGAGAGTACCTCGTTCTTCGCCGAGCGAAATTGTTGCGCAATTAAAATTACGTAATTTCATTAAGGGCGGCTTTTCATGTAACGCCGGCGAAAACGATTTTTAAGAATTCTATCTGGAATAACTGTTGTGTATGATTCTTCTTGTTATTTATTGTATTATATAACATACGCGACATCTTAACAGCTTCGGCAATCCATATTCCGTTTGTGTTAGTCCAGTTTGCCACTCTACCACTTGTCCGACCACAAAGCAGCTCTATTTTACTTATCTGGCTATAGAGTAACCTAATTCCACTTGTTTGACCGTGCTGCACCTCTATTGCACTTGTTCCATGATAGTTGATCTGTATTCCACAGCGCCGACTATAAACTAACTCTGCTCTACTCACCTGAACCTAGAGAACCCTTATATTATTCCACTTGTGCAAACATAACTTCGTCGCACTAATTCGAACACATCGAAATAGTGATTACCAGAGAAAGATACAAGTTCGTAATACATTATTTGTACCGAATAATATAAACTTCCGCCGGCAATAATTGACGGTAATTACGATAATCGTAATTCATCGACATCCGAATTAAAATGGACAGAAATAAAAATTCCGTGTACGGTCGGTCATTATCGAATTCACGCGCGAACCTCGTCCGTAGGACGATGAATTAAAAATCAGATTAAATAATCGAGTCGGGCCGGCAGTGAATGGCGACGGGTCCCTCCCCCATACAAACACCAAGAAATAATTCACACAGCTATTATCGAACGACAGCGTCCACACGGTGGCCCGGTCTCCCCGGGAAACCGAATTACGTCTGGAAATGTCCTGGCCGCGTCCTGCATTCCGCAGGCCAAGCCGCTGTTTATTTAAAATTTCCACGGAAAATATACTGCTCGGCATTGATTAACGTTCTGAACAGTGGTAGTCGTTTCTCCATACCCGGCCGCCGTTTTATCGTATTTACATTCGTAAAATCAAATTCCCGTTTCGCGTGGAAATTGAACTGCGCGACGCCCTCAATTACTATGGTGGTCCGATAACGCGGCCGAATTTGCCCGATTTAAGGCTTCCGGCTGTCAGAAATTCTATAAAGGATGTCGCCGGAATTCTTGCCGGCGTCCAACTTCCCTTCGAAAAAATTTTTATTCCGCGCCGCCGGCTTGTTTCAATCGACCATTGCGAACCGTTGTAATTGCGCGCAATACAGAATTTCCGTTTCATCGTATTTTCTATATCCTCCCGGTGGCACAATGCGCGCATAATTCTATACGCAACGAGGCTATCTGTACGAACAATCGCGGCAGCGTTGCGAAATTGCAAATGACTCTGATCCGTGCGCTCCGAAAATTTGAAACAATTGATGCGGATCGTATTCTAGATTTTGCGTGGTAGGAAAAATTCAACCTTTTTCTTCAAAAATCTTCGTCCGTAAAAAGGTCCGCGGCGGTAATTCCAAATCATACGGTGTAACAGATGGCGCTAATTTGTTTCCCCGGTTAGTTTTAACCGGCGTCGTCGTTTTAAGTGCACGGAAAGTAAAAATAATGGGCGTGTTAATTTACGAATTCCCAGTGTCCAGTCTAATTCGGGGAACGCTAAGCGGCCCGAAACGAGAGATTAAGGGCAGCTCATAATAAAGACGATCGCCCGGCGCGGCGGTACCCCCGAAGTTCTGCAAGTTTAATATTGCCAAGGATCTTAGCTCGGTCCCTGGACTGCTTAAGAAATCCTGTACAGTCGCTTAAAAGAAACTTTAAACCGTCTTAAAGGAACAGTACCGCGTACACCTTTCCCAACGGAGTCTGCTTAAGATTCGTTGGGCAGATAGTAGCACGCAGGGAACTATTTCAACTCCGATTTCCCTTATTTCCATAATGGCTCGTGTCCTCGCCATCTGCTGTACGAACAAGGAGACCTGTTTGAATCGCCCGATTTCCGTACAAAAATGACTTATTCCCCAGCAACCGTTCAGTTTCCATCGTGATTGTAGAACTACGATCGTAGAACTGACTCACAGTCAAAGCTATTTCAATATTCGCTCGATATTTAACCTTTTGTACTCGGAGATATACTAATTCGAAAACCGAATGTTCTTAATTTTATAAATTTAAAATGTGAAATATATTGAATAATGGTATAAGAATTATTAATGCAGAGGGTAATATCCATAGATTGTTCCTCAGATATTCGACTAACCCAAGAAAGAAATGTTTTACAATTTCTGTAGAATTTTGTAAAATTGACTTTTCACCGCATTTTCGGGACAAACGCCCCACTGTGCGCCTCTTAAATCGTGAACGATCATTAGAACAAACGCACAACCCCCTATGATTCCTAGCCCTCTGGAGCCTCGACCGAGCCACTCGCGGATATTAACAATCGCAGCAAGAATTGTATCCATCGCTATGAAGTGCAGCTTCCACTCATCCAACTCGAAAGTGCTCGAAAGACCTCGCGCGACGACTACACGAAGAATGTCGCTGTGGCAGTCGCGTACGATCCGACGACGTTAATTACTCGCCGACTCTATGGCTGCTCCAGGGTAATTAAAGGAGACCCTCTTTGTGCGGGGCACTTTGGTGCTCGCGATATAGCATGTCGCCGCCGCCCAGAGTTGAAAACTTCGCCGATATTTCAACCGGCTCGGGGTTCACTTTCTTTCGTAGCTGGGGACACTAATTCGTCAATTGACTTGCAGTTTTTAGAGAATCTACAACGCACGCCTTGTTGTCGCATAAGAGATGACGCCCTTAAATGTTTTTTCTTTAAAATAACCTTCGATTGTGGTTTAAAAATAAAAACTACACGCAACGTACGAATACCATTGTTATTTTGAAAATATTAACTACTTTACTATAACGATATCAATTATATACAGCAATCTACTACAGTTTTACCCTTTTAACTTTAACAGTTCTATTGGGTCGTTCGGAAAGTCATTTCGTTTTTTTTTGTGAAAATGAAAGACAATTTTCGTGTAATGAAGAAATATTTTATTAAATTATATATTGGCCAGTCTGGTCCAATACCTTTTGCCATCTTTCTGGTAGTAGCATGATTCCACGCTCATAAAATTTTTGGTCTTTGCTGGCAAAAAACTGATCGAGGTGGTTTTTGACCTCCTCGTTTGAAGCGAAGGTTTTACCGTCTAAAAAATTTTGCAGTGACCGGAACAAGTAATAATCC
>CM052198.1:12049853-12079181 GCA_028455805.1 Lasioglossum figueresi | reverse complement strand
CAGGATTGTTAAAAAAATGTGAAAAAAAATGGAACGCCCGAACAGGGACTTGAACCCTGGACCCTTAGATTAAAAGTCTAATGCTCTACCGACTGAGCTATCCAGGCCAGTTGATGTCTCACGATTTTAATTTGTAGTTACTTTTTCTATTTCCTACTTACATAAAAATCAAACGAGATAGTTCTCTTGATAGTTCCTTTGAAACAAGATAGTTCCCTTGTCTCGAGGAGACCGATCAGCAGAACAATGGCTGCGCTGCTCTACGACTAGCCAGCAGCGGAACCGGGTCGCGGAAACGTTCTGCGGTTGCGGGAAACGTTTCTGAAACGATCGTTTAACTTCCCGCGATTCGACGATCTGGGTTTGCTTGTGCATACGTCGAGTCGTGATCGATTGAACCTACCGTGCTGCTCTTGTCCCTTTGTCTTTGTTATTCTTGCTATCGGCGGATTTCCATAACGAGGATCGCATGATTTTCTCGGGCAAGTTACCGCGAGGCATTCTGTTAGTCAATGTCTTGTTGATACGTAAAATAAAAAGATTTAGAAAATTCTACAAATATGTTTTTCACATTATTGAAAGTGGCACTTTAACATAAAGAAACGTGTTTCAGAAGTAAACGTTTCCAGGAAACTGAAATTGAGCCAACTTCCGCGAGATAAAAAAAGCAACGGAATCAAATATATCGCGTCAAAGGGGTTTGCAATCTTCTCGAGCGAGCATTTGAGGGGTGATTGCTGGCCGAGAAGCAACGTTAAACAAAACCGGCAAAAACCGCTGTCGCAATTAAAAAGTAAAAGTGTAACTCTCGTCGCGCTTCGTCCGCGAAATAAGCGGACCGCTTTTCGAGTTCTTCGGCGATTTTCCAAATTCGTTTGAAGCTTTAATCGGCGCGCTGTGCTCGTCGGGGATTTAAATCGAATTGCGTTTAAAATTCTCGTGCTGGCGGGAGACTAGGGAAAATTCAACGTTCGAGGTGTAATTTTTCGGTGGAGCTCCGTGGATTCGTTTGTGATCGCGAAAACTCGCGGTGTACTCGAAGGATAGACGCGCCGCGCGCACAGGTGGACAGAAATACTCGAGCACGAAATATTATTGGATTAGATACCGACATATTTAATAATTCAAACAATATTTTTGAGTCACCGTTCGAGTGCAAGGATTAATATTCGAAACCTGTACTTTGAGGGGTAATTTGCAATTGGAGGAGACTTTTGACGAGGTCCCCGGAAATTTTATCATCATCCGTACGATCCTCGGGAATGAGGCGTATTTAGGCACGCTAGCGCATATCATAATGGCGTGCATTAACCGGCGTGCGGCTAGATGATAAGCGCGTAATCGCAGTTGTTTGTTATGCGGAGAATATGTTCATGGGGTATTCGGTAAGAGGGGGCGCACGAGGGTGTTGTTAGCGAAACGTAGAACACATCCCCCGTCGGCTAATAAACGTTCGGCTTTTCGAACGGGCTCGAAGTTTCGCTCGCAGGTACATAATCTGCTTGTCAATAGAGAACGCGCGATTTCGTGCGCGAAGGCGTCCGGTAACGAACGGCGCCAAAGGGAATTCCGTTCGGGAGTTAGTTTCGTCTCCGGCCACTTATTAACTTCACCAATTAACTCGAATTTTATTGGGAAACCGGCGACCCAAGGGCGGAACTATACCAACCCTAGCCGACGGCCGTCGCCGCTATAATTGAGTAACGCGACGCTGACCGGCCAGTCTCTGCAAGTAGCTTTTCGCCGGTGGTTGCGTGCAATGGAGGTTTAACATTAAAGATCGAAAAAATAGTGTTACGCTGTAATGAAAATTTATGATTGTAAATGTATTATCGACCGACTTGGTTACTTAAAACCGTGCTAGGTAGTTGGTAGAGGATTACATGTTTCGATGAATGGTGGAATAATTGTATGAAGAGTTGTGATAACGATAACTTATATGTTATGCCTCGTCCAGACCTGAACAGCGCGCCGAATGCCGCGCCGAACGCCGCGCCTCGGCCAACGGCGAACGGAACGGATTTGTGCTATTTCTATAATTTCTTGCGAACAAATACGGAAGCTGCAGCGGCTTATACTACACAAAGAAATACAGAAAATATTGGAAATTTATTGAGCGAATTTAAGTTTCAAAGCGAAATGTTCGGGTCTGTACGGAGCATTAAAGACATCAGATTCGAGATTAAATGACTTCAATTTTTGGAGATGTTATGACATTTCGACGAACATTGCGCCGAACGGCGCGCATTTCGGCGCGCACGAAAGCGACCGGGTAGCACTTGCAAATCTGTTTGCAGGACAGGTAGCATATCTTAAACGTTCATGATATAAAGAATAAATGTCAAAAAACAGAAAGAAATTTATAAACAAAGACATCGGTGATTTAAACTATTTGAAAAAATTATATCTCTACTTTCTATTTTTTTCATATTATTAAAGAGGCCCTTGCTATGAAAACATTGAATTCGTTTAAAACAATTGTAATAACCCAGCTAAACGACACGTCGGATATGAAAACATTGCGTTTGTTTAAAATAATTGCGATAGCCCAGCTAAACGACACGTCGTTTATCAAGCGAGCGTAAAATAAATTAATATTGCAGGCTGCTGTATGAATCTCCTGTTGCTAGGAAACGGAGGGTTAATGCTAACCTGTCCTGAGCAGTAATTGCTTTTCGTAACACAGTATTCTGTCTTTCTATTCTTTTACCAATTTTGTTTAGTAAGTATTCAAAATCTGAAGGTGTCATTCTTGTAAAATTTTTATACTGTCCGCTCACACTTTGAAACTTCAATTCACTCAGTAAATTTCCAACATTGTCTGTACCTCTTTGAGTATATAAATTTGTTTGCCACCATCTTCTTGAATTTCGGCGCTTGTCCTACGCGACTAACGCGTAATGCATATAAATATATGCCGCTGCAGCAGTTTCCATTATTATGCTGGGAATAGCACAAATTCGTAGTTCGTCGATCGGATTGCACGCGATAAATTCTGATTTAGTTAAAATGGCTGGAAACGAATAACAAAAAAAAACAATAAACATCTTGCAAAATAAAATTAGTTGTACCTTGCGCATGTATTTACATATCAAAAGACGTGTGCGATTTACACAACATAGAACGCTCAGCAAAACCGAAAAGGGCTCGATGTGTGACCGACCTTGTTGTTGTTTACGCAACGCGCTCTCGGAACTCAACCCTTTCGTTTTTTATTCCGAATATGTATCGTAGAATCATAAAAAGACGGAAATTTATTAGGTCATAACATCTCCAAAATTTCAAGTCATTTAGTCTCGAATATGTATATATAAATATTTATATTATAAATATATTTAAATTAAATAATTATAATTTATTAATACATTAATTTAATATAAAATATTTTTATAAGTAAATAATTATGTATTAATATAAATATTTATATATATAATTGGTCGAGGCGCGCCGTAATGCGCGTCGAAATGTTCAGGTCTGGACGAGGCATTTAGGTAGGACGACTGTACAAAGTTGTGGTGTATACGTGAGAACAGGCTGAAGACTGAAGACTAGAACGGAAAGATGCTTTTTAAAGAATAGGAGAAAATTGTGGATGAGCTGTAGAAGTGGTCCAGACGCTGTCTTAAATTGTTGACGTTATCGTCAAGAGTCTTCGACTCTCATTGGACTAATTTATTTCCTCTAGTCGGGTGGTCGAAGTCTTTGGTAGTTGGTGTGAAATTCTAGAGACGGTTTGTTGTAGTTGTAGCACCTTGTAGCAGATCTGTGCCAATTATACATATACAGTCTGAGAATATCGCGAAAGATGGACCAGCCCTAACGAACCGCGCGCGGGTCGACGTTAAAGCAGCGAGGCCATCGAGAAATTATGTCCTCCTCATTATGGTACAAGTGTTATTCAAGCTACCAGCTTCTGTTTCCGCGGGAAAGAAACGCGGCGGAAATGTCTCGCCCTCGAACCTCGCGTCGCAAATGAACGTCACACCCTTCGTGCAAGCGGTAGAGAGCGAGCGAGAAAGAGAGTGAAGAAGATGGCGCAGGAGAGAATGGTGTCGCGTCTGAATTCCTCTCGCGAGCGAGCAAAAATACACCGGCGAACCTATAGAAAAAGGAAAAAAAAACGGCATCGTTGCGCGTACGGAATAAAAGGCGTGTCGCCTTGAACCACCCCCCTGGCTCCGGTTCGTTCGCCATTTATTAATGAAAACAGCTGGTCCGTTTCTACTCCCTCTTCTCGGTCCTCGTTCCACTGTGTTCCGACGAGACTAACACCTCGCCCTCGTTCGGACAATTTATCCGTTCGTGCGCCTCGCGAAACTGGAACAATGAGCACGCGATGCGGGCACGAGTACAGGGGCGTACCATCCTCGGCCCGATGAAGATGCTCGCTCGGCCAATCCGAGCTAAATTGCATTGATAAAGTCCACGCGGAGGCATACGTAGACCGAAATTGTGCGAAGTATGTCGGCCAGGCCGTTCGACGTCCGGTCATGCATCCGCCAAACCTCTCGGCCAAGAGGCTTACACGCTGCGAGCGTGGAAAATCAGGGCCTCTCCAGACCCGCAGATCTGGAACTGACGCTTCTCGCATTAACCGGGTTGATATAGGGCTGGTATCGATGTCAATTTCCCTCCAAATACTGTGGTAAATACCGGTACGTTCCGGCCACTGTGCTCCCGGAAATTCCTGGCCTAGTAAACCATTTTGTCCAGCGAATCCTCCTTTCGCGAGATTTCCCGTTCCTTCTGCCCTGCCGACGGTCGAGCAAGCAATTCTTAATTAGTTTAGTCACTCGGCGAATGTTTATTCAGGTTAACGGGCGAGTAGAGCACCACGAGGGAAAAGAAAAAGGCAACGGAGTATCGATTTCACCGGTGATACGTTCCCGTCGCCGTTAAGCATCCCCCGCGTTTTTTATGGACCATCTCATTGTTTGCCACGCATATTGTTCACGAGCCTACACGCACAGGCCTGTGTTTCCCGCTCTGGCATGACACGAAGCCACGCGTGTACACTGGTTTTTTTTGTGACACGCTGCATCCGCATTATCTTCGCCGGGGGGGGGGGGGGGGGGGCGTACTCTCGCACACGCGGCCGATCCTTCGCATTGTGCTCGCTCGGAATGTGGAACCCGTGTTTCATGAATACGGTAATGGTTATAGGATAAAACCGTTATTTTAGGAAGTACCTACCTGGTAGATTCTGTTGACCCTGTGATCCACGTAATAACTAATTTCGAAACTTGTCTCATCGAGCAGCCGAGTTCGCTACGCAGTGGTTCGGAATGGAAAAGCGAGTGCCTTTTTGCCTAAAAATGAACTTTGCTTCTTAAATGTCCACGAACCTCGGAAATGAAGAAATTAGTGCAATTTAATAACTACCGTAGTTGTAACAAGTTATTACTAATTACTAATAAACATTGAAGTTAAGATATTTTAAGAACGTACTTCTCACTATTTTATCATCCATCTTCTCGACACGCTGTACATCGTTTCCCGTAGATTTTGTCACGCTGATTTCAAATCTGGTCGCAATTTTATCTGATCTTAATCTGGCGAATTGATACGATTGCAGCGAAATATACTCGACCGAGTCGTAACTGAACGAATTACTCTATAAACGTTTATAGATTTACATCGGCGCGGAACACCGGGTTTCTCCGAGGTTATTGACGAACGTGCGACAGAGGAAATGAAATTGTTACAGCAAAACGGGTACGCCGGCAATCTGTTTCAATTAATGCTTTATTATACGCATGCGACTTTTCGTTTAATTGTATTTCCGCGCGACTTGTGACCCAGTCCCGGTTCTTACTCGACGGTCGATTCAGGATAGACTCTAATTGATAGATTTCAATTATTTCGAAATTTCTGCTCGCTCCGCGTTTCCAATTTTCCGAAAATCCAATGGTCGTCTACTCTGTGATTGGATCATCCGCTGCAGCTCTAATGCGACTGGAATATGTGTTCTCGTCGACGTCGCTTCATTATTCTAGCGAATGTTAACGAATGTTGCACGATTTCGCAATTATCGAAATCGTAAAAATACCTCGTCGCATTTTGTTGACGGATAAATGGAAAATTTATGTTCGTCGTATGTCTATATATAATATAATGCTTAACGGGAGAAATGTTTAATATCCGAGTGAAAATAGCTCCGGGTGGAGAGGGCCAACAAATTGTTTTGCATTTCGCGTTAGAAAAATACGACCCGACTCACAGTGGTCCCAAAGCCCGAAAACGTGGCCAAAACCTAAAAAATCAACTTTCAGCTAGGTATGTTTTAATTATTGGATTGGGTACCCTAATAGCGTCATCAATTGGGGATAAACCGAAAAAGTCGAATTTTTATACCTGAGGAACAGTCGCAGTCCGAATTTCCGATTCTTAAGACCGAGCTATTTTACGCTTATGAGTCTCAGTGCGAATTTTAAGTGCACAGTATACAAATTGTATTGTATCGTTATGTCTTTAATTGTGCATTATGAATGCTTTTTGTGGAGATAAGTTGAATAGTTTTTAGGGCCAAATGTTTATTATTAACTGGTAACTATGTATGCAAAAGAGAGCGTAAAAGTGAAGGCGTAAATTTTAAAGATGTAGAGTAAAAGTCGTAAATCGTGCAAAATCGCGCTCTAAAACTTGTTCGAGCATCTACTTTATACTATTATCTTGCAAATGAAACAAAAATTAGCTGCAGATTTTTGCATACTAGCTCGTACCACTATTTTTTGTAATGCAGAATAGGTATTCTGCGAGCTTTGAAAGGGTAATTGAAAACATCCACGTTCCGGGATTAAATTGAAAATTTGTGATGTAATGTTTTCAAGGTCCCTGATTACGAATCTGAACTTATAATTTCGAAAAACAAAATGGACGATCCAATATGGCGGACGGGTATTTGAAAAAATGATTCGATTTATATAAAAATGGGTAACACGATGTTTTTGGGATCTCTGATTACGAATTTGAATTGAAAAATTTGATGGGACAGTAAGATTGATTCAAATATGGCAATATTTGCAATGGAGGTATGAGGCATTGATAAATAAAACTTCAATACACCTATCATTAAATTGCGTTTATTGAATTGTAGTAACGGATTTTTAGACAGGATGTCGTTGGGTCCTCAATGGCAGGAAGATGGACATTAAACAGAAAGGCCTGGCAAAAGCCAGGCCCAAGGGAAGACGGCCATTAAAGAGAAAGCGTGCCGGACGAAAACCAGGCCCAAGGGTCGGCTGGGTTTTCCGAAGACACACTCAGGTTATGGGGATGAGTGCGGGTGTATGAGTGAGGACGGGGAGAAGGACATTTTTGTGAGAGAATGGGTCAGTTGTTGGTTGATCGCGAAGAGTGAAGGTCTTAGTGGATTGCTTGCGAGTCAGAATATTTTGTTATGTATTAAAGTCTAAATACCTATTTGATCCCTTATATAAATATACTTTTAATAAATAAAGTTCAAAAACACCGTTACCACAGAATTAGTCTAGTAATAAGTTATAAAGAAATTTCAATTTACGTCGCTGTCGTCATCTTCAGATTCAAAATCGTCACTGGATGCTCTAGGTGTTTCTTCGGTGTTATTATTTTTATTTACTCTTGGCATTGCTAATAAATCAATTGCTTCTGCAGATAAACACCTCAACTTCTTTTGCGACAATTTTCTTATGCCAGAGACAAATGGGTCCGAGTGTAGCAGAAGACGATTAAACACATACTCCATCGTTTTAACTCTTGAAAATTTTCGAGATAAATCTTCTCGAAATCGCTCAATGCATTTATTTAGTGACTCTTAAGCTTCTTCGGACATTTGCCCTATAGGAAGTACATCGCTGATTTTATAATTTCCGATCCGTGTATTAATATTTTGTGAACCGATGCATGGGCATATAATACTTCGGGTAAAGGTTCACAAAGAGTCTTGCAGTATTTACTGCGTATTGATGAAATTTTTCTGTTTCTATCTCATACCCACTTGAAATAACCGAAGTGAAATTCTAAGTTCAGATTCGCAATCAGAGATCCCAAAAACATCGTGTTACCCATTTTTATAGAAATCGGATCATTTTTTCAAATACCCGTCCGCCATATTAGATCGGCCATTTTGTTTTCCGAAATTATAAGTTCAGATTCGTAATTAGGGACTTTGAAAACATTACATTACAAATTTTCAATTCAATCCGGGATCGTCTTGAGGTTTTGGCCACGTTTTCGGGCTTTGGAACCACTGTGCGACGGTGCTAGCGAAATTAATGGCTCGCATAATAGCGATCCTTGACGAATCGTTAGCGATCATTGATGGATAAAACAAATTTTCCAAATCGATGGACCAAAAAGGAGCGAATTTTTGGGCGACTCTCTTCGAGCTATAGGCAGCAGCACCGCCAACGGACAAGTCCCTAATTCTGTAACTCAATCGCGATTATATCGGCGACCGTGCGAAAGACTATTACCAGGCACGAAATTCGGCCCGTTCTCGTTGGCATTAGGACAAATTAGAACCGTGCTTGGACCGTGGAATCAATTGTTGGCCCGTAATTCCCAGTGGCCAGGCTCGCCGTTGTCTCCGCTCGATGTAATGACCGAAACCGTGCAATTCCGGTACTCGACGCCCGGTTACCAGCGTCGAACGAATCCCTTCGGTCGATCCTGCTGGCTGCTTAATTGCTCCTCATCGCTGTCTCGCGTAATTGGTGTCGAACCGTGAACGCACGAAGACAAGGAAGGAAGCGCCTAACGAACTGTCGCACCGACGCCCCTTAAATTCCGTTTTCGGTCCCCGGTCCGAAAACAATCCACCCACGTACGTGACTCGCAAGCCGCTCCTCTGCCTCGGATCCACCTCGATTTATAGATCGACGGACATTCGTCACGATCCGGTCCCTCCCGGATCGTTAATTACGCGTGTCAGACTACCGAGACGGCAGACTTTTAATTCTTCAACCCCTGGCTACAGTGAATTACGGATCTAATAGTTCCAATCACGTTATCAGCCCTTCCCTTCTCCCGTTGTTTATCAAACTTTTAAACAGAGCCGACGAGCTCGTTTCTCGTTTTCAATTTAACGTTAACAATTTCGTGTCCCGTTCGAAATTACCGATAACTCATTTTACAGGAAATTAATATGTTCATTAGACTCTGTTCGGAATCTTCATCGAGAGTCTGTCCGAATGTTATAGCGGAAGGAGTGAAGCTCGATATTAAGTCGGCCGGAACACGATCGGCACAGGCGGGGATTTTCTGACGCGTCAGGCTCGGCCCGAGATTCCTTTGATCGTTCGCAGATTGCTTCGCGAATTGCTCGCTGGCGGGAAATCGAATTTCCGGGCATCATCGATACCGGCGAGCGTGGTCGAGCCCTTTGCGCGAATTTCGCAGAGTCGGAGCTCGTTAGAACGGAACACGTACGTCCGTTACGCATCGTTGGCCGACGCGAGTGCATTTTCGCCTGTGCACGGCACACGCCCGTTGCAAATTTTCACGGGTTATGAGCCTGGAAATCGACTCGCGGCCGCAATCGCAACCGAAACACCGGCTCCGTGCCGCGTACGAATCGGAACCACGCGTAATCGGTTTATCTTTGACTCGGACGATCCCTAATCTCCACAGGGTGTCTATTTCATCTCGATGGAATATCGTTTAAAGGGGTGGACTCGTGTTTCCAGGATTGCAATGGTGCGGGATGCGCGTTCTCGTATCTCGATGATGCAAAGATGGGGTTTCTCGATAGTAAAAAGTGCTAGATAAAAGATCAATCTGGGCCGCGATCGCCCTCAAAAGTCCTATTTTAACATTTACGAGGCGTAATTACTACGGTACGAATGAAATGTTTCAACAAAAGTTTAAGCGGTAAAATTATGCAATCGCCAAAGTAGATTTTGCCCGAATACATGCGCGATCGGCCCCCGGCGAATCGAACGGCACGAAATCAATTGTCAGCCGCAATTCCCGAACCGCCAGCTTCGTTAAACGTTTAAGATCCGGGAAACACGTTTCAGGAAGCAACGGGGGTTTACATGGTGTCCCGTAAGAGCTTGCTAATTTCTCGGCAACGCCCTTTCGCGTGACTGAAGGCGAAGTTCGAACTTCGCTAGCGAATCGATCGATAGACTGTTCTCGGGCGAACTTCTTTTCCCGAGGAATTCGCTTCGACTTCGTCGCTGGGATCCATTAGCATCGTAAACAATGATGCTAAATCTGTCGTTCACTCTCTCTCGACGAGCTCGCTTGCTCCTGGTAACCAGAGGAACTTACCTTTTTCTTGTCGGGAGACCGACGTCGTCGTCGGACTGCCATCAGGGCAGCTCATAAATCGTCCTCCCGACTCCTCTTCCGTTTCTTCACGACCCACTTCTTCATGGAAACGGCACTTCTCTGACGATGTCTTTCATTCGTCATCCGAAGTGCCGCCGTAACGTAGACGCGCAGAATGTTTTTCCGTTTTTGAGCTACACCGTCGTCTATCGACTGTTTTTTCTAAATCTCTTTTTTTTATAGATGCCGGATCAATTTTGTACTTCTCGATGTCGCGATGTCAAGGTGGACCGTTGTTTTTTGCCCAACGATATCGAGTCAGATTCGCGATCAAAATTCTAAACAGAGTCGAATAAACACGTATGTTATTACATTTATGTAATTTCATTGAAACCGAACTGAAATTCTTTTTTGGTTTTGTTACGTGTACAACTATTGCAGAACATATAGGCATACAGTGGATATAAATTTTCTCCTTTTTTTTAGGAAATTACGTTAGGGCAAATGGCTAATTTAAAATTACAGATCCCACGTAACATTAAGTAATTTGAGATTGCAACGCGCTGCAAGCGCATTAACGGCTGCTCCATTAGAATTTAGAATGTTCCCAGTGGGTTAAGATCGATGACGGCGGCGCCGCTAATCATCGGATTTCGATGACACGCGTTCAATTCTCGCAACGATAACGTGTGGCCTGTGCTCTGGCTGACGAACGCGATGCGCACCGATCGCAGTAATCCTTCGTAGATAGCGCGCAGCTTTCGTCGTGTATTCTGCAAATACCTGTAAATTGGTTCGAACGAGGGGAATCCTGAGGATAACGCGCATTAAGGGTACGGTTTCGCATTGCGTAACGTATGCGCTCTCCGCTAATGGAGCTCGGTGTGCACGTAACTCTAACGAGACCGGCGACCGAGAGATAAAGCGACGGACTTCGTCATTAGTAACGACGCTTAGCGGTTTTCCTGATCGAAATTGATTGGCACATGACTCCGCGCGATACACGGTATATAGGCCACCGTTACACGGGTGGTGCTTCCTCTAGGTTATAAATTCCTTAGCTCTATTGCAAAAATGTCCTAAAATTAGCCGAACATCTTCGTTATCCGAGCCCAAGAAGATTTTCACGAGGGAATTTCGCGCGTTGGAGATTCCAGAGGAAGTTCCTCGCGTGCCAGCGCGCTCCTGTAACCATACTGCATTATCAGGCGGATGGCAAGGCGCGCGAAAGTTTTCATAAAACGCGAATAAATTGACCGAGGTAAACCGAGCGCAAGAATCGCAAACACCGTTCGCCTCGTAAAGTGATGATTGTCCGGGCGCTACGGTAAACACGTGATTATTTCATTCGACGGGGCAATAACGCAGCGCAAACAATCGTGGCGGATCAATTATTGAAGAGTTATCGATTCACCGGGGAACGAACGGAGCTGATGTATATTTAATCTGAACGACGGAAGGGCTGCGGCCAGGAAAAGTTCCGCGACGCGCGTTCCAGACGGTCTTCGCGGCGCGGCGTCTGGAAGCAACAGTTTGTGCTTAACGATTATAGCCTAATTACGGGAACCGGGAACCGGGTCGCGGTTCGACGTCGAGCACCATAATTTATGAATGCGCCCGGCAAGCAGGAACCATCGGCCCGATTGCTGCTGCCTAAAATCATGTAGACACCGTGTCTACACGTTCACGCTACGATCCGGCACACGGTCGTTTATCGGTAGACTGCGGATCTTTCTGAATTTATGGCTTATAAAACTTCACAAAAAATGGTGGAGTATTAAATTCGACGGAATTTAATACGATTTTTATTTCTTTTTAGATCTACAAATGCTATTACCAATGAAAATAGAATTTATACCTATTTATTAGGTATTAACACATTAACGACCGGTGATTATTGCATTATTTTGAAAAATCTGTAAGGATGCCCGCAAATAATATTACGAGTGTCGGGTTATAAAGGAAGATTTATTTTTCGCGCTACAGTGACAACCGTCTCTTTCGGCATATCATTTAGAACTGCTCTTCCGTTCCCTTCGCGAGGAACAGTTTCGCACACCGACGCTCGCTTGTTAGCGATTCGGTTTTCAATTGATTCGTTTTTCAATTGTCGCTTGTGCAATGTGAACGTACACACATATACGCTGTAACAACTGGTTGCCATCCTTCGGACAACCCCGTCCCGCGACCCACATGGGCCACGGTTACTCGAACCCTTACAAATCTATATATGTAAAGAAAGTATACCTTCTTTAGTTTTGAATTTGCCGCGCTTCTCATGCTCGCGACGATTAGGAGAAGAATTGAAGAGAGACAGATATAGCTATTACGCAATAGAGCACACGTGAAAAAGTACAAGGATAAAAAGTGATAAACAAAATTAGTAGAATAGGCAGAGAAGGGATAATAGTAAACATTAATTGTCGTTTCTTTGTTTACAGAGAAACATATTTTCGTTTACTTTACTATCTGGAATAATAATTGTCTTATAAAACGACAATTCTTGTTTATAATGACAAGAAAACTGCAATTCGCATTTAAATATGTGGCATCACCAAGCGACAAAAAGACCAGTGTAGTTGCCATAACCTCTATTACAACAGAGGATAATAAGAAGTATGTGTTGCCAGAAGCTGAAAAGTTTGTAAGTAACCATAGCGAATTGACAAAAACAGAGAACTATAAAAGAGTGAAAAAAAGCTTCAATCAAAGAGGCCAAGATAGGATAATATGGATTACATGCACAAAGGAAATGGACAGTATTTATTTCGATCAAGATGGTAATCTAATGTTTAACGATTTGTATCTAGAACAAATAGTGGAAGCAAGTATAGTAGAACCCACACAGAAGAAAGGAAACCAACTAAATTTAAAAAACATAGTAGAAAAATTTATGGTTGAAAAATTTGCATGTAAACACTCAAATGCAAAACAATGGTTGGACACATTTGAGAAGGAATGTAGAAGATTTGAAATCAGTGAAGATAACACGAAGATTGAGATACTGAGATTATTCCTGGACAAAGCATGTTTAGACTGGCACTCAGCAACACTAACAACGTTGACAATGGAGGCTGGATGGTATGAATGGAAAAAGAAATTCTTGGAGTCATTTGCAGACAAAGGATGGAGTACAGGAATATATGCTGTATTCTATAGGTATAAAGAAGGTTCACTGATGGAATATATTATGAGAAAAGAGAAGCTATTGCTAGATATGGATAATGATATTAGTACAAAGACTCTGATAATGCTATATACATGGCTAATCACTTTTTAATGGAACCTTCGATTGCAACAGCAATTTTCATGGCGAACTAACAAATCACCCTCGATAACGCCATTTAATAGTTTCATTTAAGATTGCAATGTAGAAGAAAATTTCTATGCTTTCTTTTGGTACAGCACTATTATTGAAAATCCTATTAATAGGCTTCCGGTAGGTAAAGTGTTAAGATTAAGATATTAACAAAAATTACAAATCTGAATTTATTTAAAATTTCACAATTTTCACAATAATACGTGATCGAATAAAAAAATTTATTGAATAATTTCTGATGGAAGCATCTTCGTAATTTCAATAATTAAAAAATAGAAAATGTGAAACCGGTCATTCGAGTGGCCGTGGTACGGTTAGTGTTAAATGATGGTCGAAACAGGCTTTCCAGAGAACCGACATTCGCGAAACAGAATAATCTATCCCTCAACTTTGCGACACCGTCCTTCGTCTCTTTTGAACAGCAATCCGTCACTTGGAGACAGGGAGCGAGTGGCGACGACAAACCTTCGGTAAAGGAACGGCTGAGGAGACTCCGCGAGGTACCATAATCCGACGATGATGAATCCCCTTGTCCTCTAATCCGTTCCCGTCAATCATCCCGGATAAAACTTCATTACCTGATAATAATAGAGAAATAGATGGATCCGCGTCATCTATAACGCGCCTCGCGTGCTGCCGTCCCTGGAATATCGCTAACGGCTCGTGAGAACACACCTTTAATTCGCGTTTAATTCTCGGCGATTCGGTAATCAATTTCCCTCGAGAGCAAGTTAGCCCTTGCGATTTTATCAAGTCTGATCTCAAATATCTGTGCAGTTGCATTCGATTCTTTCGTTTCGATGTTGTTTTAATGTGTAATCGTTCTACTCCATCGATGAAATCGTTTTTGATATCGATATCTTGTGTACGAATCTACCGGCGGATACGTTTCCAAACAATTTGGGATGCATTGAAACAAATGGCTATCGATGTTTATCAATTTCATTATGTTTGATATGCATTTCCCTGTAATTATATGTACTAACGACGGATTAAAGCAATATTGATATGCAATAGGTATTATCTGTTTACACGGACTCAATCGAGAGAAACGGAACACCTAAACATCTCCATTGAATATGCTAAAATCCGTTCAACGCCACACGATCGAATTAATTATTAATAAACCTGTGTTCAATTTTCATGCAAAAGTTTCTGGAAAGTAAATGATACGCGTTAGATCCTGCGGTGTATGAACATCCGCTACAATGTGAATTCTCTATTGTAAAAGAAAACACCCGTTATTTGAACGATCTATTGTATGGACAGTGCATGCCCTATTACAATACCTTATGCAAATGCAGTAACGATGAACGTCTACGCGTTTGTTATGTAGGATGAAGTCGACTACAATGATTCGGTATACTCCATAAATTTCTATAAAAGTTGAACGTTCGATTTTTACGATTTCCGACTGGATCGAGTAAAACGCGGATCAACAGTGGCCGCGTAATTCGCTCGTAAAGATAGAATTGAGGCGATGCCTTCGGTCGGTTTACGGCCATCGCGTCGGAGTGATAATTCCGCAGCTGCATCCCCGCTTGCAGCGTTGCAATTAATTTTATTAACCGCTGGGGCTGACGAAGCCGCAGCCACCTGCAATCCGATGGTTGATAAACTATAGCCCTCTTCCCATCTCGCCGAGCACTCTAGCAGCATCTTAACCCCTAACTGTCGAACAGACGCGACCTAATCTGTTCTCTTTAATTTAGCCCGTCCGCTAGGAACGTTTTATCTTCTTGAACTTTGACCTATTTCCCGGCGCCGGTTCGTTTGGAAAAGTTGATGCCTTCGTTTGAACTAATTGGTGCACGGGTCTCGGCAAAAACGGCCGGTTGGATTAAGTGAAGGGTAGTTTCACTGTATTTGTTAGCAGACCGTGGAACTTATGTAGATTCACCCTTTTGTAGAGACGCTCGAAGAAATTGGAGCTTCGAGGAGCAATTTTATCAAAGAACTTACCGAGCCGGAAATTAAATTACGTACTTCCTCGTGTATCTGCTTCCTGACGTATCAGACGATTGCGTAAGTTCGTGTCCGATTTGAAAATCAAATTCAATGGTTAAATTTTAGAGATTTTTACAAGAATTTCTTCCATTTGGAAACAGTTTCGCGACATCTATGAAAATCGAGAATGAATTTACTCGGTCATCCGATACCTGGTTAAATTTTAACAAATGCTACGATCAGGCAAGAATTACGACATCTATGAAAATCGGGCACGAATTTATGGAATCTGATGCTTCAAAAACATTCGATAATACTCCCTCCGAAATCTCGAACGTTTTCTTCCTTCTCGCCGCTGAAACGAAATCTGCGAAGGGATCTCGAGAAGAGATTAAGCGATACATTTCCGAATGAAAGCTTTCGCCCCCGGGATCAAACCCCGAATAAATGTAACAGACGAACCACCGTTCTCGACGGAACAGCGTCGAAAATGGCACGAAGGATAAAGACATTTACGGAGCTCGTCTCATGAAAGCAAAATCCGTGATTACCCTGATGTTTGCTTCCCACGTGGAACGACGATCGTCTTGTGTTTCCCTCGCATGCAGGCCCTGGCTTATTAGAGCATACATTATTCCGCTCGCGGGCGTTTTCCGCAGAAAGCACGAAAGCCTCCCGAGAAGGAAAATCTGTTGTCACATCCGCGCGTGGAAACAGCACGGTAGATGTTTATGGCGTTTCATCCAGCGTGACCAGGCAAAAAGCTTGTGCAAAAGCGCGTGAACCACTTGGGGCTGACCGGATTACCGAATAGCGAAATAAACCCCTAAATTTTGTTGAGGCTTAAGCACCCGTGAATTGCAGAATTCCCGCGGGAATAAAACTTTTACGCCGCGTCTACCGGCGTGGCTCTGCTCGCAAACTGGCAACGACCATGAATGCGCCACTCCGCCGTCGTAACATGCAAATGGGAAGAGTTCATGGCGACGCATGAATCTCTCGTAATATACATATTCATCCGTAATTTACATTTCCGACGCATTACACCGGCCGCGGCGCAATTCGTTTCAATTCTTCGCCCGGAGTCAATTTCCCGGAGCTGTTACGATCAACGATCAACGATCCCGTCGCGGTCTGGTTCCCTGCCAAAGATCGGCCGAATTAGATCGGCTATTGCACCGTCACGGCTGCTTGATAATCGCTTACCTGATACACGACCCCCGTGTGTGTCCGTGTGTCCAACTACTTAGACGGAAGTCTCGAGTGGACGCTGATAACGGCTCTGTGCGACTTCTGCGTCCTCGACGATACCGATATAGGTGCCCTGGGGGTGTTACGTCACCGGAGAAGCTCGGATAACGCCGATAGTTAATGTATATATCGGACACACAACCATTAACCTCTTACCTGCGGAATTTAGTTTTAATAATCCCCCACAGAGTGTGGAATTAAAATCAAGCAATGTCAAGTGTACGCGTCGAGCGCAGAGCAAATGGTCCTATTATAAATTTTACGAAAAACGAGGAAGGATTATTCTTGAAAAGGTTATTGCTATTGCACCGCGATAGAGTTCTGGATTGACGTGTATACGCGTCGAACGCAGTTAACCGGTTAAATACACAACTATTTACAATGCAAAGTAAATTACAGAATGTACAGATCGTCGCTAAATGTCCGATAACCGGCACTTTTGCCCTAGTTCGATAGAAATATGTATAAAATGTTAACAAGACAAAATCGCGATTTCGCGTATGTACATATATCTGACGAGTGCAATGTTTACTGTTCCAGGTACGTATGAACAACAAAGAGAGCAGGAGCTCTCGGGACCGAGGTGCGCGCGCAAAGCGAATGTGGTGAGACGCCGACGAATCGCGTAACAAAAGCACGAATTAGCGCACTCTGTAAACGACCGTAGAACGCAAATAAATCGGTCGCGGTATTACTTTCTCTGTTCCTCTCTGTGTGTCTGTGTATCTTTCTCTGACGGCCAGTGCTTTCATAAACGGGCCCAAAGGGCGTGCCCTGCGATCGACCCGTCGAACAAAGCTCTTCGGGCCGACCGATTTATTTGTTTGGCTAACGAACATAAGAACGATCGTTGATTTAGAACGATCGGTCGCCGCTCGTTACAAGCAGCAGCGGGCTTATTCGGAATTTCGGTCGGAATCAGCGAATCGAATTTAACTCGGTCGACATTCGATCTCGCTTCCTCCTCTCTGTCTTTCTCTCTTTGCCAGAGGAGATGAATTTGGCTCGGCTCTGAACGATTCGCCGCGTTTGTCCGTCGATTCATCGCGAACCCCGTTGATTAATTAAGTATTCCGATGAACGAACGATCCTCGTTTGGCTGATCGATTGCTCCGGACACTGCCTTTTGCACGAGACAAATTGAAAAACCGATTACCGATTGACAAAAGATCGAATAGACGTTCGCGTGTTGATTAGCTTGCTCGTGTCGCGAGATCGATAGAGAAGGAGAAACGTCCTTGTTGTTACGACTATGCACGATACTCCTTCACGAAACATTCTATTCTCTTCTATTATAAATGTTTTTAGTCTTTCGAACACTTATCGGCGTGTTTGTACGATACGTCAAGCTCCACCGTTACCGAATACGCGAAACGTTTCACATTGTTGTAACAATCGGTGTCTTTCGCACACTGCCGAATCGAATACCGTTCACGATAGTCGAATAAATAAATTGAAGCTCAAAGTATGCACTCTCTTGTCCCACTCGTTTCATCGAAGCCTTTGCTCGCCGTGCGCGGTTCCCTCGATTCGAGTCTTTAGCCCTCGCATTACGGTAAGTTCGATTATTATTATTTATCGATTCGAAATTTGTAGCTTCCACGCTTCTATCGGATTGTTCGGCGCGACGTTCCGCGAACACGAAAATATTTGCGGAACATTGCGGGCATTCATCCACGCTGCTTGTTTATACTTGGCGGAATGCCGTGGTTTTTTTTTTGAAAAAAAAATTTGGCAGCTTAACACTCGCGTTTTAGAACATAAATTCCTCCCCAACCAAGCGCACGACCTCTTGGAAATATTTTTAGAAATTCTTTAACCCTTTCCACTCGGAGCTGTTTTAACTGGAAAACTAAACATTTCTTGCGACTTGGGATAATTCAATTCTATATGATTTTTTTCTTTTGACGTAGTACGTCGTACGTCAATACTAAAAACATGTTCGATAATGTAAATGGATTAAAATGCGTTCGAACACAAAAAGCGTATTTTCTAACCAAATAAAGTCATTTAATCGGTGCGTCGGAACTTTCGGTTCGCGCGCGTATGTTTGTACTCTCTCGAAACTGAAAATACAGGAGTACGTGTATCCACGAGTCTGCGCGTGACTTGAATTTATTTTTCGTGAAAACACTGCGCGCAAAGTTTGCGGAGAAACGAATCCGTATAGGAGCTGGCTCGTTCTCGCCGAAGCGTTAGAAGAGCGCAGCCTCGTTGCCGAAAATTGTTCCTCGTAAAATATGGATCTCTTTTTATCGGCAGTCCGTGGGCTTGACGAGCGTTATAGAATTTTTGTAATCTGTACGTGACTGTGTTCGCGTCTCGCAGTCAGGCATAGTAGTCGCGCGTATAGTTCTCGTGAGTTTTTGATGCGGCGAATAATCGAACGGGCACGAGCCGTTCGGGTGTTCGACTGAAACACGGATCACGTACCGAGCAACACGCAAATTTTCTAGGTTTAAAATGCTTTTCTCTATCGGCCGGGATATTCGAAGAAGAATTGGATCACTGCGAATCGACCGAGACCTCGATATCTCGTTTCACAATTTACCGGCGATAGTGGAATTCATGTCGGACCCAACAAAAGTTACAGCCGAGCTTTATGGCCAGTCGATATGGCCACTTCGTTAATACCGAAATCCATTCGGAATACTTCAATGCCGGAACAATCGGTGGACACGCGCGCACTTCGGTCCTCCAATCAATACAATTCACTTTATGCGACAAAAGGTCCACGGAGCTGGTCAATTACCGAGTTATTTGCAATTACCTGGTTGCGCGCGTGTACCGCGATTATTGGCAATCCCGGCTTGCTTTGTAAAGTGCCTGCCAACGAAACAACTTGTTTAACAACAAGGAAGTACAAAAAATCATATCTCATTACTCGTTTATATAACGAGCTACGATAAATTCCTTTGGCAAAGCTGCATATTAGGAGTATAACCATTATTTTTATGCGCGAATATATTGTTAATTTCTTGTCAAATTGATTAATTATATTGTTAACCCACTACAAATTGCTGTACCAGTCGATATCTAATCGCTTACAAAACATGTAGGTATTGCAGGAGGTATCACACCAATTTCATATCCATAAAATTATAAAAACCATAGAGAATGGAAATATTCTAGCTAGGAAGACATGTTTAATTTTCCAGTTAAAGTCTTCCGATAAATTCGCAGATAAAAATCGCGATTTGTCCACATTGCGACTCGGTAGAAACCTTACGCTGTCAAAGATTGAATTCTGAATTCGGAAGCTCGGCGCGAGGAGGGAATCCCTTAAAGTAGTTGTTTGGGTAGCACTTGTCTGAAAGTCTCGGGTCACGGGCGACGAGGCCGGAAGTCGTTGAGGTTGGCGACAGAAAATAAATCAATATCGATATGGCGATCGGATCAGCTCATCGAGCAGAAGTGAGGTAATGGTCCATTCCGGGGCTATCAAATCTGTCGGGGTTCTCCGGCGTCTCTTCTCCGGCCTCGCTATATTTTTTTTCCTCGCCATCCCCTTTTCCGACCACGTTTCGCCGTTCCAAGATTCTGTTTCCACTTGATTTTCCCGCGCCCTCGCCCCGGCCTCGTTCTCGTCCGCCCTATTTATCCGAGCACAGAGCTCCGGCGAAAGGTCCGAGCATTTTGCTATTTTCTGCACCCTCCGCCGTTCCGCTTCACCTAAACCCGACCCGGCTGTACCCGCCGCCTTTTGTACCCTGCCAAGCAGATCGGATAAACTCCCTCGCCGAGAAGCGCCGCACGAAACGACCCGACGATCACCAAAAATCTGTAACTTTACTTCTGCTTTGTGTGCCTCGCTGGATTATTCAGGAGTTTAACGTTACGACGCAGCCGTTGTTCTCTGTTAGCTTGTCGCCAGGCTGCGGATCTTTTTCAAATCGGAACAGATTCACCGTTAACCAGCTAAATATGAATTTAAACTCAAATATGATTTTGAACCTGGAGCTTCGGCACCGTGGCAGTCGATGCGTTGAAAGTATGATGACTCCAGGGAGCAGCGAGAGCCAAATAACAGGGCAAGTCCGGAGAATCCAAGTTCCTCGAAACTCAAACACGAGCCGGATGTCTGCGCGTTCTGCCGTCAACGTGGCCAACAGGTCGGGCGAGTTAGCCTAAGTGATTTAATAATTCACCGGGAAGCGAAGTTCCGGTTCGCCGGGGGCCCTTGATTCGCCGTTAAATAGAAAGTCCGCCGGCGAGAAGACGTCTCTTGGAACGAAACGATGACCAGCGAAGCGTCTCGACGCCCGTGAAGAATTTAGCGTGGCTACGGTAGCGCAAGGCTCGACTAACAACATAGTAGATACCTCAAGAACGACATAACAAAAAACAGATGACAGGATTGTATGTTCCCTTGGACGCCATTGGACGCCATTGGACGCCATTGGACGCCATGTAACCAGAGGCTCGAGTGGCATCGTCGGAAAGATTTCTTGATCCCTCATCTCTCGGATAATAATGTTCAGACGTCCTTCTTATATTTAGATTGAAAACTATTTTCTTCGGAAGCTCTTCTTTCTTCGAGGGTCTCATGTTTGTCTTTACTTATCTATAAAAGCTCTTACGCAGCAAAAGGACCGAGCGTTTGTCGACCGTATGTTAGTTTTAATTTCATCGTATCCGAGAGAAGGATTCTCTCGGCAGTGGCGGAGAGCGAAATTCCATTACACGTAAGATCGATTCGCCGCAAACGGATACACGGAGTTTCTCCTCGAAGATCGCAGATCGATGATTACCAAATACCTAGCAGATTCCGGAAATTTACTGACGTTTTCATTAAAAAAAAAACGACCTAAAATACTGATCAAGCAAATTCGGACATTTCGTACGTTACAAGCTGATATTAGGTTCGAGGAAAAGCTCTGTCGTATTTTAAAGAAAACATTTGAATCGATTTATCAAAATAGATGTTTCGTATTATTAATATTATAATTAACAACGTGTTTTTTTGATTAACAAGCAAAATTATCTGTTTCCCTCCAAGCTAATACATCGTTCGAATACTTCGACCTGATCGAGGACGCTGGCCGATATGATAAGCAGGGAAGATTAGGGCTCAGAGTTCCGCTGCAACTCGGCGAAGTTACGCATCGCTCTCCGCGGCAATGAAGGCAAGATTATAAGTCCATAATGGAAAAACTTTGCTCTTAAAGAACGGTCCGTCGATTCTGCGCCGGCAGCTGGCTGACTTTTTTATTTACCTTGACGATGGGCCGAAATTAACGAACTTGCTGCGTCCACGGGAAGAAGGATCTCCGGTCGACGGGACCGTCAGGTTAAACAATAAATCTCCGCGAGTAGTAATTACAATCCTCTTCTTAATTGGACGCCGAAGCTCTGGACGCTTCGCTCAAGTTTCTTTCTTCCATTATTACTATGATATCGCTGTCTAACAAATTCCGAGGGTAGGTCGTCTTTCAACGTCGACCTCGGTTTTTAAAGGATTCGTTTGCAACGAGTTCCTTCTTAATTTAAAAGGATTTCGATTTTTCTTTCGTTTCAAAGGCAAACATCAAATTTCTATATTCAACCATTTTTCTCTGTGCCGGCAAAGAATATTTCCGAAATTGTGGTTTAGACGGAGGTGATTTTTTACGAAAAAGTAGGCGAGAAATATGGGAAGCAATTTTTTCGCGTGACGCTTAGTTTCCTAGAAAATAAACCTTATCCGTTAAGTGGAACAAGTGAGCTATGGCCAGACACATCGAGTCAAGCCTTATTCAATGTCATGCGTGAGCGAAGCACATTTTTATTCGATACAACCATCGTATAAAATTGAAAAAACAATCAAGAATAAATCAGATCTCGTTTATTCGTGAAAATTTGTTCGGACGAGCATTAGGGGTCCGAATCGGCGTCCATTGCTTCCCGATCGGTTGCAGCTATCAAATTCGCAATTAATTATACGACCGCTGATCGACGGGTAACCTGCGCTCAAAATGTAAAAAAAATCTGGTGGCAATATCGATAGCGAAGTCATTGTGCATCGGGCGGGCTAAATGTCGGTCGATTTAATATCGTTCCTCGTTAAACTCGGATTACCATTATCACCGTGCCCGGGTGAGTTTCTCTGCAAAAAAAATGTTAGCCCGAACCGTCGAACCACGGCGAACCCGATGGCGACGGTTGATTAGCAATCGCGGACGGCTTATGAATCCGAAAGCAGGGCGGATGTAATTACGAAAAGAGTTCCTCGCGCAAATATGTACATAAATTTGAAACTTTTAGGCCGCTCTTGCGCCCCGCGCGTACGAAAAACATCGATGAATATTTGCGACGTGCAAATATTACTACGTCGCGTTTCACGCGACACCGCTAACCGCGAGAATACGAACACTCCAGCTTCCTGATTAATATTCATTAATTGATGCGAGCCCCGAGGACGTCCCGCCACTAGATATAACGATCCCTCCAATTAAAATTCTGTTCCATCGAGCTTGTTCTATTTCGGCGAATCCGGAAACCGCTCTCCACGAATCAAGACAGTGCAAAATAATTGCGGTTTTCGTTGCTTCAACGTACGCCGCCTGTCTCGAGATGCATCGAGGATGTTCCAGCAAGAGGCATGCAACTCCAGTTTCGATAGGTTCTTCGCTAAAATCCTGTATCGTTTAGCCCACGCTCGATGATGCAAGCCCGATAACAAGCGAGCGACTCCAATTTCAACGTGCATCCATTACGGTTTCGTTGAACGGTGCTTCAGAATAATGTTTGTATCTTTGATAGCTCTTAAAATTCTCTACATATTTTATCCAGATTTTCTTCTCCATTCTGTATACCTGGAAAACGTTACTTAACGCTCAGTCGAACAAGTTGTTGTTCTGCCGTATTTTAAAGAAAACATTCGATTCAATATGTTGGTATCTGAGCAATTACTAAACGTTTAAGTATCGTATCATACGTTAAGTATCGTATTATATCAATTTTTTATATTCACACAAAGAGAAACATTAATATAGAATGGAATTACTATAGGAAGAAATGTTTAATTTTCGAGTTCTAATAGCTCCGAGTAAATTATATAATTTCCATTGTTTGTGACAACTTGTAATACGAACTTTCGCTCCAACCTAATATAAAGAGTTTCTAAAAAATAAAAATAATGGGTTCATGGCATCGATGTAGCTGCTCGCACATTTCAGAAATCCTTCGCGAAAAGTGGGATTCTCGGACTTTTCGTCTCTCGACGCAACAACGCGCGACAGACAAATAAACTTTGCAGAATTTAATCTGTTAAATAATAAATCCGTACTCTCCGGAGACACGCTCGCGAGGCAAGCGTGCGTCTCCGCATTGAAGAAACCACGGAGAGCAACTGGGCTAGCTCTCGCGCGCGAGTCGGCCCGCGACCGTAAATTATAAACCCCACTTCTACCCGCAGCTTTCATTTTTCTGACGAGCGTGCTGCAAGGAAAAGTGCAAAAAGAAAACTAGTTTTCGTTCTACTTCGAGGAACGAGGATTGTGAAACGCGTTGACGGAAGGGGCTACCGTTCCATGGGAACCACGAGGAAACGGAACGCGACCGCTACCAGCGACGTTGCTGCTTTTACGGCGCAATTCCAAGCTGTTAATTATCGTCGCGCGTTCTCGCGTTGCACGCGCGGCCGCGTTAATAAAAACGGCTATAGTTCTCCGCCGCGGAACGCAGCGAATTAATATCCGTAATTCCCGGCCTCGATAGGGAATCGGTTAAGGGCTGGTTCTCGTGCAAACCAGGAAAATCGACTAATATCTTGGACAAAATTGGTTCGCTATTTTTCATACCGTAAAATATTTCGACGTGAAAATTAAACATTCCTTCCGATCTGGAATATTTCGATTTCCTATGATTTTTTAAATTTTTTGGATATGAAATTGGTAAATGTTTAGCAATTGAATAGATATATTTAATAATCGGACAGCGGATCTTTACGCGTTTACGAAGAAATTGGTTGGGCGAAATATAAAACAGTAAAATTTAGACAATTCAAGAATGTCGTAACGTTGCTTTTAATGTAACAAAGTCGTTAAGGGATGAAACCAATTTTTATGTTATTTCTGCTTCCCACGATCAGCGCAAAACATTTTGCATCAAGATCCACAGTCTATCAATAATCTAAAAAATATTTTGAATAACGGTACAGCAATTTTTAGTAACGCCTCAGAGTCACCACGGGTGGATTGCTCTGTACATAATCGGCATTCGTTTGCCTGGGAAATATTCCACGTTGATTTCGCACGAGCGTAAGAGAAGGAACCTCGATATAAATTCTGATCAGAGCTATCCACTTTGCGGGGAGATTCTTCCGCGTGATTTATCTCGGTGAGCAGCTCGTTTCAATTTGCCACCAACCACCCGACAACCCTTCGTATCGCGTGTTGCCGAGCCATCGTGGGAACCTCGAACACCCCTTGATTATTTCATCCAACGCGATCGTTTTTTTTCCGGTCGGAGAGGAAAAAACTTCCGCATCACGGGAAAATCGAAAATCCTGTAGTCGAGAATGCGAGAATTTCCTCGAATTATCCACAATTTATCCGACACCGGATCATTTTAGGGATGGAAAAGAGTTTCGAATGAAAATCTGATTTTGCACTCAATGATTTTCGCGTGAAAATGTCCGTGGAAAATGGTCGTTCGTATTCTCGAGCTCGCGTTCCTCGTGTCTGGTGTCGCCCAACAACAACAACTTTATCGCAAAGAATCGGGGCCGCGCAAGAGCGGTCTTGCTTGAAACGATGTGAATTCCTCGGGTGAGTGCGAGGTGTGCAAACGGACTCTGCATTTCGCACTTTCGTTACCCCTGTTCGTCGGTTCCAGACTGCGCAGGCGAGACCCAGAGTGACGAGCACGTCACCGAGCGTGTAATTCGAGGCACGTTTCGCAATACGTGGATAGAGAAAGGGTCGCGTAGACGCGAAACGAGGTCGCGGAACGCTTTTTTCCTCTCTCTTTCTCTCTGTCGAGCGAGCCGACGCGCCGTGTCGCATCCGGTTTCCACGAATCGCGACGGAACGTTGTCGCGCGATTTAAAAGGCGGCCCCCGCATCGAAAGCGGATTTACATCGCGCGCAGAGGATAGAAACCGACGCGGCCGACTAACCGGTTCCCTTTTTCCCGGCTTTTCGATCGCGAAACTGTTTCTGCACGCCCCCGCGTCTCGTCGTTTCCGCCCCGTTCTTCCCACCTCCTCGTCCCAAAGCATTTTCTATAGGTACGCGATTCGCTGTACAACCGCGCGACGAAACACCGTTCTCTCTCAGCTTTCCTCGCTTCCTAATACCGTTTTGTCGACGATCCTGTTTCGCCCTTGGCGAACGAGCGCTGGCTTTGCGAACGAGAAACCGACGGAGACTGTCCTCCAAAAATCCGACTTAATACCAGATATGTCGTGGTAAAGACTAAAGGATATTATATTTCTGGCTGGTCGAATGCAATATTTTTACCGAAACAAAATTCCACAGGGTGGAGTTCGCGTGTAAGGAATAACTGTGATTCGAGGCGAAAGGGAAGGTGTCGGTGGCGCGAGTTAAAAAGCGGACTTTTCTCTGGATGGCCGTTTCTACGGGCCGGCGATGTAATACTAAAAACTCCGCCGTCTGAAAGTTTCTCTCACAAAAGCACGCGGGACATGGGAAGCGTAAGATTCCCGTCTTGCAGACCCAGCCGTCGTCGCATCCGAGATACGCCGGTTTACGTTCTCGCTGTCCAGACGCTTTCATCGTTGAAAAGCGTGGCTCTCCTTTCAACGGCCCCTCCCCCGCCCCTCTGCCCCTCCACCATCACGACTTTTGTTTCGGTCGTAATTTATCTTCCGATACGGGGAGCTAGCTTTATGATAAATGAAAGTAAACCGAGCGCGGATCTGTTAAACCGGCTGCTCCCTCTTTCATGCGAGTGCATGCTCCCTCAAAAACAAGATACTTCAACTTTCAATATTTATGGCGTGGATCGAGCTTATCGCGGTTTCTTACGCTTTATCTTTGCATATTTATTATCAGGTTGTTCGGAAAGTCGTTTCGCTTTCTCGGGGGAAAGGGAAAGCCATTTTTTTACGACTTTATTTATGAAAAATGTTGAAAAGAAGCGAAAAAAATGGTAATTATTAGAAAGATCAGCACTTCTCTGCCCTTAAAAATTAACCACGAGGGGAAGAAAGTTTATATTTATTACATTCGCTCGGTTGCTCGAGTAACGATGATCGAACAAGCAAATTTTATTTGGACTTAAGGGAAAGGAATAACGTGCAACTGAACAGCCCTAAAGTGTTAATTGTTACTTGTCTCGAGATCGAATCTTTGTCGGTATAGCATGCGATTCTCTACCCGAAATTAAGCTGAGAAACGGCTCGAGACAGGGTGGCGGGAGGTCCGTGTCTAGTAACCGTGATTTAATTAAAGGGAAAGAGGGTAGTTTATGAACATCGTCGGAGCTGATTAAACGCGATTCGTCGGCTACCTCTGATTAACTTTTCTTTTCGCGTGGAGCCTTCCGCCTTCTCCCCGATTCGTTTGACCGCGATTTTCTCTCGAATTCGCTCTTTTTCTTCGTGTTTCTCTCCCTTTTTTCTTCGCCGACGTAACGGTGGTATGAAAAGCAACGCAGACCCTGATTAATTCCTCGTTAAACGTTTCACCGCCGGTCAGAATACGGTTCTAGGGTGATTCCACGCGGATTCACTTTGCCCTGTAACGACCACCACGACCTCAATTTCCGTAAAACCACTCCACTCGGTTCTCATAAAGGATTCGATTCCCGTCTTCGGTATCATGTCCTCGGCCAACGAATTTCTCTTGCACGCGTCCGACGTTTTGTTTCGGTGTCCAACGAACGATTTTGCCGCTGGCCTCGTCGCCGTTGCCGCGCCGTTGATCGAACAGACGAGAACACGAATTTTTCTCACCAATTTTACGACGTGTGTTTTGGATCGTTATCGTTATATTTATGTTACGTAGTTAATACGGTTAAAGGTTCGTCGTCTATACGAAATACCAGAGTATTATTAAAAACCAGAGATGTCCTAAGACTTGTGAGCGGGAGTGCACACGTTGCGAATAGTTTACAGATTTTAAAGGTGTCCTCGAGCTAGGATGAGAATTTACCATGAAACATTCGCGCATTCGTTTTGCGAAACGGACGAAATCAGTAATTTGGAAGGGATCCAAAAACTTCGAGCTCGTCGAATAAATTTTTAATGAAAACAGGAATTCTCGTCCTTCGTGCCGCACCGAAAAATGTAGATTCGCGTAACGATCTGCAGTGTCGCTACAATGAGTTTACATTCGCAGCGCACGTTCGACGGGATAGAGAGGTCACGTGTCGACGCGACGTTACGAAGGCACGCTTATCGATCAGATCCCCGTACCAATTTCTCCCTGGGTAAACACCCCCGCGAGAATATCGGAAATTCGGTGTCTGCGAAGCATTCTCCGGCGACGATAGCCTGCCGCCTCCTCTCTATTTATTTATTAATCCAGTAATTGGCGACGGAGTTCGACGACTTCGGAAGACGAGCTTCGCGGAGTAATCTGACAAAGCGAAAACATGTACTAGAACACAAATAACACTTTTTCTAAAGAAACCAAAAATGAATGCTTCGATCGCGTTTAAACTCCAGCTGTGGATAAAATTGGAGCGAACAAAATGATTGAACAGATGGACGGAACGATAATGAATATGCAGAGTTGATGGTCGTTCAATTGTGTTCGTGATCATAGTATAAAATCATTTCGCGTTGCCGGACGTCCGTCCTCAAAACCCCGAATTCCGCCAAATCCATTGGATCGCACATCTGGTGACCATTCCGAGTCTTACAACCCATCACCATTTCGAGACCCTCGTAAAATAGTCCCAACCGAGTGTCCCACCCGGTAAAAATCTGTCACCAACCTTTTTGTAATTGCTTTATTGCCAGGTCAAGGGTCGCAAGACCCAAACCATATATGTACTTGGCCGCCTGGAGCGGTCCCCGAATCTCATTACCAGCTAACTAACAATTTCCCCACCATAGCTTCTTCAACAATTTCCCTCCACCTTTTCCACGCCTTTCCTTCACCCTTCTACTATCCATCTTTTCCAATCACATTCGATTTCTTTCGGATTTTCTTCGTTTTTTCGACGCCTCCACTTTTCCCCCACCTCTACCGTTTTCAGAATGCGAGACTTCTTAAAGGGCGAAGACAGCCGAATCAGGAGAATCTTTCGAAAGCGTGTTCAGCGAGAACAACGAATACTTACCAACCAAGATTTCTGTTAAACTAGTTGTACCAAATTCCAAGTTATACTATTGAAATACAGGGTGGGGCAGTAACTATTAGCACCTCAGATATCTTTGAAACTATAAGTTTCACAGAAATATTTGCTGAAACAAAATTGCACAGTAAGAAGGTGGCCATCCGGTGGCGATAGTAGTTTTTTTGCAGGTGAACGTACTTCGGACATTTGAAGGTCACCTCCATTTTTTTTAATGGATCGGTATGTTTTGGCTTCCGTATCACGATAGAGGATCTTAAAACGAGTTCAACGACCTATTACATAAGGTCATTCAAGGTCATAGA